>BEHA01002945.1:176054-202395 GCA_002897215.1 Eschscholzia californica subsp. californica | reverse complement strand
TAAAAACCCTAGATTAGAGGGAAACTTAGATTAAAGAGAGAAACACAGAGAAGTATGTCCTAAAATAAATTAGAGAAAAGAGAGGGTATCGCCTCGATTAGAGATAGATTAAGCTTTACGGTGTTCGTCGACGCTGATGAAATGGAGATTTAGAGAAGGGGATAGAAGGAGTTTCTCTCAGTCAAGAGGTTTCTCTCAGTGAAGTTGTTAGAGTTTCTCTAGGTTAATAGCTTAGAGAATTAATTCCTAAATTAGAGGGAGAGAAAGATAGCACGGAATTAATTCCTATAATAGTTGGTCAAGAGTTTAGCATAGTGGGAGAAACTTCTAATTAGTGAATAAATTTCAAGAAACTTAGAAGGTAATTTCTCTCTTCTAATTCTGGGTGTAGTTTTTTTAGATAATTTAGACATTGACCCCCAACTATTTTGGGACTACACCCTCAAAATAAATATATGTATGGCATTGACCCCCATACTCGATTTTTCCGTTAAATATCAGTTAAGTGGTTCACGTGCCGACCACATGTGACTTATGGCAAAAATACCCTTTACGAGATATTTAGGTTTACTTAGACACTGGTCCCTAGTTATTTAACAATTTTAGGACTACACCCCGAAAATGAAAATATGTTTGTAGTTGACTTCGACTCTCGATTTTTCCGTCAAACATCAGTAAAGTGGTTTGCGTGCCAAGCACATGCATGAGTTTGTTATATTATAAGGAACAAATCTAAAACTAACTAAGGATTAGACTTTATATCTAACAATTATATATCTAAGATCTTTTCTAATCTCTTTAGTTAACCAAACTTACCGGACGACTAGATAGTATTGAGGTAAGCCTTTTTTTTTTTATATTTCCAATCGATAGGCTATCTAATATATTTAGCCAGATAGGTCGAACCCATCTCAGACTTTGGGTAACCTATTTTCCTTGATATTCTGGTTTATTCGGATCGGATTTTCGGACTAACTTCGAGTTCATGGACCAATCACTTTCTGTAGATAATGCAATTTGAGATCTTAGATTCTTATGCTGTTAGATTAGGATGAATTTTGCAACATATCTAAAAACCTATAAAAATAAGAGGAATACGAAATCGCAAACGGACTATTTAATTGGTATTTAACGAAAAGATCAAGAAGGGGAGTCTAACCCTAATCATATTTTTGTTTTGGGGGCGTAGTCTAAATATCAATAAATAGTTGGGGGTTAATGTCTAAATAACCTAAATATTTTATGAAAGGTATTTTGTCACAAGTCACGCATGTGTTTGGCACGTGACTTACTTAACTGATATTTAACAGAAAAATCGAAAATGGGGGTTAATGCCATACGTATTTTTTTTAATTTTGGGAGTGTAATCCTAATGTCGCTGAAAAGTTGGGTGTCAGTGTCTAAATAACCCTTTTTCAACTTGATAATAGGTTAAGAAGAACTATACTAGATAAATTAGAAGTTGGACATGTAAATTACTCATAGTGGATTAATTTTCTATTTAGATTATCTTTGGGCTTTAAATCCATTGATCCAATGATTTGAATCCCCCTTTGATATTTTTACGTGGTAATTATGAATTGAAAGGTTAGAATGCGACTTAAATGTATATAGTCCAATATTTTGGCTATTTTTCTTTCTTGAAACCTGAGTGGTTGCATGTTTCCGTTGGTTTTTTTTTATATAACCCGCATGGTTGCTTTTGATGTTCGGAATTTGGCTTTGTTTCTTTGCCTAATTTGGGTTGGGATTGTTTGTAGTTGGGTTAAGACACTTTATAGCTTGTTGATTTTTGCAAAAAAAAAAGAAATATTTTGGTTATTTTAACTGAAATATTTCGAAATCTATTTTGCTTGACAATTAAGGAAAACTTAGTTAAATTTCGGTTTCTATGCAAATTTTAGTAAGCATGGAAATAGTTCGGTCACTTTAACTGAAATATTTCGAAATTTAATTCCTTGGTTTAATTCTCGCGCGAGACGTTTTGCAACCTAAAATGTAGTTTATCTTTGAAGTCGGTCGATATAACCTTTCGTTATTCTCCTCTTGACAATTAACTAACTGTAAACTATAAAATTATATAATAATGAAATCGGAAACTTACCTTATTTGATCGAGGCAAGTATCATGTCCTCTTGGTTGTGTTGAACGGTTCCACGGACACTTATCTCCCAACATATAACAATCGCGTCATACAGAAAGAAAAACTACTTTTTAATACGCTCCAACAAACTTTCAAGTTACTATGCTCTCATAGACGACTCTAAACAACTCAACATTTGTATTCAAAATTTACACTAAAAGTAGCATAGAGAATACCTAAAAAAAACACAAAATTGGTGTGTTTATAGATTTAATTATGACTCTACAAGATGCCTCTCCATTTGATTATGACTACTCATAACTTGTGTCTTCCGTAAGTACCCACAAAGGCAGCGGAGGCACTAGTAGGCTACCCTGACTGCAGTCAGGGGTAGTTTCGTTAATTCTTCAAACAGATGGGGTCCTTTTGATAAAATCAGCTAGAGTTCTTTTGTTTTTACTTATCTGTTAGGAGAAGAACTAGGGAGACAAAGGGTCGTGCTTTAGTAACAAATCGAGAGGAACCCGAGACTAGAGATGACCGTGAATTTGACCTCTTGATCTAAGGAATAATATACGGTTTCTTCGTTAGTTCATATTTTATTTTGTTAACAAAAAAAATCAACTAATCAAAGGCTTCAACTTTCAAGGTTTTTGTCAACACTTGGTTGTCCAAGTGGTTGATAGTGGTGACATAAACTCCAAAACCCTAAAGGTTCCAGGTTTGATTCGCAGAGGAGGTGGAGTCCATGTTTATTGAATTGGGTTATTAAAAGGTATAAATAATGTAGAAAGTTTGTCGGTTTTTAGGCCTCTTTCGTTATTAGTTTAACTTACGCAGTTATCATGCTTATCACATCTTCATGATGTATCAATCCTTGTAACGACTAACATAGATCGTAGTCGATTTGTCCAAAAAAAAACTTTTAAGACTTTTTATTTACTATCTAGCTAGGTAAGTAATTTTTCTTCCTTCTTTTTTATTCTTATTAAAGCTTCTAATGCTTCAATTTTGATTATTCTCGGTGTTACTATTTAAGTTACTTACTTTGAGTTTTAGATGGATTATTGATTTGATAAAGTCATTGTCCATTACTTTATTGTTAGGGGGTTATTTTATTTTGATAATTTGAGCTAGTAATTTAGATTATTTGAGTGATTGGTTTTGATCGTGGATACCTAATTTTGAATTTTGATTGTAACTGTAGGCTTTTATGTAGGGGATAGGAATTGGGTGAAGGGTCCAAAAGGAGGCCCTTAATAGGATTCCCATCCTAAGTAGGCAAAAAATAAAAAGCAGATCCAAAGTGTCAGGTTGGGAAAAAAATGACGAAATGGCCCTTGAAAAACAAAGTATTTACGGTTCATGCCATCGAAAATTACAAAATTGCCATCGAAATTTTTCGGGAAACGATTTTTTTTTCTGAAAAGAATCTGACAACCCGTCCATCATAATCTGTACTGTTCAGAAATTTACGGAACTGCCACCGAAAAATTCCCGGGAAACGAAATTTTTTTCGGGAAATTATTTTATTTACTGGAAATGTTTTTCTGTACTAGACACTTTTGCTGGGCGGGAATTTGAAATTTCGTAAAAAAATTTAAAAATTTGGGCGGGAATTTGAAATTTCGTTTGAAAATTTCAAAATTTCGAAAAAAAGATTTTGTGACCGGGAAATTATTTTATTTACTGGAAATTTGGGCGGGAATTTGAAATTTTAGACGGAAAATTGACATTTTAAAAAAAATTTGAAAATTGGAATTTTTTTTGTACGGGAAATTATTTTATTTACCGGGAACAGATGGTTTGCTGGGCGGGAATTTGAAATTTCGTTTGAAAATTTGAATTTTTCGTGTACTGGTAAATTATTTTATATACCTGTCAGTTTTTTTTTTCCCAAGAAAACGTCAGCATGTCCCGTCCAAGGGCAAGAGGGGGATAAAAATGAAAAAACTGACATTTGGACCTGCAACTAATTTTTGGGCAAGAGTGGATTTTTTTTGGGTTTACCCCCCAGATTTTGGACCTTTGACTCAAAAATCCATAAGATTTTCCAATGAGTTTACGGAACACAATTTTCGCATTTTTAATAGATATACTCTTACCTTTTTACTTTTCGAAATGATCCACATTAAACTTTAATTTAGGTAATTGCATACGTGTTTTGGGACAATAATGATGCAAAACTTCGACACAAAAAATTGTCTTTACATGTTACTTTCGGCGATTATATATATATATATCATAAGAAAATTTTAGTTATAGTTTCAAATCCTGGCTCCGCCCTTGAGTACTAATTAGATAATTTCACTCAAACAACATTTATTAGATTTATTTCCTTTTTGGCCCCTTTTTGTGATCAGATTCCTTTTTGGCCCTTGTTTTTCGTAAATTCAAAAAAAGGGGGTCAATTTTGAATTTACGAAAACGGGTGGTCAAAAAAGGAAGCTGGTCGCAAACTAGGGGCCAAAAAAGAAATAACTCTATTTATTTATAATGTTATTTTTCAAATGGCTCCCTACTTTATGACCAGCTTCCCGCATAGCCCCGTTACTTTATCGAAAATACCCAGATGGTCCCCTTTTTCCGTTACTGTCATATGTCCGTTAAATTCTTTTTCCCTCTCCCGAAACTACCCTTCGGCGTTGTCAACCACATCATCCCTCTCGCCACCTAATCATCTTCTCCGATAAGGTCGTAGGCCGACCAAAATTTCCAGCGACCGGCCGACGACCTTCATAATTAAAAAAAAATGTTTTTTTTTTTCTCTCTACTAGTTCCCCAAACCATAGATCTGGTTTTCTTTCTTTACCAATCAAAACCCTCTGAACAAAATTAAATCTCTGTGAATACCAGAGGCCATATCTTTCTCACTCACATCCACTGATTACTCTCTTGCGTGTATTGCCTCCTCTCCCTCTCTCTCTCAGACCTCTCTTTGCACATCTTCTCTCTTTCTGTCGGACCTCTCTTTACACGTCTTCTAACCCATGATCGATATCTGCCGGAGAAGATGACTTTCGATTCCTACAAGAAACACTAATTGAATTTAGCAAGAACTCAAACCCTCAGTTGAATCAAGCAACACAAATGAATTCAATTCAACCAGTACTGAACCTAAATTGAAAATTTGGGGGGTGCTAATATGTTATTCGTTTCTAAATCGATTAGTTCAAAACCCTAAGTTGAAGATTTTGGGGGTGTTTTTTCTTCCCAAATTGAACCTTACCCAACCCCAAAATTTAAATTTCTCATTAAGAGAGAGATGAGAGAGAGAGAGAAATGTCGGGGAGAGTACTGTGCAACTCGCAGAACGGTCTCTGGTTCTTATCTTCCTTGAAATCCAAATGCAACTATTTCGTTAATGGCAACAGTAGAAGAAGAATCTTTTATCGTCGAGACCTCCGTTCCTCGCCACTATCTAAATCGTCGGCATGCGTTATTCTGTAGTTGCAGAAGTCAACTCCAGAACGACGATGATCGAGGACAATCAATAACTCCTGAACCCTTCGTTCTCACTACACCTCTTTGTGATTTTTTCCTCGTAGGGTTTTGATCTTTGTGATTTTCTCTTCCTAGGGTTTTGATTGGTTATAAAGAAAGAAAACCAGATCTAGGGTTTGAGTTTCCGCAAACCCTAGCAGAGAGAGAGGGAAAAAAAAAAAAAAGAAAGAAGAAACCAATTTTTTTTAAGTATCAAGGTCGCCGGAAAATTTGGTCGACCGATGACCTTATCGAAGAAGATGATGAGGTGGCGAGAGGGATGACGTGGTTGACAACGTGGAAGGGTGGTTTTGGGAGAGGGGAAAAGAATTTTAACGGACGTGTGACAGTAACGGAAAAAAGGGGGGTCATCTGGGTATTTACGATAAAGTAGGGGGTTACGAGGAAAACTAGTCATAAGGTAGGGGGCCATTTGGGAAATAACCCTTATTTATATAATACTAAATATTTTTCCAATACCTTCTTTGATAGTACATGCTGCAAAGGACCAAACATTGTCCATTTATTACAATACAAACTAAATCGAAATAAACATTAAAAGGAAATCTATTCAAAGCTTTCATGGTATTCTAATACGTGTCTGTGTCATATTCATATGTTTATCAAATGTACGCTATTACCCATAACTTTATTCTATAGATACCAAAGACTGTATATTATTTTCCAACACGATTTCTATACCCTCCTCATTTCTCCATTTTTCTATCTTACTGAAAGCGCAGAAACTGTTAATTCATTTGCCGATATTAAATCGGGCGAATCCATATTCATGAGAAACTTTGGTTGCTTAGGGTTTGGAAGAGGAGTATTATCACTTTCCAACATAGAAATAACAGATGCCATTACTGGTCTATCAGATGGAATATCCTGCACACATAAAAGTCCTACTTGTACACATCTAGCCACCTCTGATGGAACACATGAATCTCTAATAGACTGATTTGCAATTTCCATTATTTTATTTTCACTCCATAACTGCCATGCCTGAAATTAAGAACACAACCACTCTAATTTAGATCCATAACTTATAGGTATTGAAAATGGGTTTTGGTTTAAACAATGTAAACTTACATATCCAAGAAGGTTAGGGTATATATCGGAGTCACGGAAGTGTGAACACTTTTTTCCGCTTACAATTTCGAGTAGTAACACACCAAAGCTGTAAACGTCGGATTTAGCAGAGAATAACCCTTTCATTGCATATTCCGGAGACATATAGCCACTATGTTTTCATTACGAAAAAATGGTCAGTAACAAAACTATGGAAGTGGATTAATATATCACCTAACTGAAAGTGTTATCTCTGTGAACATCGAATGAGAAGTTATGATTGTATTTGTTACTTACAATGTTCCAACAATTCTATCTGTATTTGCTTGAACTTGATTTTCGCCGAAAATTTTAGCCATCCCGAAATCTGAAATCTTTGGATTCATTTCTTCATCAAGTAAAACATTGCTTGCTTTTAGATCTCGATGAACAACTCTTAGCCTTGAATCTCTATGAAGATAAACAAGTCCTCGGGCAATCCCTTCGATGATTTTAAAGCGTTTCTCCCAATTTAGTAGCACTTGTTTTGTCAGTCCTGTTAGTTAAGTATACATTAGTTTCAACATTCGTATTTTTTGGCACGAGTGATTACAATATCAAATATGGAGATTAGATGAAGAAGGTTAAGGGTCAAACCGAAAATGAAAAAGTCTAAACTTTTGTTTGGCATGTACTCATAGAGCAACATCTTTTCCTCCCCTTCGACACAACAGCCCAAGATCTTTACTAGATTTCGATGTTGTAGTTTGGCGATTAAGATTATTTCATTTTTTAATTGCTCAATGCCTTGTCCAGACGTAGGTGAGAGTCTCTTTACTGCTACATCTGTTCCACAAGGTAGAAGGCCCTACAAAAACATAATAACATGATTGTTTAGTAAAATTCTTCTGCATTGGCGAGTAACCAATCAACCCGATCCTAAGGGGACAGTAACGGAAACCCTCTTTATTAAACAGAGAGAAAACGGCATTGAAATACAAGTCTGGATCTACATATAGTATTCGAACTGAGATGGAACATGTCATTACTTAGCGAAACGAGTTTGTCTCAAACCCACCCAATTTCCATCCCTAGTAAGACGCGTTTCTTCTACGGAATAATGAGAAAAAGGTAAAACTCTTCAATAATATATATTTAATAAGAAAGGTTTTCGAGAAATTTGCCTTGTAAACATCCCCGAATCCTCCCGTTCCTAGCCGATTTGTAGCACAGAAGTTATTTGTAGCATTTACTATAGTTTCGAAACTAAATAATGGTAAGTCAGGAGCATTTCCGTCTTCCCCTTGTCCAATATCGTCTTCTGAGAGACACCGCAACACATCTCTACTCTGGCTAGTATCAAGTGATCTTGTTCGCTTTTTCTTGCACAAACCTAAGAAGTCAAATAGTTAACAACTCTTCTTAGTTAACAAAGACAAAAGAGTTATATCGAAAATTTTAGAAGATTTACCTTGTATTTTATTTCTACTATTCCACAACAAGCAGCCAGATACAATTAAGATAATTACAATTGAGATAATTAGGCAGAGGACTATCGTTAGGATTTTGGATGTCTTCCTCTTATTACCTGCATATCCAAATAAGTTCTTGTTTAGCTTCGTATTTAAACAAAATAAATAGACGAATCTTTCTTAAGATCTCAAAAAATTTCAATAGAAATATCGATTTAAACAAAAATTTAATGATCCAAAATCTCATCAACATGACAGTTTAATTAAGGTAACAAGATCTTAAAGAACTTACCAAGTTCGGAGTTTGCAAGACGAAGATGAAGTTCACTCCCACCTGCATCTAACTTTGGAATGTCAACCAAATCTCTGCCCCACGTTAAACATCGAACCACTGCAGGAAAGGCAAACGC
Organism: Eschscholzia californica subsp. californica; assembly: GCA_002897215.1. Lineage (NCBI taxonomy): Eukaryota > Viridiplantae > Streptophyta > Magnoliopsida > Ranunculales > Papaveraceae > Eschscholzia > Eschscholzia californica. The sequence goes on along the minus strand of BEHA01002945.1, from coordinate 193,897 downwards.
CTTACAGGAACAATTCTTCAAGCAATGATTTTGGCAATCATTTATGTTATTAATATTTATAACTTCAGCAAAATCAGGCAGTTTTATTCCTTCAATCTTCAAAAACCCATCATCTCCTACCATTTCCTTATCTTTTTGTTGCTCACATTTTAGAGGTGTTCTTCTAACACACCCACTAGTCCAATTTTGATTTTCCCATTCGTCATTAGATTTCGGTACAAACCCATGTAGGCAACTACAAATATCTGAATTCGATGTTATAGTACAACTCCCATAATTTCCACATTTGTTATATCGATCGCATACTTTAGTATCTTGTGCCCAAGAAACTACCCATTCTTTCTTTTCTTTTTCCCATCGTTTCTCTACCATTGTTCCATTAGGTTGAAGAACGAATCGCATAAGCGTAGAACTATCATTCATTACATAATTTAAGTAAATATCATTTTGATTTATAGGAATAGCCTTAAAACCAAATATAGATTGAGGTTCCATACTAGGAACACCAAGAAATGTTTGTCCATTCCAAAACCCACTTCTCCACAATCTTTTTGATCCCTTCCATATCACAATTTGAGGTGATTTTGGACTATCCACACCCAACTTATATTCCCCACTTGAAGGATCATTTTCCGATTTCCACGAAGTAAATCCTTGTCTAGTGACTACATTTCCTTCTGTAGGTACCCAAATTCTCATGCCCGGTAAAAATGTATTAGTCGGATGATCGAAACTTTGCCAATTCTCTTTAGCAGGATCAACAATTTCTTCTTGTTTAGCAAGAACAAGATTTCCATCATCCCTTAAAACAACACTACTGGTATGTGATAAAGTATGATTACCAGAAGCCCAAAGAGATTTTCCTTCACTAAAGACATGCAAATTACCATCATCTCCAATTCCAAAACTTCCAGATGAATCTAACAATGGGTTATCTCTATTAGCTACCCAAACAATAGTTTTTTCAGGAATTTTATGATACCAAATTCCAACAAAACGATTAGTTGAATTCAAAAGACTAAAAAAACCCAATTCAAAAACACCATTATCAGATATCATAGTATTATTTGTTTCTCCATCTTTAATTGATTCCCTTCTTTTAAGTTTACTACCAATTTCTTCTGAAATTGGTATTGACACAAACAGAGTAAGTAATAACATATAAGAGCGTAAAAATGATACCATTTTTTTGCTAGTACCCATTTTAGTTTGATTCTTCAATGGAGATATCAAAGCATTGAAGAAGTTATAGAACAAAGATTTAGGCTTGAAGAGAGATAGAAATTTTCAATGAGAGTTGGGTTTTGATTGAAATGTGAAAATGGAGCTCTAAATGGAAGATTTGAGTGACTAGAAAGGATGCAAACACGTTTCTTTTTTATCCATGCATGATATCCCTATTTATTTGCTCTATCCTGGTCGAGTTTTTGTAGTTTGACTAAAGATTACATGGACTTAGGGTTTACTTTTTTCTACTCATAACGGATAAGGAATAAAAATTTAATAGAGTGGGAACTGTACCAATTTCTCTAAGCTATTTTTTATTTTAAATATAAAATAAAATAATTATTAGTTTTTCAAGGCTTTTCGATTTTTACGATGTTGAAATTATAGAGGATATGAGAGATCGTCATTCATAATTATTTACAGAAAGATTATCTAAGTTATAGAGTATGATTGTTAGCAGTATAGTGTAACAATATTAAGATTGAAGTTTACAGAAAAAAATTTGTTCTGTCAGTGTTTTTTGTTCATTTCGTCGCAATATAGAAATGAGCATTTTACCAATTGTAGCAATAATCTATTATATTAAAAAAAACAAAAGTTTTCTCTTATACATGAAAACTAAACAAGTAAAATAGACATAAAATTTTTTATGTAAATTAAATTTACAGTAATACTTCTAACAACAAGAAGTGAATTCTCACCAAAAATAAAAATGATGCAGCCATTTTGTGACAGATTATTTTCGACGGGTAAATGAATACCGTTGGAAAAACCACTATTTGCGACGAAATTCTCAGAGACCGTCGGAAATAGTAATGCATTAGCGACAGCATTCCTCCTGTCGAGAAAACATTCATGGCCCGAATAATTAAAAGTGTCGGAAGGAAATATCGATTTCAGACGGCACAAAAAGTCTTAGTTTCGACGACAATTAGTTTCCGCGGGAAACTGGAAAAAAAATCCCGTTGCAAAACTTTTCTGCTGGTTGACTTTTTTTTTTTTCAGTTTCTTTCATTTGGATAATTATGTTTTGTAGATTTGGAATAAATATAGTTCTAATTTGTGAAGATCTGAAATTACAATGAAAGAATTTAGTGATAAAACTGAGTTGGAACGTTTGATATGCATTGTACGAGAATGTTGTTTGATTTGCATTGTTTGATTTCATTCTCGGTTTGTTTTTGTTTTCGAATCGACTACATATAAGTATTTTACCTGGGAAATCGTTTTAGAATGACTAGACTAAAGAGTTATGTTGTGTTTCGATATGTAACTTAACTAAATTATTTACATTTAGTTAAAGTGGTCAAATATAGAATAATGTCATTTTGGGGATTCGTTTGACGTTAACTATGAGTTGAAGTTACTTATACTTTAACAAGTAATATGCTAGCTCAGTTGGTGCTTAACAGTTAAGTTTTTCTAAGGCAAACAGTTAATCCTTAAAGATACTTACAACCGGTAAATGAGATTAGACAACATTTATAGCAGTTTAGTTATTCCAAACTTCGTTGTATAATTGAAAGTCGTTAAAGTTTGTTCGGCATAACTGTTTTTAATATGTGATACATCATGAATATATTATATGAACTACGAAGATAAATCATAAATTAAATAAACTCATAACGGTTGCTTATTGAAGGCATATTGAGCCTTAAAAGTTATATAAATGCCTTTAAAACTACATTACGAGGCCGAAAGCCTACTTATCCTTATCAATGACACGAGTCGATAAATGATGTCCACTGTAAATTGAATTCGTGACGTCCAAATTTTCTTACTTTTATAAGATAATTTACATAGTTAAAACGCATGTACTAGATCTATCATTTACCTTCATAAAAAAAAAAGATCTATCATTTACAATTATTTATATTGTTTAGCAAGATAATTAGATTGTAAAGTGTCACCAGCTGATGGCACCAAACTACTAGGGGAAGCATCATCCAATGAACAAGCTAACGGTCTCCCTAGAAAAATTCTAGAGCATGTCTAGTAAGCCTTAGGAGCAGCAATTTACTCGAGGAAAAACTCCTCCAATCTAATAGAAGAGACATTTGTATCCTAATCTTAAAAACGAGAAAGAAAATCTTAATAAGTTCTAGAGCAACCAAAGTAATATTGTCATATCAATAATAAAAGAACTTGTGTTTAAGATGAAAAATGAAAAATCAATCGTCATTTGTTCTTTTTTTCTTCTGACAACCAGTTTGACGGAGAATGATTCAATTGCTAATTTCTAATGTCTCAATATTTGAGTTTGTATCTCTTTTATATTTTTGATTGTCAATGGACAACGAGGTCCAACTCTGAAAAATTAGATAACTCTAGTCAAAACACGAAACTGTAAAAAATTGACGTTTTCCTCTTACATGTAAGTGAGGTAATAATGTCGTGTTTCTCTAAACTATACAAGAAAGACGTTTTCTTCTTACATGTAAGTGAGGCAATAATGTGTTGTTTCTCTAAACCATACAAGAATGACGTTTTCCTCTTACATGTAAGTTAGGTAATAATGTGTTGTTTCTCTAAACTACATAAAAATGTTTACCCTTAGTCGTTTTGAATATATACTTCAGAGAATGTCATCTTTAAGTCCCTCTCTTTCAATAAAAAGAAACTCTGTAAGTCTCTTTAACTTAAGGGTGTTCGTTGGTTTGGTATCCGGTATTTTGAAGCCAACTGTTACTAATACCGCTTATGGTTTGGTTAGTGATTTATCAAACAGTTACCACACCACTTATGGTTTGGATGGGTCAAACCTTCAATGAGTGTTTTGAATACCACTAGATACCAAACCATTCTCAAAAATAGTTTGCTCTCAATGAAAGCAACGAATCGAGTTACTTTCTTCATACATTAACGCATAAAATCAAGACATTACTTCTTGAAAAATTGAAGAAACAAGAAACTAACATAATACAATAAATTTTGTTGAAGAAATTGGCAAGCCGCGATATAATTCCACTAAAGAAATGAGCGACGAACAAAGTGAAGAGAAGTCAATTGTTCAACTTCAACATACAACGTAAATCACGCAAATCACATATGAAGTAAAATAAAATAAAGAAAAAGTAGATAGTCTGACGATAATCCTCATCTTAGAAGGAAATCTTTAATCTTGACCCTTCATTATATCATCATATTTTATATGTACATAGTTATACATATAAACTGAATCTCATAGGTTTGGTTTTAGGGGTTCTTCAGAACTGCATCCACTTAGCCAACCAAACTAGACGTTTTACAGTCGCACCAAACCGCTCATTGTTTGGTGCGATTTGAAAACCGATCAATTTGAATTGGTTTAGTCCATTTTCACACCCCCCTACTCTTATTTGGGCAGGTCATTTTTTTCGTCAAATGCAAAAAAAATTCTTTTTTTAAAATCAAATGCAATAAGAAAAGAAAATCTTTTTTTAAAGACGAGAAACAAATATATTGAGAGAAGCAATCATACATCAGTGCAGACGTGTTGAGACTGACGTCATAAATTCCTCCAAACGTGGCATCTAGACTGACTGCAATTGTACATCAGTACACACGTTTTTAGTTTGACGTCTTGCGAAACTTTTATTGGAGCTAAATCTCCACGCGGAAGCTATCATTAATCTCCACTCGTGGCACCCGCTCATCATTTTTCTTTCATAGATTGGCGTTTGATAGTCATAGATTACTAACTGCATGTCTCAATTTGTTATGTTTTTCCAAAAACGAACAAATGCACACACAAAGATGGGACCGACCTCTCCAACAAAAAATGAGATCGACCTTTCCAAAAAAAAAAAGATGGGCCATAGGAGTGAGAAACATATCAATTGGTACCATATTTTCACATGACACCAATTTTTTTTTTTTTGTTGAAAGACATGACACCAAATTAGTAGGGGAAGCATCATGGAATGAAGCTAAGGGTCTTCCTAGAAAATTCTAGAGCACGTCTGCATACCCTTTGGAGCAGCAATTTACTTGAGGAAAAGCTCCTCCAATCTAAGAGAAGAGACATTTGATTCCTAATTTTAAAAAAGAAAAAGAAAATCTTAACATATTCTATTCTTAGAGCAGCCAAGAATATATTGCCATATCAATAAGAAAAGAACTTATGTTTATTAGGACGAAAAAACAATTGTCATTGGTTTTTTTCCTTATGACAATCAGTTTGACGAAGAATGATTCAACTGCTAATTTCTAATGTCTCAATATTTGAGTTTGTATCTCTTTTAGACAACGAGGTCCAAGTCTGAAAAATTAGATAACTCTAGTCAAAACACGAAATATATCTTACATGTAATTTAGGTAATAATGTGTTGTTTTTCTAAACTACATAAAACTGCTTGCCCTTATTCGTAATGGATCTCACTCTTTTGAATATATACTTCAGAGAATGTCATCTTTAAGTCCCCCTTACGTAGGGGTGTTCGTTGGTTCGATATCTAGTATTTTGGAACCTCTGTTACCAATATCGCTCATGATTTGGTTAGTGATTTCTCAAACCAATTACCAAATCGCTCATGGTTTGGTTCAGTAACTGTCTGAACCTTCAATGAGGGGTTTGGATACCACTCAATACCAAACCATTAGCAAAAACAGTTTGTTCTCAATGAAAACAACGAATCGAGTTACTTTGTTCATACCTTGACGCATAAAATCAAGACAAATTGAAGAAAAAATAAACTAACATCATACAACTACAAACATTCTAAATATTGAAGAAATTGGCAAGCTGCAATATAATTCCACTAAAGAAACGTAAGACGAGCTAAGTCAAGAGAAGTCGATTGTTCAACTTCAACATTCAACGTAAATCACGCATATCACATACAAACTAAAATAAAATAAAGAAAAACAAATAGTCTGACGATAATCCTCACTTAGAACAAATTTTTTAATTTTGACGTTTCATTATATTATGATACTTTATATATGTATATAATTATACATATTAGTTGAATCTCATCGGTTAAGTTTTAGGGATTCCTAAGAAGTGCATCCACTTAGGGAACCAAACTAGACGATTTTTGAAAATTTACAACCGTACCAAACCATTCATTGTTGATTTGGTGTAGTTTGAAAGCTGAATAGATCCTTTAGTCTATTTTTGCGTCCTTTACTCTTACTTAGTAGTTTTTTCTTTTCCACGTTCAAGTACAAAACTTGACTTGAATCGAATTTTAGAATAATTCTTTTGTAAGATTTGTCTTACTTGTCTTAATGACATCCTAGCTAATGAGAAACTACAAATTGTGACATGTGAGAAAAAACTACGTTGAGAGCAGCATTTTCCACATATGATGACAGTGGCAATTTCGCCAAACGTGGCTTCTAAACTGAACATCAGGACACACGTTTTTAGTCTGACGTCATACAAAATTCCACGTAGACTAATCATTATCCTTTCATAAGTTTGACGTTTGATAGGACAACTAACTACATGTTTCAATATGTTGGTTCTTTTCGGACATGGTTGTGATACAGCCACACAAAAATGGGTCCGACCTTCTAAAAGAAAAATGTGACCCACCAAGGAGTGAGAAGCATATCAATTAGTATCATATACTCGGAATACTTCGATCTGATACACGAATTTAGAGAAAATTGATCATCAAATTTGTGAAAATTGACCGATTGAAACAGAGTTGTTGATTTGAGTGCTAGAAATATCTTGAATATAGTTTGGTGTTTTAATTCGGTTTGTGATCTGTCAATTCGCTTTCAGACTAGAATTTGGACCTGTTTCGTGCAGATGTTAAAAAACGTCAAAGGACGACCATTTTATACATCATTTAGTAGGGAGCGTGATTGATATTAAATACAGAGCATCTGTTAAAACGGTTATCAATGTAAAAGGTAGTATTTCTGAATTAGAAAGAGAGAGTTGGTGAGACAATGAGATTAGGGTTTCAATGACTAATACGGAGTATAAAATGAAATCCTAGAGATATTTTATCAATTCTCATGAACCCCTAGTGTGACTTGTTATTCTTATCATTATGAAAATCGACACGTCGTTGATCTTCGTTGAGTAGGTTTAACAAACTGAACCACGTAAATCTCTTTGTGTTCTATATTATTGTCTACTTTTTTATTACTTTTGTTGGATACTTGTTCTCCGTCACAACATTAAGCTTCTCTCTAGAGTCGATTTTTACTTTCGGTGACCCTATTATTTTCATCCGAAAAAGTCTTTGCATCATTGAATTTTTAATATTTTTTCTCAAGGAGATATTATTTAGATCTCTCAGGTTTACAATTTTTTCACTCTTGGGACTCCACAGTCTTTTGGATGGTCAAATAAGTAATGCTCGACCAAGTTAAACCTAAACTCTATAGTGCGTGAAAAAAACACAATGAAGTATTTTCAAAGAGTACCAGCGAGTGGTGGTTTCGTTGCCAACCACTCAATCAGTCATCGATTCATAGGGACCATTTTAGGGCTGCAGACTTCTAATGTTTTCTGGAAATTAAAAATAGAGTCCATGGGTATATAGACCAAAATTAATTTGATAATAGGTCTATAGATCATTCTTCTTAGATTATGGATTTTTGGTCCTTTTACAAGAAGGGTATAAAGTATGGCTAATTTATTGGGTAATACCAAATGTATCCCAAATAAAAAAACTCCGGGTTTTTTGAATTTACGAGGGTTTTAGGAAACTTTCCCAAAACCCGTGGGCGTGATTTGTGGGGGATCTTTATTCAGCCGAAACAGATTGGATACCAATCTTCATAAAGACACTTTCTCTCTCTAAACCTACTTCATTTGGGATTTCAATCGGTTTAATGTACCTTGATTTTAGGATAAATTTAGGAAAAAACGGTTAGATTCTCACGAAAATTTCTCTCTCTTCTATAATCTGTTTAGAAACAAAATCTAAACTTTCCCAAATCAATTTTCTCTCTCTTCTTTACAGATTTAGTATGGAGATTTATTAGCCAAAAATATGGAGATTTATTAGAAAAAAAAAGATAGAAACAAATCATAAATTTCTCTCTCCTCTAAACAGATTTGGAAATCAAATTTTTTCTTTCCTATTATCTGAATCAATCTAGGATCAATTTAGCGTGATTTGGGGGTTAATATACAAAACATATATATCACTTTCTCTCACTTAACTTTCAGTTTTGGAAATAGTATATTTTTCTGGGAACATTAAAGCAGCATTTGTTTTCGTTTTTACTCATACATAAATACAAATCGAATACAAATTATGAAACAAATACGTAAATTATGTATTATTTATGACGAATAAACCATCATTAGTCAAGTATACAACGTAATTTATCAAATGTATTTGGGTCTTGTTCAGTAAATTACACATACTTTCTATTACATAACACATAATTTCTTTTACATTACACATCGTTTACATTCTGTTACCAAAAAATCGTTTACACTATATTGTCGAAGAGCATATGTAGTCTTGAGCAGGACAAACAACATTTACACTATATTGTCGAAGAGCATATCCAAATGATTTTGCACCACCAGGAAACAAATGACCAACTTCAGTAGCAAATTCCATAAGTAACAACAAAACTGCAAAAAGAAAACATATACATTTGTTAACAAAACAAACAATTTACTAGAAACGACATGTATAATGAAATAAATTATGCATACTGTTTGTTAAACTTCATAATGTGTTAGAAGACAAACATAACGTTAGTTCGAATCACAAGGTCACTGTTATGTGAAAAAATATGTATAATGTGCAATAAATTACATATAATTTTTGGAACATTTATTGTACTAAAAGCGGCAACTGTTTTGTGAAAAAAGTACGCGTAAAGTACATGTACTTTATATCTAGAGAAAACAATGAATCTGAATATACCGCAAATCTGAGTCCGTCAGTGAAGATGAATCTGATCTGAAAAAAACTTCAGTAATGATTAAACGAAAATCTTAAGATACATACCACGAAAATTGAAAGATATAGAACATACCTAGATTCAATAAAACATTAAATATGATATAAAGATCAAAGATTTCATTATTGATATTAAAATTTTAGAGAGAGAGAGAGAAGTTTAGACTTCCATTTCAGATCTATCGAAGATGGAAATATATATTATGAGAAAGATCTACAATTGAATCGTTTTTTCAGAAATAATACATAACAATTTGATACAGTTTAAAAAATTAATTATTAGATCTTAAAAATGAATCTAAATACAAAACAGTAATATCAAATACATGAAAACAAAAACGAAATCTTACAAATGAATGTTCTCATTATGATTTTAGCAAAAATAATTACCTTCAAGAATTGATCTTCGATAAGTTTAATGGAGATGAATGTAGAGTTCTGATGTTAATAGTGGTTAAACAACTAGGTTAATGTTCTTGAAAATGAGATATACTATATTACGGTTACATATTAGATTTGTTAATATTTCTTTCATTATAATTCTGATTGGAGAGAGAAAGATGGAGACAATTAAGGAAATGATATATACATGATTATTTTGGCAAAAACGGTTACAAAATATATGGAAAGGTTATAATAGGTATTAATAAGGATTAAATATTATAGAGATTTGATATTTCTCTCGAGATGAATACAAATGGCCTAGATCTCTTTTATGATGATTAATTTGGTTTTTAAATCTTTTTTAGGATTATAGAGGATTAAATCTCCTATTAGGACCCTATTTTTGGTCTATAGACTCAAAAATTATTAAAAATATTTATATAACTGATTATATGTGGTATGGCCTTATTATTTGAATTAAATCACATAAATAATTCTGAGAGTTCTGGTGTTTACGTCAAACTAACAAGAGTTATTTAATCTGTAATATATGTTATGGTCCTTGATTGTTTGAAATAAATAGAGAAATTTGGTCAAAATTCTCTATAAACTTTTTGTTTTGCTGAAAAAATAGTCACTCAATTTTTTCTAGTCTTCAGCTCCCTAAATGTTTTCGTAATTTGTAATTGGTTGCGAGATGTCTCTACTTGCAGAAGAGTTGCAATTAGTTTCTAAAAGGATTGCATCTGTTTGTATAAGATTGTAACTTCTTACAAAAAGATTGTTTGAAAAATTATCAGATTTTAACCGAACAAATATAAATATTTGAGATTTTAAATAAATAAAAAAATGCGAGTGTTGAATTTTTAACTAAACAAATTTTTTTTCCTTTTAATTTTTTTTTTTTTTACAAATGGCAGAATCTCTTCAAATAAATAGGACAAATGAAAATAGAAGTTTTCAAAGTGTCAGAAGTTTGATTGTTGTTAAGAAATTATATTTCGTTTTTTTTTTTCTTTTTTTTTTTTTGCAATGAGGGGTCACGTGAAAGTAGAGATTCAAGTTGCCATCTTAGTAGACAACTAATTTTCTTTTTTGTTGACGATTACTAGACAAATAAAGAATTTTTGGGTGTATGGCCCAAAAAAGTGGCCCTAATAGGACTTTTAATCCTCCCTAATCCCATAAAGGGTATAAAAACCAAAATAATATTAGAAATAAATATCTAATCCTTTTGGTTCAATCTAGAGAGCAATCACAAATCCCTAGAATAATTATACTTTATTAATACCCAGACTAACCTTTAGTCCTATATCTAAACAGTTATATATAAGATCAAAATCCGTTAAGATATTTTCCATTTTTATCTCACTGTTTCTCTCTCCAATCACGTTTTATATTAAGCAACCGTGATCTTCATTAGCTTTTTATAACCGAAACCTTCTGGTTTTGTCTCTCTCTCTACATCTTAACCGAAACCTTCTAGTTTTTCTCTTTCTCTCTCTCTCTCTCTCTACATCTTAATCGAAAATTCCTCCATTAAATCAGAAACCTTGTTTCATATTCATTTGAGTTGCTGAAATCATCTTCATCATTGTTAATCAGGTAAAACAAAAATCAATTTAAAAGTTTTCTGATCCTGTTTTAGTTTATTATAGTTGATTCTCTCTCTCTCTACATCTTAATCGACTGAAAATCTTCCATTAAAACAGAAAACTTGTTTCATATTCATTGGAGCTTCTGAAAATCATCTTCTTAATTGTTAATCAGGTAAACAAAATTCTTCTTTACTGATTCTGTTTCAAATCGAGTATGTTATTATTGTCTTTCTCTCTCTCTCTTAAAGTTTCATTAATGTTTTTGATATTGATGAGATAATCCTTCATTACTGATTCCTACAAATCGAGTATACTTATTGTTGCAATCAATCATCATATCAGATAACTTTAGATTTGCAATTTAAGCCTAATGATATTCACACTTTTTCTTCAGATCTGGTTTTCAATCTGTACGGATTTATGAAACGTGCGTTTTTCGTACGGTTCCTAATAACAGAATTAACATTACATGTACTTTACCATAAATTATCATACTTTACAGTAAACTATGCAAACATCCCCCGTACGAGGTTTTTGAAAATGAGAACATGATATATGTATTTTCTAACAAATTATATATACTTTATCAGAAATATCATGAAACTTATATCATTGTCCATAAATTATGCGTAATTTATAGAACATTACGTATGTTTTAATCTCAAAACAGTACTCGTTTCATTATTAGAACAACTTCGCTTTATTTATGCAAATCTAGTGTACTTTGAAATAAATTATATATAATTTACATAAACGTTCATGTCATTTATTGTAAAAAATATGCTTTTCTATAAAATTTATATGTATTAATCTCTCTCCATTTGTTATCACAGATGGAGTTTCAAGTAGAATCATCAAATCAAAAAAAGCAAATCACACTGAAATCAGAGGGGTTGGATAAGATATTTACAGATGGAGTTTCAGGCAATATAGAATCAACACAGGGCATGATTTCAAATTCTTAAAAAATGATTTGAACCGTGTTACTGATGTGTGTCATGTTGAAGATAGCAAATGAAGCGTGCATGTGGGCACCATTGAAATGCGAATCCATGTTCATAACTGATTTTATTTATTCGGTTACCGCATCTACTATGTACTTCCGGTTCTATTTTTGACAATCTAATGAATAAAATTTTATTATTTTTGATAAATGTATCATTATGTTTCGTAAAGTTTGCATAATTTATTCTAAATTAGTCAAGTGTTTTCTTTTGTTTTCCCTTTCTTGGTGGCTGAGCTTGCTCCGACCTGTAATAAATATAAATGTTGCATAAAGCATAAACACTTAGATACAATATATATAACATTATACATAAATTATGCATTCTTTATCATAAATTACAAAAAGTAAGATTTTCAAATAAAACCCTAAACCCCAAAAATTACATTACATGTTTAATAAAGTATGCGTACTTTGTTACTGAAATTTGTCTAAATGTCAAACAAAAGTAAGATTTGCAAATAAAAATTAGGTTTTTACCGATTATAAACCATTACCAAAACGATGAAATACATTGTTTTCTGATCTATTCAAATTCGATTATTTAGGGTTTCGGTTTTGAAAAGATTTTGAATCTGGATTTTGATTCCGAAACGGTTGAGAAAAGAGAGAAATGATTGATTCTATACACAGATTTAATAAAAGATGGAGACAAAGGATAGTATTTCATCGTTTTGATTCGAATTCGATGTGCGTACGATTGTTTAGGGTTTCGGTTTTGAAAAGATTTGAATCTGGATTTTGATTCCGAAACGGTTGAGAAGAGAGAGAAAGGATTGATTCGTTGCTTTTATCAAATCCCATAAATCACGCTGGAAAAAGATGGAAAATACGCTTTAACCCCCGACTTCATTAACACCCGCGTGTTTTGAACGAGGGACATGGACGGTATGTATTTTGTAAAGTATGGATAATTTCGTCCATTAAGCAAAAGGACTAAATATCCATGTTTTGAGAAGATTGGATCATAAATCTTTTTAGAAGATTATTTTGGACCTTATACCCACGGACCCAATAATTTATACACAAAGAAAAAGCCAAAGATGACTTTTTGGCAATGGATATTGCAATGACCTTGCAAACGAACGTGCAGTGTAATTGTAGTGTGTTCTGGTGGGGTCGTGAGGTCAAGTACATTTACAATTTTTTTTTTTTAAAACAACTGCAATATACTAGAAATTGGGATTACAAGTCATGGTAGCTAGGAAGAACTTTTTTTTTTTTTTGATGAGAAGCTAGGAGGAACTTGGTCATTAAACCATGATTCCGATGTTTTATGCAATCTAGATCATTTTGCAAGTTTGTCGGCGTTACTATTTGCGGACAAATTGATAAGTACACTGACTTTTTTTTTTTTTGTTAAGAGGTTCAAGATACATTACGAAATAAAAGTGTTATTACAGTACATAGGAATTAAAAAGAAAGGTAATCTATGCCAAGATTCCGATTTATTCTTCTTTCTCGCACGTTTCGCTAACTTGTCCGCTGGCAGATTGAATTTCCTGTTTATGTATTTAAACTTCACCCTGTTTATCCGGTTTTTGATTTCAAGGATTTTCTTGATGTGAACTCTTGATTGCCATTGTATCTCCCGATTGGAATTCTGAATATGATTGATAATATTAATATTATCGCTTTCAATGATTATGTCTTGATAGTTATGTTCAGCTGCCCAGATGAGGCCATTAAGGATAGCGACAGCTTCGCCTTCTTCACTATTCCTGTTCCTGGATATAGCCGTATGAGCTTCTATGAAATTTGCACCCGAGTCATGAATAATTAAACTCGTACCTGTAATTTCATTCACATTGATAAAGGATGCATCGACATTGATTTTCAACCAGGGATGTTCTGGTGGATTCCATCTAATTTGTATGGGTTTGGTTTTGTTATTGTTTAATGACATTTTTTTAGGGAAATTATAAATCATTTTAATAATGAGGGTAAGGTCAATGATTTTGTGCTGAAAGCAATGATCACATCTAGTTTTCCATATTATCCATAGAATAGTGGATAGAAGATTTTGAACGTCTGAGTCGCAGTATTGAGGGGTGTGTTCCCAAGAAAAGATCCATTCTGCTACATTTTTAATATTTTCAGAGATAATATTGAAATAGAACCAAATATTCTTAGCTAACGGACAATGAAGAAGAGCGTGTTCTATTGATTCAATCTCATTGCAGTTGGGGCAGATGTATTTACCAATTCTCTCTCTTACCGGTAGAGCTTTAGTACAAATCTTCCATAAAAAGACTTGTATTCTAGGAACATTATGGATATTCCAAATGAATTTCCAGTTGGGATTAAAATTAGCGGGAGAATTTATACTAGTGGTAAGGTATTTATACATGGATTTAACTGTGAATTTCCCTGATTTTGTGAGCTTCCACATCCGTTGATCTTCTCCTATCGGATAAATAGGAATAGATTTCATACGGTTTTGTGTTTGGGGGTCAAAAATATTATTAAGAGATTCTTCATCCCATCTATTGTTATTAATTAACTGTGCCACTTTCGTGATGTGACTATCTCTGTATGATAGCTGAGAAGGTAGGGTATCCGGGATCCAATGATCAGACCATATATTTATCTGAAATCCATTGTGGACTTCCCATGTAGTTAAATCTTCAATCTGATAAAGCTGTTTACTGATAGTCTTCCATAGCCAAGAGTGATGGGATTTAACCGGTCCTGGGGATTCTGTATGAGGGAAATACTTTGCTTTAAGGAATTGAACCCACATAGCTTTGGGTTCCGCCTTAAGCCTCCAGGCTAATTTACTGAGCATAGCTGCGTTATCTAGCTCAGTGTGATGAATCCCTAACCCTCCCAAGGCTTTAGGAAGGCAAATGGATGACCACGATTTCGTACAGATACCTCTGGACTTACCCCACCAGAACGACTTTTGGAGAGTCGTAATGCTTTTGCAGATGCCTTTAGGAATGGCAAAGCATTGCATTTGGTATCGGGGTACGGCGGCAGCTATTGTCGAAATAACAATAGTGCGCCCAGCTTGAGAAAGGAATGAAAAATTCCATTTCTCGAGTTTGTTCTTTACCTGCTGAAGGATATCCTGAAAAGCAGTTTTCTTGCTTTTTCCAATAAATAGGTGCGCCCCTAAATATTTATCCGAAGTAGATGCATTCTTAACTTTAAATGCGCGCATAATCATACGTTTAAACTTCGGATGGGAGTTTTTCGAATAGAAAATGTTAGACTTCTTATAATTGATCATCTGGCCTGAAGAATCGCAGAAAATTTTAAGGATGCTCTTAAGGATGTGAATGTTATCCAAGGAGTTGCGGCCAAAGATAATGCAATCGTCAGCAAACAGAAGATGAGAAATGGTAAGGTCTGTACTGTTAGTAGGGAACCCTTTAAAAGAGTCTTGGTCTTGGTAGTCTGCTAATAATCTGCTCAGCCCTTCCATAGCCAAGATAAACAGGAAAGGGGATAGGGGGTCTCCTTGTCTAATGCCTCTGGTCGGATAAAAGGTGCGCCCGGGATGACCATTGACCAGAACTGCCATAGAGGAGGTGGTGAGGCATGAGTTAATCATCCTAATCCAGTGCTCCGAGTAACCTAGCTTCAGCATAATGCCAGTTAAAAAATTCCACTCGATTCTATCAAAAGCTTTGGACATGTCTAGTTTCAATCCAAAGTAACCTATCGCACCTTTCATATTTTTCATAGAGTGAATAATTTCCTGTCCGATGACTATGTTATCCGAAATTTGTCTACCCGGAAGATAGGCCGCTTGTACTGGGGTGATAATACCATTTAGGGTGTCTTTGAACCTATCTGCTAGAATTTTTGTGATGATCTTATAGGTCGTGTTCAGAAGACTAATGGGCCTATAATCTGCCGGGGTCTGCGGGGTGTTCGTTTTAGAAATAAGACAAATGTGAGTGTGGTTGGCTCCTTCAGGAAGCGAAGCTGTGAGGAAAAAATTTTGAACCAGCTGGAGGATATCCGGGCTGACCGTATCCCAGTTAGTTTGAAAGAAGAAAGGAGGATAACCATCAGGCCCAGGCGCCGCTTCTCTCTTAAGACTCTTAATAGCATGGTTGATTTCATATTCATCTGGGATGGCGATTAGATTATTGTTTTGCTGAGTGGAAATAGCCGGGTGAAAGAGGTTAAGAATGTCTGAAGCGGTCAAAGTGTGTTCAGAAGTATTAATTTCTAAGAGATGAGAGGTAAAGATATCTTGGATGTGTTCTATGTTCTCCTGCCAATCTCCGTTACTATCTTTAATCGCCCTAATATTATTTTGGCGATTCCGCTGAACGGCTTGAGAGTGAAAAAATTTGGTATTCTTATCCCCTACCGTAATAAAGTTGTTTCTGGATTTTTCCTTCCAAATATTTTCTTGGTTAAGGTACAATTGTTCCAACTGTTCATTCAACCTAGTGAGCTCCTCTCTATTACTACAACTGTTAATTCTATCAGTCAGACTCTTAATATTACTATCAATATTACCAAAAACTTTTTTGTTCCAGACCGTTAAGTGTTTACTTAATTTCTTAAGTTTTCCTTGAATGTCCAGATTAACCCTCCATTTCTCCGCAATAAAATCATGACATTCTGGGTGATTCATCCACGTCCGGATGAATTTAAAGGGTTTAGTCTTCTTATGAATAATATTATTGTCAGCTAGAAGGATAGGGAGGTGGTCCGAACCCACCGAGTCAAGATGAGTAATACTAGATAGTTGGTAAGTCTGGAGCCACTGAAAGTTAGATAGAGCTCTATCTAGTCTTTCTTGGATCAGATTCTCCCCAAATTGCTTGTTGCTCCAAGTGTACGGACTGCCTTGAAAACCCAAGTCAGTGAGTTCCAGCTGGCTAATAAGAGAAAGGATCCTAGCTAGATGAGAATTAGTGGCTGAGGACCCACCAATTTTCTCCTCTTTATCTAACACACTATTAAAGTCTCCTATGATCGTCCAGGGCATACTCTTATCCACAATAAGAGAAGTGAGAGTTTTCCAAGGTTTCAGCTTATTCTTGTGATAAGGGCAGCCATAAAACCCCGTAATGAAAGTGTTGAAACTATTATTCGAGTTGACTATATTAGCGTGAATCATATTATTATCAGAGTATAAAATGGTAGTATTTATATGGTGTTTCCAATACATAACCAGACCTCCCGCTTTGTTTATAGGATCTACAAAATGACTGCTATAGTATTTTTGTATTTTTATATTCTTATTAATTACGTTGGATCTATTCTTAGTTTCCGCAAGGAAAATAATATCCGGGTCATATCTATTGATTAAGGCCAAAAGGTGCTTTCTAGTGAGGAATTGGGCAATCCCTCTTACATTCCAACTTAGAATTCTTGGGCTCTGATTAGGAGGGCTCTGCATTAGGCCCGAGGGAAAGACAAGAAGTCCGAATGACCATAAGAGGGAAAGAAGAACAATACCTGAAACTAAACAGAAATAATATATCCAACGTACTATTAAAACCATAAGCAGTCCCTAAACAAGATAAACTACGGCTAACCCACTAAATAGGCTACAGCTAAACCACTAAATAAACTACGGCTAAACCACTCGAAAAACAATACTAAAACCACGGCTAAACCACTAGATGAGATTATCACTATCCAGGTTTTTTTTTTTTTTTTTTTTTTTTTTTTTTTTTTATTTTTTTTATTTTTTATCACTGTACTCAACAACTAAATAATTACAAAGAGGAACAAACAGACTATGAACTTGAGATGTAAATAATGTTCATCTAGGCAACAATTTCA
>BEHA01002945.1:153602-165890 GCA_002897215.1 Eschscholzia californica subsp. californica | reverse complement strand
ATAAATTTTTTTTTTTTTTTTTTTTTTTACTCTCATCTCCCTCATTTTTTAATTTTTATTTTTCATGGTTTCAACTGAATAGGTCAAAATAATATTCAGAATAAGTGAAAAAGTAGAAAAATATCATAATTATAATTTAGGTAAAAAGACACAGAAAGATTAAAATACCCTTTTGTGTAACTAATTCCTTAACCTTTCTT
Organism: Eschscholzia californica subsp. californica; assembly: GCA_002897215.1. Taxonomy (NCBI): domain Eukaryota; kingdom Viridiplantae; phylum Streptophyta; class Magnoliopsida; order Ranunculales; family Papaveraceae; genus Eschscholzia; species Eschscholzia californica. Next base: position 165,690 of record BEHA01002945.1, on the reverse strand, counting down.
TAAACTTTAAACACATAGTCTAATTTTTTCTTGAAATGGCTGAATTCTATGAAATTTACATACTCCTTGGAAAGGATTTTCATCTTATTTCTAACAAAATCTACTTTCAATACTATTTCTTTAAAAAAACTCAGAAAAAAAAATCACCATTTATTTCCTTTCAGTTTTTTTCCAAACTGGGTTTGCAATTCTTGCAAACCAGACTAGAAACTGGATTTGCAAAACGTAATTGCAATCTTGATCTGCAAGCTTTGCAGAATGTGATATCGGGTTGTAGATCTTGCAAACTCGATTTGCCGATATTGTATACTCGATTTTGCAAAATTTGCAAATCGAGAAAAAAAATCTATTTTTTTTCTTCAAATCTGAAAATTTTCTTCATCATCAGATAAATTAGGGGTTTAGATCTAGTTAAACATCATCATTATCATCAAAATTAGGGTTTCAATTTTTCTAGGATTTGTCATCATCAACATCACCTCTTTTAATGGTTGGGAGTCACGAAGAAGATTCAAAGAATATGAATAGATTCATCATCAGATGAACACGAATCTCTCTTAATCGCCCGAGTCAGAAGGAAGAAGATGGAGAACACGAACATCAAATTCATCATTATCAACATCGCATCATTCATCACCAACATATCTTGACCGCCGCGATTCAGGATGAAGAACATAAGCCTCACATAATCTCTAGAATCACTCAACCCTCGTGAGTCAAGAAGAAGAAGATGGAGAACACGAACATCAACTTCATCGCTATGAATATCGGATTCATTCATCATCGGGAGTCAGGAAGAAGATGTTTCAGAGATTCATCATCAATCCTTCGAAGAAGAAGAAAAAAACCTAGAAATTTCTGAATCTTTTCAAAGAGAAAGTAAATTTAACGTGTAAGAGTATTCTGGGAACCAATAAATTAGGAAATCACCTAATTGCTAATTAACCATACTTATTTTAATTGTTTTGGCAACTTCTACTTAATCGAAAAAAATACTTGTTTTTGTAGTTATTATGAGTAATTTTTTGACCCAAACAACTATTTTCTATTTTTCAAACACGTCCATTTTTCTCGTACTTACTTCCCTCCCCTAAAAGCCGGCTTGCTTGGCCGGGGTCTTGCCCTTCAACTTATTACTTATACAATCCCGATTCGTGGTGGACCATTCTTCATGAAAAGGGGCTGGCAAGAACAGTACAAACATATGAGTAATGGAAGTTTTTGGTCAATATCAATACCATATTAATACGTATAAGATAATGATGGCAGTTGGTTTTGCCAGGTCATCTTCCTCGTGCAATAGAAAAGAAAAAACACAGCTTAGGGCTCTTAGTTCTTCAAGAGACTCCCAGAGAGAAAAAGTGAAGAATCAAAATTTAGAGGAAGAAAGAAAGAACAAGAAATAGGAGCTGGTCTCAATCTACTAGTCACGGTTTTGAGGTGGGATGGTTTTGAGCAGAGGGGTTTGGGTGAATGGTGGTAATTTGTTACGGTTTTGTTAAACTAGAAGAAGGAATATGTAGAGTTCCCAAATTCAATAAATCATGGATTCCATTTATGCAGGGAATCAAAACCTCGAACTTCCAGAATTTCAGAGTTTATATCAACCACTTGAACAACCAAATTAGATAACACACATAGTGAATACTGAATAGGACGAAAGACACAAGTGGACCCCCAAGGAGGTTTCCACTTGCAGATGCTTATTAATTAATTGCTGTTATAGGGAAACAACAACAAATTAAAGAGAACCTATCCTAGAAGAGATAGAGCTTTTCAATCTTAATATTTGGCATTATTCAATTACTTGAATAGGATCTCTATTTATAGATTAGAGAGTACTGTGTTACATGAGTTTAGAGAGAGAGTTTGTCAAAGCAACTTTTGTAACAGAATTTAACTACTTTTTTAAATTATCATTCTTGAAGGCCTTAGTTATATAGGCACCTCAGTTAACTTCCTTGTTGAGTTGTTATATCTGTTTCTCTATTATGCCACCTCAGACTGATGGAGCAGTAACAACCATCAGTTTGTTTCAAAGAAGAAGAAAGGTACACTTTGGAAGGTCCTTAGTAAATAGATCAGCAAATTATTCTTGAGAAGGAATTGAATGCAAAATTAATTTACCACCAACCAGAGGCGGAGCCAGGAATTAATTAGAGATATTTAGCATTTGGGTCAAGGAAAAGTACGAGAATTAGCGTTTGGGTCAAGAGTTTGTCCGTTATAGGGTCTACGTCAACATCACTAGGAAAATAACCTTACATACGTGAACATATTTGTTCGCTTATTAGTAAACACCATTAGGACCATAACTCATCTTCATGTAAATCTAGCATGTATACAAACTCTCGTGTTCATTATCTGAAAGGCAACAAATCAAGGACAAAAAGATAGTTCAACGACCTTCAACTGTTGTCATAGTTATAGTGTTCACAGAATACATTTTAGGGTTATTCGTCAACGAACTCGATTCAGAAGAAATTAGTCCTTCGAAAAATGCAGGTTGCTTTGGAGTAGGAAGTACTGCAATTTCACTTGTAAGCATTGAAAGTATGGTAGGCATTGTTGGTCTGTCCTTTGCAAATTCTTGTACACACAGTAGTCCCACATGAATGCATCTCAAAATTTCTTGCTCAAAACATGGCTGGGACAATATAGTTGGATCAATCAACGAAGGTATCTTGTTTTCGTTCCACAATTTCCATGCCTGAAAGAAAGTCGAAAAGTTCAGAATTACATCCTATAGAATTCGACTAAAAACGTGACAAAAAACACTTACATATCCCAAAAGACTTAATGCTAGCTCTTCATGGTCGAAGTTATTATTCTTCTTTCCACTCACGATCTCTAACAATAAAACTCCGAAACTGAAAACGTCTGACTTTTCTGAGAATCGCCCTTCCATTGCGTACTCCGGGGACATGTACCCGCTGAATTTCATTGTTTACAGAAAATTATCAATTCTTATGAGTAGAAGAAATGGTAGGATTCAATATGAAAGGTTTGGTTTACTAGAGTAAGAGTACTTACTATGTCCCAACAACCCTTCTAGTCTTTGCTTGAAGTTCGTCGCTTCCAAATATTCTTGCCATCCCAAAGTCTGAAATCTTGGGATTAAGATCTTCATCCAAGAGAATGTTACTCGCCTTAAGATCTCTATGAATAACTTTTAGTCTAGAATCTCTGTGAAGGTAAAGAATCCCTCTACTTACGCCCTCAATAATTCGGTATCTCTTGGGCCAGTCTAAAAGTGCCCGTTTGACACGATCTGACACACACGAAAGTTATTCAATGTACGTAAACAAAAACAAAATCGGATTGTATACTTAGGACATGTATCTAAAGTTAGACTAAAAAAACATACCAAAGAGAAAAGCATCCAAGCTTTTATTCGGCATATATTCGTAGATCAATATCTTTTCTTCTCCTTCAATGCAACAACCTAAAAGTCTAACTAGATTTCTATGTTGGAGTTTTGAGATTACTAAAACTTCATTCTTGAACTCCTCTAGACCTTGTCCGGAGCTCTTCGAAAGTCTTTTTACTGCTATTTCTTGTCCGTCTGTTAATATTCCCTAAAACATTACCATAAAATGATTTTGTTGAGTAATTTACTCGACTCTGTTACCATTCAATTACGAAAAAGGAATAATAAATTGTCTTTACCTTGTAAACTGAACCAAAACCACCTTCACCAAGCTTATTAGCTTCATCAAAATGGTTTGTAGCAATTGCTAGATTCCCAACCTTGAAAATTTCTAAGTCTGTATTGTCTCCAAGCACATTTGAACCCGACGATACATTGCCCACGTTACCATCCATATCTACTAATGAAACTCTAATCTTTTTCTTTCCTTTTCCTGATATCACAATGGGTTTTCGATAGTTTTAGTACAATTATAAAATGAGATTCGTAACTTGATTATCCCATGTTTGTTCGTGATGAAAAGATTAAGTTCTTTCAAACATTTTACCTTTTCGATTTGTTTTCGACCTCCGCCAAAAATACGTGGAAACGCCCATAATAAATGTTCCTATAAGGACTGTAACAGTGATAATAATAACCTTCAACTTCTTCTTTTGATCTGCATTTGCCAAAGAGATGTCCTAATCATAAATTTTTAGTTGAAATGGTTCAATCAAAACTAAATAGTCAAACTTGATGAGCATCAATACATTATTTTTTTTTCTAAACCTAAACCATTTTTTTATTTTCTTTGTCAATATCTTAGTATAACTATTATAACGAAACAATAAATAAATCGCTAATGGCTCAACGAGAAAAATACAACCGAAGAACTCGTGTTTCTTAGACAATTACAATATTAGACTACCCATACGAATGAAATTGGAGTACTCTGACCTCCTAATTACCATAGACTTTTCAGATCGAAAAGAACTCAACTTGTATGACCATAAAACAAAAAAGAAAATCGAAAAAAAAAAAACAATTTTAAAATCATCCAAAGGTATAAAGAAGATGAAATAACATTTACATACCGAGTTCTGAATGAGCAACTCGAATATAAAGATCAACTCCAGTGCCTTTAGAGTACTTTTGCATGTCAAGTAAAGTTTGAATCCAAATCATACATCCAACACCACCATCGAACGAATAAGCCGAACATGAACAATTAGTTAGACATTCTTGCTCACATTCCTTCAAATTCTTGGGACCTACTTTCCGATATGCAAAATCAGGAACTTGCATCATTTCTAGCTTAAAAAACGCATCGTCTTTTTCATCCGATACATCATTACTACCATTCTTGTTTCTCTCACACTTCAATTCTATATTCCTAATACAACCACTTGACCAATTTCCTTTACTCCATTCATCTTGATTCTTTGCTCTAAATCCTCTAAGACAAGTACAAATAGGTGAATCTAGTATATTACAACTCCCAAACGAACCACACTTGCTATAATCATCGCAAGTACCATAAGTGGTTGAGGAAAATATTCGAATCCATCCACTATTTCCTTCGTCCCAACGCTCTCCGAATAATTCCCCACTATGGTCTAGTATATACCTTTTGAAAGAAGACTTGTTAACGTAATTGTATGTCATATATATTGTGTCTTTAACAGGATCATTATCTACCTGGAAACCATCAAGATAAACAGAAAACATGTTAGGAACGCCGATAAAGATCTGATTGTTCCATGGCCCACTTCGTCGGTGACGTTGAGTTCCATTCCAGATAACTAGTTGAGGAATATCTATAACTTCAAGCCCAATTAGAAAGTTCCCATTTGAAGGATCTGAATCACTTTTCCAAGAATTAAGCATATTTGTCTTCCCTGTTTTCTTATTCATACCAATTTTCATACTTGGTAGAAACGTGTTCGATGGGTCATCGAAACTTTCCCATAAGGTTCTTCTATCTTCACCAACTTGTCTTAAAACAAGATTTCCGTTATCTAATAACTCGGCCATTGAATCGTTAACTGCAATATTTGAAACATTACTACTCCAAAGAATGGTTCCTTTTCCATCTAAAACAACAAGATTTCCGTCGTTGGCAATCTTTAAACTTCCAAAGGAATCCTTTAATGGGGTATCTTTATTAGCTACCCACACAACAGTTTGCACCGAAATCGTGTTATACCAAATCCCGACATACCGATTACTAGACTTTCCGGGGCTAAAGAAGCCTAATTTGAAGATTTTACCACCTGAAGTTATAGTCTGAGAATCATTAATGAATCGGGTGAATGTCACGGACGTTTCATCTATTGATGTGCAGTAAGGTATCAAAGCAAGCAAGGTAAATGAGAAAACAGAGAAAGGAATAAGAACTTTGTGTGTTCTACTCATAACTTAGCCTCAATACAAGAAGATCTATTTTGTTCTTGTTTACTGCACTATTAAAGGAACACAAGTATGGATGACCAAGTCATTTGGTTAGAGCTTTCCTTGTTCCTACCATGGACCCATATTAGATTTTCAACTCAAATGTGCTTCATTTAATAATATTGTGATAGGTAAAGTACAATGTTTTATTGGAGACTGAGGATAGCAAAACAAAATGTTTTAAGAGACTTTTTTGGTTAAGGTCAATGATGGCTGATGAGAGAGCCATTATCTTTTTCTTAAATTTTCCGATCACACGATACACTATCTATAAAACAAATGAGAAGATTATTTTTAGTCTTTCTTGACTACTCGTCTACTCGGTCTAAATTTATCTAAGTTTATATAATGTAAATCCAATGGCGGCTCGCGATTCCATAAGTAATTGTATTATCAAAGGGAACGCTCAAATCATCACCAAGGGGATCAACGGGGCCATTGATGAAATCACCTGGGAGATTGATTAAAGCCATAGTTCTTTACATTAAGCAACGCTCTCACAAATTCTACTCAATCCATTTTCTTTTTTGTTATTGAAATTGTAATAGTATGGCACATGTACTGGACTACTGGCACAACAAGCAATAACAAATCATGAGTCGGGTTTTTGGGATCCAGATCGTATCCCTCATTGTATTCCTAATTCGCTTTCAGCGACAATATTGATGAAGTCAAGTTTTTATTTCAAAAAGAAAAAAAAAAGAATTATTTCTAAAATTTACTAGCAAAAATAGTTTACCTTAAAGCGTCATTAAACTCATTATACAATTATCATTTATACTAATTAAATTTTTTAAATTGGTGCAACACTTTAGCAAGCTGGTCTGGTCGAGAATTATATGTTGTTGATGGTACACTTTACAGGTCTTTTATAGCAACAGTTTTGGAATTCTTTTGACGCTTTTATGGTTGCTTTTTGCCACATATTAAAGGAACGAGAAGTCTAGTTAAAAGTGAATCCGAAACTGTCTCCAACACCAAGAACCAAAGCGGCGCCAAAAGTAAGCAACAAAGAGTGGCGAAAAGTGCTACAAAGTGTGTGAAAGTAGCTCCAAAAGCGTCACAGCAGTAACCACCTAAACTGTCGCAAAAAGTATCCCAAGAAATTGCAAACAGTATCCAGAAAACAACTTGGATGAAGAGCCCAAATTGTCACAAAAAGTGACGCAAAAGAGTGGCAGAAAGTATCTAAAACCTCATACAAAAAAGCTACCTGCAGAAATCCCCTAAGAACTAAAGGGTTATTTTCTTTTTGGTCCACTAATTTGTAATCATCTCTCTTTTTGGCCCCCTCTTTTTCATAAAATTAAAAAAAAAATCATCTTCTTTTCATTAAATAGTCCTTTAACATTAACACTTGAATCTTGAGTTTCCATCAACATGCTTCCTCTAAAATTAATTTTCCTTCATGAGATTTTATTTTTCTACTCTCTTCTTTTTCCCCTGCTATCTTTCTTCTTCTTCTCCATCTGTTTTTCTTCCTTCATGAGATTTAAGAACAATATCATATCTCAAATACTTCTTTTGCAAACCTCAACATTATGAATAAATCAACTGGTTTTATTCTTGATCTTACAACATAACTTACTTCTTTTTTCTGTCTTCCTTCATTTCTACCTATTTTTGTGGTGGATTAATTTGAATTTTTAGGGTTTCTAAAATTGGCCGAATTTTTCAAGCCCATTTTCGAATTTTCGAACTTTAGAAAGACTAGTTTCTATTATTATTTGCTTCAATTTATATGATTGTAATTTTAATAGAGATTATTTAGACCCCCCTCAAAGTAAATCGTGGATACGCCACTGCTCGCTACTCCCCTTCTCTTTCTAAAAGCTCTACTGATATTCGTCCAAATGCAATCACAAATTTCTTTGTATTACTATCTTGTTCATATATTTTTGAAGCCATCAACGACTTTTATGAAAGAGGGCGATCTAGAAGGAGATGATCAACATACTCGTCTGATGATCAGTAATGACCCTGAGTAATAGTTGGGGTGCCTTTAGCAACCCACCCCTCGTGGGTATTACTGTCACCGCGAAGACACTAAAACCATACCGCCTTTTACTTTCCTTTTATGTAGGCAACAACCATAAGTGATCTAGAGAGAAATCATGAGAGTTGTAGAGAGAGAACTAAATGAAGAGGAGGAAGAAGAAAAAGGGATTAAATTTAGTGATTTTCCGGTGTTCGTCGCGTGAGACTTGCCTTGCTTTGGGTTTAAGGCAGGTTCCTAGCTTCTGTGGTATTAATTTCCATTTTCATAGATAAATATAGACAATTAGAGAATACCTGCGGTCTTAATTTCCATTTTCATAGATAAATATAGACAAGTAGAGAATACCTTAAACCCTAGATTTAGTATTATTCGAATATAACTTAGGGGTTCATGAAACAAATACAAGTTAATGGTAGTAGATTTATTATTTCTATGAAATTGAACTTTTAGATTACTTTGAATCCATTTACATGTTAGGTCTTGAAGGATTTTTTAAAAAAATTGTCCGCGTGCTTCGAACCCTTAGCCTCCAGGGTGGAAGACTAAACCTCTTACCACTTCAACCAAAGGTTGTTGGTATTTTGAAGGAATTTGCCATCATATGTACTCTGGTATTTTGAAGGAATTTGCCATCATATATAAGTACATAATTCTTGTAAGAGTTAATTCCTATTTGGCCCCCTACTTTGTGACCAGCTCCCTTTATGGCCCCCTATTTTCTATAAATTCAAATATGATCCTCTTTTTTGAAGTAAATATCCTAACTGTCCTTTCTATATTTATTTTTTCAAAATAAAATAAAAAAGAAAACTTCAATTCCACCTCATTTCCCTCTCCCCCACACATATCTCTCCACGTCACCTCTGTCTCTCCAACTCACCTCTCTCTCTCTCCAACTAACCTCTCTCTCTCTCTCCAACTCACCTCTCTTCTCCGACGAAGGTCGCCGGCCGGAAAAATAAAAAACTCATCTCTCTCTAGAAACTCTAGCGAAGGGGTCATCCTACTCGTGTGTCGTTGAGTTTTTATTTTGAAAAAAATCAATTGTGTTTACTGTTCTACATAGAAATGCTTTTTTTTTTGAAAGCTACAGAGAAATGCTTTTTTTTTTAAAGCTACAGAGAAATGCTTAAGTTTAGGTGTTCCCAGAGGCCGACATGAAAATCTGAACTTGGGCGTTACATGATCACTTCCTCATCGCCTTCTTCTATTTCATTATCATTTGCGATGATTATGGCAAAATAAAAATATCATTCTTATCTAGGGTATCAAGTTATACCTATCTAAGTAGGAATAAAAACCAAAAGAGAAAGCGAAGATATCCCAGCGATACATTTCTCTCTTCTATTTGTCCTCAACAATCTTTTCGAAAGATGTCACTCATGCCACTGCTCAAACTTATTTGATTACTCGCTTTAGGTTGAAGCCATTGCATTATCTTGGATTCTGTATGTTACTTTTCAGTTTCGAAGTAGTTTAATGTTTTCTGTTTGTAGATTGAGTATTCTCCCTTCACTAGAGAAGTGAATATGATCGAGAAGTAAATTTTCGTAACCCCAAGATAGAAGTAACAAGTAATCTTGTAAAATCGAGAATAAAACCAGTTGATTTATACATTATGTTTTTTTTTTGAAAGTAGAATCCATTACATAATACCGAATTACAAAGTTTAGAACCCGTGAGGGTGAAAGTTAAAATAACAATATCCACACAGGGACTAAATAGTAATGATAGTTAACAACAAGGATTAGAATCAACTCTGGACAATTCCGAGGACCTAGGGCGGATGAGCCAATACGTGGGCCTCTAGGTTAGCTTCTCTCGGACAGAAAGAAGTACGCACGTGCAGATCACAAGAGCGTGATCTAAGACCGTCGATTAAATGACGGATTCTCCAAGGTGGATCAAGATCGACGGCTTCGATTAAGTTCAAAAGAACCCTAGCATCTCCTTCTACTATAAAATCTCTAAGCCCTAGTTCTTCAGCCAGGTCCAACGCCGACTTGAATCCCATTGCCTCACTGTGAATCGGCGAAACAGGAGGAAACTCCATTATCTTTGTACCTAACACTGTTCCATCCGAATTTCTTGCTACCACTCCACTTGCTGCTCGATCTTCCTTATAAGTTCCATCGAACTTAAGCTTAATTGTACTTGGGTTTGGGGGAATCCATACTGCTATACTAAAATCATGGTTAATTAGTATTAATCGAATCTTGAGGCAGAGAGACATACCTGAGGTTCTCCTTCGTTTCCACCAGCATCTATTTATATCAACTGGAGTATTACGAAAGATCAATTCGTTTCTCATCTTCCACCATTCCCAAAGAAGGTATGTAGATATATACCATTTCCTGCTTGTATTACCTTCTTCTAGTAGAATTTTTTTAAGTCTGATAATAGGATCAACATCTAATTGTTGTAGATCAGTAATACCTGTGTGTATTATCAACTCCTTAAATTTGCTGCATTCTCCAAAAAGGTGTGTTTCTGTTTCAGGCTCATCTGTACCACAAATGCGACAAAAGAAAGGTATATTCTGAACCCTTTTTGCGATATTTGCTAGAGTTGGAATCCCATTATGAATGATCTTCCAAATAAAGTTTTGGATTGTGGGTTTGAGTTCATTTTTCTTTCAGAAATTTTTCCATGGGAATGAATTTGCATTATCAGGTAATTCAGGTAGAGGTTTAATTTGTCTATAATATGATTTAGTACTGAATTTTCCACCTTCCATGGGACACCAAATTAGTCTATCTTTCTGTGTTCTCATCGGTAATATAATCTTGAGGATAGCATCTATAGTTCTTTGATCGAAGTAATGATGCAAAATAATTTCATTCTATGTATTAGTTCCTGCTTTCATAAGATCTGAAACCCAAAATATATTAGTAGGCAAATCCTGAGTTAACGTGGGACGATGGTTTTCTGTTTCCAAAATCCAAGGATCAGTAGCAATTTTAACAGAAGTTCCATCTCCTATGAGCCACATCACATTAGCATTCATAGTCTCTTTAGTTTTCGAAATCGATCTCCAAAAAGGGGAGATACTAGTAGGGTTGACTGAATTCCAAAAGTCGTCATTTTTCACATACTTAGATTTTAGGAGTTTCACCCAAATAGCATTATGGTGAGGATTGCAAAAGACGCATTTGTTATATGATATTGTTCTTAAATCTCATGATGAGAGAAAGAAGAAGAAGTATGAAAGAAGAAATAAAGAAAAAAAATCTCATTAAAGTCGTCGACGACTATTTACAAGATGTTCATGAATATAGTAAGAAAAATACGAATTAGAGAAAGGGCAATCTGTGAGAATAGTCCCACAAAGGAGAATGGGTAACTAGCAACCAAGAATATAAAGTATAGGTCCTCTTCACTCATTGCCAATTGGTTTTGAGTTGGATGGCCACAAACTTAACATGGTATCAGAGTTAGGCCAACACGTGATAGACTTAAAAGCCACGTGTGCTCCACGTCACCCGTAAAGAAAAAAAACACACTGTTAGGCTCAAAGAACCCCACACGTGAGGGGGCGTGTGAGAATAATCCCACATAGGAGAATGGGTAACTAGCAACCAAGAATATAAAGTATAGGTCCTCTCCACTAATTGTCAATTGGTTTTCAGTTGGATGGCCACAAACTTAACATAATCATGGAAACAAGAGATTCAGGTGTGAAAGTTAATTGCTCCGTTTTATTAAAAACGGAGCCATTTTTGAATTTGGAAAAACAAGGAGCTGGTCACAAACTAGAGAACCAAAAAGCTAAACATGGACCTTATACCATTTCCAAAGAGAACAAAGAGCATTGAAGTGGAGATACTAACTGGCATATTATGCATCATCCAACAACCTAACTGAAGATAACTTTGTAAGGGACAACTAAACAAGAGTTAGAAAATCTAACAGTCTTGCATCTGATACTCTGACTCCACCAAAAAATAGAGCAACCATTGTAAATTCGTGATCATTGAGATTCATGGGCGATTCAGATTCATATTTAGGGATTTATATAACCTCTTGTGTTTTTTCCAGTTCAATCAAATCGAGTCAATGCCAAGTACATCAGAGTCTTGAATATAGCAAAGTCATAGTCATGAGCATCGCAGTTTCGTGCAGGACCCATTGAATAAATTCATGAATTATCAATTCCATAAGTATATCAGAGTCAAGGTCATGGAGGTTTGATCAATTTTACAGGTCCATATTATTCATTAGACCCCCCC
>BEHA01002945.1:96728-130768 GCA_002897215.1 Eschscholzia californica subsp. californica | reverse complement strand
AGGCCCCAACGGTCACTTGGGGCCTCCATTCAGTCGCCCCTAATGTTAGGGGCGACTGAATGGCCGACCCCAGCCTCCGCTCCAAGCGGCTGGGCTTGGAGCGGGGGGCCTCAGCCCGGCTGGGGTTGGACTTGCTCTAAGGCCTAAAGGCACATGTTAAATCATATATTCTTTCCACTCTTACCAAGCCCATTTTCAATTCCCCTAACGGATTGTACTGATTCCGATGTTTCTAAGTTAAAAAAAATCTCTCACTACTTCGCAAATTCTAATCCTCGAGTCCCCTGAATGCCAAAGATAGAGTCACTCGTCAGTCCCCCTCCATGCCGGACTAAGGTTACTAAGTCTAGCTCTGATACCACGTTAGAGACCATCGACCATATGTCTCCTCGAAAACCGGCTTACAAGGAAAGAATCGCCAACTTATCTTACTTTGCAAATTATAAGTAGCATATTGTTATCAGAAAGAAATAAATCTGAAGATGCAGGGTATGTATCTTAATCGGTGAGTCCATTCTCAATCGGAAAATCCAGAGGCCCAACTCTATCTCGATATTGGATCATAGAAACCTCATTGTGGATGGAATCAAAGCCATCGAGTAAACAAGCAGAGCATGTACGACTATGAGGATCCCCGTTTTTATGCTATTGCAGTTTTAATCTTTAGGTCACGACTCATGAGCCGAAAATCACCATCAAAGACTTATGGTGGACGAACTCAATACGTGTGTCATGTTGGTCCTGTATCTTATAATCAAACGCGAACCACCCCATCTGGATTATGAGTGTAGTTAACAAGTTGACGTATCATATCTCTCTTGTAAATCACGTATACAAATGCTTGTGTCTTAGTTATGTGCAACCGATATATATCTATTATACAAAACAGATCCTTGTGACTAGGACATAATTAATGTAAATGAATGTGACTTGGCAATATGACTAGGATAAAATCTAGATACATGGACATGACACTAGGACATAATTAATATACATTGATGATTCATCCTACCCTCTAATCTAACGTGGATCCAACCCTTTAATGTAACGCCCCACATGCTACTACTGCCCGTCTCTTTCTGTGAAACTGAAACGCCAAAACCTCTCATCTCTCTGTAAATTCGTTCAACCCTTCCTGTCGGATGGTGTTCCTGACTGTTCTTCCGTGAATATGTTGCTTCATTATTCATTCCCTCTTTTATGTCTGAAGAGGGTGAAGATTTCAGTAAATTCCTCATTTATTCTTCTTCACCTAATAGTCTCCTATGAAACATCTTTTCACTCCATAGATGTTGCACGGGTGAGAGAAAAATATGTCGAAATCTTCATGACGAATCAACAAAGAAGATAGCGGTAAAAACCTCATCACAGAAGATATAAATTTTTGTTTTTTGATTTTCCATTTTAATATTATTTTTCTATTTGCATTTCGCCCATTTAATTGGATCTGAGCTTCACTAGATATTTTTAGATGTTATATCTTGTAAATTAGAAATTGTGGTCAAGATGTTTGATAAAATGCCTCAATCAGAATGTTGGAAAGAAGAAGATGTTTGAAGGGAATAGAATTAATGGTACCGTAGTTGTTTACTTAACTAGCAACTTGCTTATTTTGTTTTGTGGTTCATCCAATACTTTTTCCTACTTCCAAAAAATTATATTTTTTTATACGAACTTTTAATTGAAGAGATTTCAGTAAATATCAGATGTGATTCTTGGGAGTAATGATGACCCATGGAAACGTGCTAGCTACAATTTCTGCGGTCATGACTATTATTCCTGGCCTCGGAAGCAAAGACGTGTACTTGGCATACCTACCATTAGCTCATATTCTTGAACTAGCTGCTGAGGTACAATTGATTGTGTAATCACCCGAGCTTGCGAAGTGAAAGAACTTGATGCTCATTTTTTAGTATCTTAGTTAAGACTATTATCGCTTGCAACTAATTTGGACATTGTAGTGTAGAAGGTAATGGTTGCTGTTGGTAGTTCAATTGGATATGGATCACCTTTGACTCTTACTGATACATCAAACAAGATAAAAATGGGAACAAAGGGGGATGCTTCTATGCTAGGACCAACCTTGATGAAGTGCCTGCCATTCTTGATCGTGTTCGAGATGGTGTGAGGAAAAAGGTCTGTTTAGCAATCCTGATTTGTTTCTTCTCTCTCAGCCAGCTTGGTTTGTCGAAATGACACAGAAAAGTTTAAGATTAATAAAATGACTACTGATTTCTTATGACATTTCAGGTAGATACGAAAGGTGGTCTTTCCAAGAAACTTTTTGACATTGCGTATAGTCGTAGACTGTTAGCTATGAACGGAAGTTGGTTTGGGGCGTGGGGACTCGAGAGGATTCTGTGGAACATTCTTGTTTTTAGGGGTGTTCGTTGGTTCGGTATCCAGTATTTTGGTGTCATCCGTTACCAAACCACTCATGGTTTGGTTATTGCTTTTTCAAACCGTTACCAAACCGCTCAGAGTTTGGTTCGGTTACTAACCAAACCATCATAAGCGGTTTGGATACCACTGGATACCAAACCATCTATAAAAATAATTTGTTCTCCATGAAAATCGGCAAATCGAATAACTTTCTTCATACATTGACATATAAAATAAAGACAACACTCCTTAAAAACGAAGAGAAACAATCAAATTAACATAATACATCGAAAAAACATTAAAGACATGTGCAGCCCACCGACCGAAATATTTATAGTAGCTAGTAACATTATATTGTAGTAGTGTTGTTGTTTTGTATGGGTAGAACTTGATCAAACATATGTATTTGTATGAAATTATAGAGATATGTAGATACATTTTAGAAAAAATAATGTATATAATTATATATATATATATATATATATATTATTAATTTAACTTGACTGGTTCGGTTTGGTTTAAACGGTTCTTAAAAATTACATCCACTTACCGAACCAAGCCAGTTGGTTTATAGAAATCTACAACCGTACCAAACCACTCGGTGTTTGGTTTGGTTTAAAAACCGACTGGACCGGTTTGGATCGGTTTGGTTTGATTGGTTCGGTCTATTTTTGCACACCCCTACTTGTTTTCAAAAAGGTTCGAGCAATTCTGGGTGGAAACATTCGCTTCCTGCTTTCTGGAGGGGCTCCTCTATCTGGTGATACATAGTCATCAACATATGTCTTGGGTTAGTTTTATTAGTTGTATTCTGTATTTCCGTTTACCTTTACAAACTAGAGTGAAGGTTGTCAGGGGTGAAGCACAAGGTTGGGCAGAGGAATCTAAAACTAAGTAGTTGCTTCGGTCTCGGTCCCTACTCAGTGTCCGAGCCACAAGCGAGCTGAGTTACTCTCGAGTAAATTGGAGCTCCCAATATAGAATATATTTATGAACTTATATATATATATTTTGTATATCACATACATCTAATATGTTTTTAGTTGAAAAATAGTTGAGAAGATCTGGAGAAGAATGGAACAACTGAACAGGGAACCTTATAAATGACTAACTTGTTTCTACTTTCTTGTTATCATAGCTGCATAGGTCTAAACAGGAAACGGGCAGGTTTGGTAAGAGGGGCATACTGGGTGCCCACGTCATATAGATAATGGTTATATTACATATAGTTTTATAGATTGTGGCACCTTCGGCCTTCATACCTGTCTAATACTTTGAGTTTAAATTGTGATGTGAATCTAACTTTGTTCATGTTCCCTTCTTGGTTTGCAGACGGAAGTTTCAACTGTCATATGTGGGCAAAAAGAGCTTAAAAAACTTGCAGAAATAAGTGGACAGCTTGACACAGTAAAACGTGTAATATACATTGATGAGTATGGGATCCCATCAGAATTCTCGTTGCAAAGCACTAGCTGGACAATTACTTCACTTACTGAAGTGGAGAAAATTGGCCGATAAAACCCTGTTGATGCCGATTTGCCCGTGTCAGCTGATATTGCAGTTATTATGTATACCAGTGGGAGTACTGCACTTCCAAAGGTTGGTGTACAGCTTTATGTCATGGATCCTTTGTTAGATGTTCCACAATTTTTCTTATATTTAATAGTAAATTTGGCTAATGTTTTTGGTGAGTTAGGTGTATTCGTTTAAAATTTATGTGGTGGAAATTGAAGGTTGTACCCGGCATAGTTTCGTCTTCCTTTGACAATCTTTTTTGTTTTTGTTCCAGAGTTACCTTCCCTGTAGTAACAACTCGATACAATTATAATACAACCACTTCTTATAATCTTCATATTAGTTCAGATTTCAGGAGAGATACCATATTATTGTTCAAAATTGCTTGTGATAAATCTATTGGGTTCCTACTGTTTGCTCATTTATCAAATTTCTGTTTTAGTCGATACTATCAAATGGTATTCCTCTTCTATTGTCATATTAGTAATCCATTGAAACCCTAATCATTTTCAAGTTCTCGTATTGGTTATTAGTCTGGCATTGGATAACATCATAAAGAAGAACTTTCCAAAGGAATATGCTGAAAGGAAATCGGAGCACGAAAGTTGGAAACACTCAAAATGCCATTTCTTGCCGCTTCTTATCATGGACGTTGTATACCCGTACAAAAAGATGTTAATCGATACAGATGAGCCCCATCACAAACTTATGGTAAGCTGTCCTTTTTTCATTATCTCTGTTTCCTTGTGCACGACCGTATAGTAGTTTGATTCCGTTATTGTCATTAACCAGGTGAGGAGAATCAAGGGAGAGAATATAAATCATCTCAATTGTTACTAAGTGCAGTTTCTTTTCTCTAATTTGCAAGGTTCTCGTTTTGGATCTATCTAAAATTTGTAAACATCTTTTAGCTTCCACTTTTCTTTACTTGAGTGAGTAAATTGACTTTTCTAATGTTGTCGTGCGTATCTTTTGGATTTTTAGTTGTTCAAATAACCATAGTTTCAATACATTGTTTATTTTCTGTTTGTTTGTTTCATCCTAGCTTACATCTCTGCCATTTCCCCCAATCTCTTCCCACTACCAGAACAAAACATTATTTCTTAAGATGACACAATGACTGAGATTTTAGCAAAACTAAAACCATTTGATCCGAAGACCAACCATCTCTTTCAGGTACAATTTCTTTATAAGTTACACTGACTAATATGTTTTTTCATTTGAATTTTATGATCTGGTGAGATTTAACTTATCCATCTTGATATTGTAGGAATTTTTTAGGTTTTTTTTGTCGTGATAGTTTTTTTATTCATCAATTAACTTCATAGCTCATGTTTAATGTATCATTTTAGTTTATTATTATTTTTATTCATTGTCTAATTTAAAGTTCTTCACCTCTTTGACAGCAGGTACAAAGCTTTCTTATACAACTCCCATTCAAGTTTTCACATTGCTGAATGACTTGTGTTTCTTTTGGTAGCACACAACTTCAACCTTAATTCTTAGTTCCCAAAATGAATCACTTAATGTCTTGTTCTCTATTATTTTCTATCAAAATAGGTTTTCAAAGACATTGACTAACATATTTGTTATATCCAAACATATTTTTCTAGCTGTCCACTCTCCTTACGAAGATGGCCTTTTTGTACATGTTGTAGTTGTTTTCAATGTAGTAAAAGAACTCGCCAGTCTTACAATCCTTCAAGGGAGTTTTTTGTAACTTAGAAAGGAATTGTTCTAAGATGTATACTCCAGTGATTTTCTATTTAACATGTAATAAACTTATATTACCTCTTGGTTGCCTAAAATTATGGGGTTATCACCCTAATTTTTTCTATCTAGCTGTCTTTGACTGTCTGTCTAAGACTCCAACTGAAAACCAAACTACAATGAGTTCTGGACTTCTGGTAACATTGGTTTGTCTCAAGCATGACTTTAATTTTATCTGTAAGCAGAATAGATTTGTACTTGGATAAACCTACACCATCTGATTTTTATTCGAGTTAAATCCAAGTGTTCACAAATAAGGAGTTAGAAACCAACTTTAATGCTTAATTCTGTCAAATCCTTAATAATTACGCTGGCCTTTTGAATTGTTCACCGATGTTCCTCCTCTTGATCAAGTAGTTACTTTGTTCTTCTTCGGTAATTATTTCCCTCTTTTGCTCCAAATTGTTTTCTCTTTTTCCATTATCAAAAATAGTAATTTGCAACTCCTTGCTTTGATACTCGTTAGGAATTGTCGATTTGTTTGGTGATGATAATTCTGCAAACTCTTAGTTTAGTCTTTAATTCTTATTTCTATTTCGCAATTCTTTTTGTGTTTTACTTTCTGGTTTGCTTCATATGTAAGTTTCATATTTTTCTTAATATGGAGTTCTAATTCTTTTCACCATTGTCTCTTTGTTGCAGAGTAGGTACTGGAATTATAAAAACTAAAAAAATGAACTTGGAGTGGCACTAAACAGTTGTATTTGCTCATCAGGTAATTGTGTCCAACAAATACCATGTGTCGCAAGCACATGTTATATATCTAGGAAACTACTTGGACTTATAACAAGGAGTAGCCAAACACGAAGAAGATGTTGGGGTGTTCACAAGTCAGACCAAGTGAAAGGGCAGCTGAAGTAGAAGAACCAGAGAGTGCAGTGGATGAGATAATAAGGTGGATAAAAAGAAGTTTGGTCGTACCTTAAAGAATAAGTCTTTTTCTGACATTAAAATTCTTGAGAGTTTCTTTATCGATATAGTAAATCACACTCTGCTCGTGACTCTTTTAAATTTAAGCAAAAACCATCAATATACAGTGTTTTATCGGAGTAAATTTATCTAGATTACATGTCCAATAAGTTTAATGCATATCACGTCGCGTTGCGCAAAGGGCATTCCCCCGCCCGTAGGGCGGGGGTTATGCCTAGTCTATTATACAAAACAGATCCTTGTGACTAGGACATAATTAATGTAAATGAATGTGACTTGGCAATATGACTAGGATAAAATCTAGATACATGGACATGACACTAGGACATAATTAATATACATTGATGATTCATCCTACCCTCTAATCTAACATGGATCCAACCCTTTAATGTAACGCCCCACATGCTACTACTGCCCGTCTCTTTCTGTGAAACTGAAACGCCAAAACCTCTCATCTCTCTGTAAATTCGTTCAACCCTTCCTGTCGGATGGTGTTCCTGACTGTTCTTCCGTGAATATGTTGCTTCATTATTCATTCCCTCTTTTATGTCTGAAGAGGGTGAAGATTTCAGTAAATTCCTCATTTACTCTTCTTCACCTAATAGTCTCTTATGAAACATCTTTTCACTCCATAGATGTTGCACGGGTGAGAGAAAAATATGTCGAAATCTTCATGACGAATCAACAAAGAAGATAGCGGTAAAAACCTCATCACAGAAGATATAAATTTTTGTTTTCTGATTTTCCATTTTAATATTATTTTTCTATTTGCATTTCGCCCATTTAATTGGATCTGAGCTTCACTAGATATTTTTACATATTATATCTTGTAAATTAGAAATTGTGGTCAAGATGTTTGATAAAATGCCTCAATCAGAATGTTGGAAAGAAGAAGATGTTTGAAGGGAATAGAATTAATGGTACCGTAGTTGTTTACTTAACTAGCAACTTGCTTATTTTGTTTTGTGGTTCATCCAATACTTTTTCCTACTTCCAAAAATTTATATTTATGTGTACGAACTTTTAATTGAAGAGATTTTAGTAAATATCAGATGTGATTCTTGGGAGTAATGATGACCCATGGAAACGTGCTAGCTACAATTTCTGCGGTCATGACTATTATTCCTGGCCTCAGAAGCAAAGACGTGTACTTGGCATACCTATCATTAGCTCATATTCTTAAACTAGCTGCTGAGGTACAATTGATTGTGTAAGCACCCGAGCTTGCAAAGTGAAAGAACTTGATGCTCATTTTTTAGTATCTTAGTTAAGACTATTATCGCTTGCAACTAATTTGGACATTGTAGTGTAGAATGTAATGGTTGTTGTTGGTAGTTCAATTGGATATGGATCACCTTTGACTCTTACTGATACATCAAACAAGATAAAAGGGGAACAAAGGGGGGATGCTTCTATGCTAGGACCAACCTTGATGACTGCAGTGCCTGCCATTCTTGATCGTGTTCGAGATGGTGTGAGGAAAAAGGTCTGTTTAGCAATGCTTATTTGTTTCTTCTCTCTCAGCCAGCTTGGTTTGTCGAAATGAGACAGAAAAGTTTAAGATTAATAAAATGACTACTGATTTCTTATGACATTTCAGGTAGATACGAAAGGTGGTCTTTCCAAGAAACTTTTTGACATTGCGTATAGTCGTAGACTGTTAGCTATGAACGGAAGTTGGTTTGGGGCGTGGGGACTCGAGAGGATTCTGTGGAACATTCTTGTTTTCAAAAAGGTTCGAGCAATTCTGGGTGGAAACATTCGCTTCCTGCTTTCTGGAGGGGCTCCTCTATTTGGTGATACATAGTCATCAACATATGTCTTGGGTTAGTTTTATTAGTTGTATTTTGTATTGCCGTTTACCTTTACAAACTAGAGTGAAGGTTGTCAGGGGTGAAGCACAAGGTTGGGCAGAGGAATCTAAAACTGAGTAGTTGCTTCGGTCTCGGTCCCTACTCAGTGTCCGAGCCCCAAGCGAGCTGAGTTACTCTCGAGTAAATTGGAGCTCCCAATATAGAATATATTTATGAACTTATACGTATATATATATATATATATATATATATATATATATATTTTGTATATCACATACATCTAATATGTTTTTAGTTGAAAAATAGTTGAGAAGATCTGGAGAAGAATGGAACAACTGAACAGGGAACCTTATAAATGACTAACTTGTTTCTACTTTCTTGTTATCATAGTTGCATAGGTCTAAACAGGAAACGGGCAGGTTTGGTAAGAGGGGCATACTGGGTGCCCACGTCATATAGATAATGGTTATATTACATATAGTTTTATAGATTGTGGCACCTTCGGCATTCATACCTGTCTAATACTTTGAGTTTAAATTGTGATGTGAATCTAACTTTGTTCATGTTTCCTTCTTGGTTTGCGGACGGAAGTTTCAACTGTCATATGTGGGCAAAAAGAACTTAAAAAACTTGCAGAAATAAGTGGACAACTTGACACAGTAAAACGTGTAATATACATTGATGAGTATGGGATCCCATCAGAATTCTCGTTGCAAAGCACTAGCTGGACAATTACTTCACTTACTGAAGTGAAGAAAATTGGCCGATAAAACCCTGTTGATGCCGATTTGCCCGTGTCAGCTGATATTGCAGTTATTATGTATAGCAGTGGGAGTACTGGACTTCCAAAGGTTGGTGTACAGCTTTATGTTATGGATCCTTTGTTAGATGTTCCACAATTTTTCTTATATTTAATAGTAAATTTGGCTAATGTTTTTGGTGAATTATGTGTATTCGTTTAAAATTTATGTGGTGGAAATTGAAGGTTGTACCCGGCATAGTTTCGTCTTCCTTTGACAATCTTTTTTGTTTTTGTTCCAGAGTTACCTTCCCTGTAGTAACAACTCGATACAATTATAATACAACCACTTCATATAATCTTCATATTAGTTCAGATTTCAGGAGAGATACCATATTATTGTTCAAAATTGCTTGTGATAAATCTATTGGGTTCCTACTGTTTGCTCATTTATCAAATTTCTGTTTTAGTCGATAATATCAAATGGTATTCCTCTTCTATTGTCATATTAGTAATCCATTGAAACCCTAATCATTTTCAAGTTCTCGTATTGGTTATTAGTCTGGCATTGGATAACATCATAAAGAAGAACTTTCCAAAGGAATATGCTGAAAGGAAATCGGAGCACGAAAGTTGGAAACACTCAAACAGCCATTTCTTGCCGCTTCTTATCATGGACGTTGTATACCCGTACAAAAAGATGTTAATCGATACAGATGAGCCCCATCACAAACTTATGGTAAGCTGTCCTTTTTTCATTATCTCTGTTTCCTTGTGCACGACCGTATAGTAGTTTGATTCCGTTATTGTCATTAACCAGGTGAGGAGAATCAAGGGAGAGAATATAAATCATCTCAATTGTTACTAAGTGCAGTTTCTTTTCTCTAATTTGCAAGGTTCTCGTTTTGGATCCATCTAAAATTTGTAAACATCTTTTAGCTTCCACTTTTCTTTACTTGAGTGAGTAAATTGACTTTTCTAATGTTGTCGTGCGTATCTTTTGGATTTTTAGTTGTTCAAGTAACCATAGTTTCAATACATTGTTTATTTTCTGTTTGTTTGTTTCATCCTAGCTTACATCTCTGCCATTTTCCCCAATCTCTCCCCACTACCAGAACAAAACATTATT
Source organism: Eschscholzia californica subsp. californica (assembly GCA_002897215.1). Classification (NCBI taxonomy): domain Eukaryota; kingdom Viridiplantae; phylum Streptophyta; class Magnoliopsida; order Ranunculales; family Papaveraceae; genus Eschscholzia; species Eschscholzia californica. The sequence continues at coordinate 120,489 of BEHA01002945.1, read as the reverse complement.
TCTTAAGATGACACAATGACTGAGATTTTAGCAAAACTAAAACCATTTGATCCGAAGATCAACCATCTCTTTCAGGTACAATTTCTTTATAAGTTACACTGACTAATATGTTTTTTCATTTGAATTTTATGATCTGGTGAGATTTAACTTATCCATCTTGATATTGTAGGAATTTGTTAGGTTTTTTTTGTCGTGATAGTTTTTTTATTCATCAATTAACTTCATAGCTCATGTTTAATGTATCATTTTAGTTTATTATTATTTTTATTCATTGTCTAATTTGAAGTTCTTCACCTCTTTGACAGCAGGTACAAAGCTTTCTTATACAACTCCCATTCAAGTTTTCACATTGCTGAATGACTTGTGTTTCTTTTGGTAGCACACAACTTCAACCTTAATTCTTAGTTCCCAAAATGAATCACTTAATGTATTGTTCTCTATTATTTTCTATCAAAATAGGTTTTCAAAGACATTGACTCACATATTTGTTATATCCAAACATATTTTTCTAGTTGTCCACTCTCCTTACGAAGATGGCCATTTTGTGCATGTTGTAGTTGTTTTCAATGTAGTAAAAGAACTCGCCAGTGTTACAATCCTTCAAGGGAGTTTTTTGTAACTTAGAAAGGAATTGTTCTAAGATGTATACTCCAGTGATTTTCTATTTAACATGTAATAAACTTATATTACCTCTTGGTTGCCTAAAATTATGGGGTTATCACCCTAATTTTTTCTATCTAGCTGTCTTTGACTGTCTGTCTAAGACTCCAACTGAAAACCAAACTACAATGAGGTCTGGACTTCTGGTAACATTGGTTTGTCTCAAGCATGACTTTAATTTTATTTGTAAGCAGAATAGATTTGTACTTGGATAAACCTACACCATCTGATTTTTATTCGAGTTAAATCCAAGTGTTCACAAATAAGGAGTTAGAAACCAACTTTAATGCTTAATTCTGTCAAATCCTAAATAATTACGCTGGCCTTTTGAATTGTTCACCGATGTTCCTCCTCTTGATCAAGTAGTTACTTTGTTCTTCTTCGGTAATTATTTCCCTCTTTTGTTCCAAATTGTTTCCTCTTTTTCCATTATCAAAAATAGTAATTTGCAACTCCTTGCTTTGATACTCGTTAGGAATTGTCGCTTTGTTTGGTGATGATAATTCTGCAAACTCTTAGTTTAGCCTTTAATTCTTATTTCTATTTCGCAATTCTTTTTGTGTTTTACTTTCTGGTTTGCTTCATATGTAAGTTACATATTTTTCTTAATATGGAGTTCTAATTCTTTTCACCATTGTCTCTTTGTTGCAGAGTAGGTACTGGAATTATAAAAACTACAAGAACACTGCTAAAAAAGTGTCAGACAAATGAACTTGGAGTGGCACTAAACAGTTGTATTTGCTCATCAGGTAATTGTGTCCAACAAATACCATGTGTCGCAAGCACATGTTATATCTCTAGGAAACTACTTGGACTTATAACAAGCAGTAGCCAAACACGAAGAAGATGTTGGGGTGTTCACAAGTCAGACCAAGTGAAAGGGCAGCTGAAGTAGAAGAACCAGAGAGTGCAGTGGAGGAGATAATAAGGTGGATAAAAAGAAGTTTGGTCGTACCTTAAAGAATAAGTCTTTTTCTGACATTAAAATTCTTGAGAGTTTTTTTATCGATATAGTAAATCACACTCTGCTCGTGACTCTTTTAAATTTAAGCAAAAACCATCAATATACAGTGTTTTATCGGAGTAAATTTATCTAGATTACATGTCCAATAAGTTTAATGCATATCACGTTGCGTTGCGCAAAGGGCATTCCCCCGCCCGTAGGGCGGGGGTTATGCCTAGTATATATATAAAACAACAACTTGATCTTATATTAATGACAACATTTATAACTTCTGCAGGACATATCCCAAACAGTTGACACGGTTTATAGAAAATTGTATCTTAATTTTCGGACTCTAACGAAATGAAAATAAATAAAATAAACACATAAGTTAACGACCATCCATGGTGGTAATACTTGCATCATCTATTGAAGATTTTATCTGCTGAGATGAACTTACAATTGGTCTCTGTGTAAATGCAGATCGCTTCGGAGTAGGAAGAGTTGTAATTTCACCTGTAAGCATCGAAAGAGTTGTCATCATGGTTGGCCTGTCCACTGCATATTCTTGCACACACAACAACCCCACATGTAAGCATCTCAACATTTCAGCCTCGAAAACTGATTCAGACGACAATATTGGGTCGATCAACAACTCCATCTTGTTTTCGTTCCACATTTTCCACGCCTGAAACAAAATATTCAAAGCTCATGTACTTTCTCAGACCAGTATGAATAACGTTGCTACAATGCTTATCTGCTTGAATAAATTAAAAGTAATCCATGAAAACTTACATATTCCGAAAGACTTATGGCAAGCTCATCTTGGTAAAAGTTAGTACTTCTTACTCCACTTACAATCTCCAGCAGCAAAACTCCGAAACTGAAAACATCGGACTTTTCTGAAAATCGACCTTCCATTGCATACTCAGGAGCCATATAACCACTGCGTTAAAATTTTGTAATGAAAAATACATACTGATTTTGAAACATGTTTAATAGTGTAGTGAAAGCAATCAAAATTAAGAAAAAGTAGGATAATATATATATATATATATATATATATATATATATACTTACTATGTTCCGACTACCCTGTTAGTGTTTGCTTGGAATTCATCTCCAAAAAAAATTCTTGCCATTCCAAAGTCCGAAATTTTAGGAACTAGATCTTCATCTAACAAGATGTTACTCGCTTTAAGATCTCTATGAATGACTTTTAATCTTGAATCTGTGTGAAGATAGAGAATTCCTCGACTTATCCCCTCAATAATTTGATTTCGTTTTCTCCAGTCTAAGATTATTCGCTTGGTTGGATCTGATCAAAGAGCACCATATATATAGAAACATGTCAAGTAGATCCATAACAGATAGAAGAAAACTAATCTCACAAATATATTGAATAAGCGTAGAGAAATCCAGATGTAGAAAAAATCAAACCGAAGAGAAATGCGTCCAAGCCTTTGTTTGGCAAGTATTCATAGATCAACATCTTCTCTTCTCCTTCACAACAACAACCTAAAAGTCTAACAAGATTCTTGTGTTGGAGTTTAGAGATCACAATGACTTCATTCTTGAACTCTTCTAAACCTTGTCCGGAGCTCTTCGATAACCTTTTCACCGCTATTTCTTTTCCATCAAATAAAATCCCCTGCAAAGATAGTTCAATACATTACTCGTAATTTTACAATCTGAGTAACATGAAGAGTGATTTGAGCAATATCAAAATAATATAATCCAACTACCTTGTACACGGAACCAAACCCACCGTGCCCAAGCTTATTTTCTTCGGAGAAGTTGTTCGTAGCGATACCCAGTGTTTCTATATCAAATATATTGAGGTCTGGGTTTGCACCAATTGCGTTTCGCTCTGATTGATTGCCGACGCCATCGGAATCATCAATTTCGAATAAATGATTCATGCCTTTCTTCCTTTTTCCTATTTTGACAATGAATATTTATGAGATTAACAAACTTAACAAGATTTTGTAGAGATGTATATTAGCAATCCTAACCAGGTACCTCTTTCTTTCGAAATCCTTCTCCAAATAAAATATGTGCAGAGAATCAGTATAAGCATTCCTATAGAAACTGTAATTATGATAATTTGCTTCATATCTCTCTTCTTGTCTGCATCTAAAAGGAACAATCCAATAATGTATTACAACCTAATACCAAACATTGAGATAAAGAAAATTAGGCCTTACAGAGTTCTGAATATGCAACTCGCAAGTGAACGTCAGCTCCAACCTCAGAGTAGTTAGAGAATTTCTGGACGTCGATTAAATTCCCGTTCCACCACATACATCCGATGTTGTTATCGTAGGAGTAAGCTGTGCAAGAGCAGTTTTTCAAACACTTATTTTGGCATTCCTCTGTGGTTTCTGCTATCCAAGAATTGACATAATCAGGAACTTTCATCCACTCCAGTTTCAAGAACCCATCTGCTTCATTATTAGTTTCATTCATTCTTTCACACTGCAATTCTGTTTTCCTCACACACCCACCAGACCAATTCCCTTCACTCCAGTCATTTTCGAATTTCGGCTTGAACCCTCTCAAGCAACTACATATTGGTGAGTTTAATACATCACAGCTTCCGAAAGTTCCACAGTAACCATAAACATCGCAGTCTGATACCCTCGAAGACCAATGGTCGAACCATATCTTTTCTGCTTCAATCCATACTTTTTGTATAAATGTACCATTAGAGTCTAAGACATATCCATATAAGTAATTCTTGTATATATCAAGAAGAGTTAGATAAGTAGTTCCTTCTTGATTATTTCTTATAACATCACATCCCGTATATGCATGATACAGTCCCGGAACTCCTATAAAAATTTCATTGTTCCATGGACCACTTCGCCAATACCGTCTATTATCTGAGACACTCTTGATGATTGCCTGAGGAATGTTTGAAGGGTCTAACTCCAGAATGAAGCTTCCAGTTGAAGGATCAGAATTTGTATCTCTCCATGATGTTAAAACTCGTTTCTCACCTGTTTTTAAGTTAAACCCAATCTTCATAGTTGGTATATATGTGTTTGACGGTTGTTCAAAACTCTCCCATATGATCCTTCCGTTACTAAATTTTTCTCGAAGAACAAGATTACCAGAGTTCGATAACTCAGCCATGGTACTGTTAGAAGTAAAGACAGTGACATTTGTCGTCCAAAATATGTTTCCTCGTCCGTTTAAAACTACAAGATTTCCATCCTCTGCAATCTTAAGAATACCTGACGAATCGTTTATTGGATTGTTTCGGTTAGCAACCCAAACTGTGGTCTGTTCAGAAACTTTATTGTACCAAATTCCGACATAACGATATGATGAATTACGAGGGCTAAAGAAGCCTAGTCTGAAGTTTTCTTCTAAAGAAACTACAGTTTGAGAGTCTGTTAAATATTGGGTGGAAGTAATAGAATTTATTGCATAGCAACAAAGCATTGTGAAAGAAAGGGTGAAGAAGAGATAAGGAAGAAACATGATTTTTCTTTTACTACCCATAAGAATCTAGTTGTATCTGGTTTTATAAATGTTCTCAAAAAAGATCAAAACCAGTAAGCTAAAGAGAAGGAGAAGTGATTTAGTTTTTATAATGTGAAAGGGGAAGAGTTTTGCCTGTAGATAAAGGTACCCAGCTACTCCTTCATTCAGATATAGAGAGCCTTGATTCAGCTGAAGCACTTCTGTTGCCAAGGTGATACTGCCCTTTTTATGAAGGAAATCTAAGTCAAATTCAAACAAAAATCAGCAATTAGTTGAAGAAAAGAAAAAGACAAAAAATATCTCAAAAGAGAAGTTCATTTTACTTTTTGAAGCAAACAGAGAGTGGGAAAGTGATAGTTGTAGTTTCCTACCCATTCCATTCTGTAAAAGGTCATGGCCATGGCCGTGGTCGAGGTCCTGGAGGTTACGATTCTTTGAATAGTTTCATTAAGTACCAATTCCATGAGTTAGCAGAGTCAAGGTCATGGAGTTATGATCAATCATTCAATTCTAGAGCTGCATATTATTAGTTAAGACACCCAAGTAGGCGACTGTTTGGTCCACCAATTCAATGTTGAAGTTAAGATGGAGGTTCCTTTACCACAAGCTCATTTCATTTATACATTTTTTCAGTAGCATTTAATATGGATATTTACAGTACCACACAAGTTGGATGTTTCAAACTGCAAAACCAAATAACTGTCCCTAAATATCTTCAATCCAACGAATTGCTCAAAATGCAAATTTACTTCTTATACATGCGAGCTGTGCATTTTAAAATGCTCCCTACCTAATCATTAGATTATCTACTGCTACTGACCAATTACAGACTCGAAAATCCCAGCTGCAGATTCTGCAATTTGAGCTCCAATTCAAGTGAAAACAGATGCTTTGCGGCTTTGCCCCGTATTTAACGACCTTCAATCGTGGTAATAGTTACTTTGTTTATTGAAGTTTCTTTCCGGTTCAGCTGAAATGAACCTGAAGCAGGAGAAACAATTGGTCTCTGTGTAAATGGGGGTTGCTTTGGAGTAGGAAGAGTTGCAATTTGACTTGTAAGCATTGAAAGTGTTGTCCACATAGTTGGTCTATCTACTGCAAATTCTTGGACACACAACAATCCCACGTGAATGCATCTCAATATTTCAGACTCGAAAAATGATTCCGAAGACAAAGTCGGATCAATGAATGATTGCATCTTGTTTTCATTGCACAATTTCCATGCCTGAAACAAAAAAGTCAAGATCATGTACTTGCTCGGACAAGTAAAGGTAATGTTGTTAAATGGTCTGTTTGGATGAAGGAACTAGGAAATAAGAATCCTTAGAAAAATGATCTCCGCGGATTTTCCAGTGTCAATTTGGGAACCAATTAGGAATCCCGATAATTCTGAAACTCGGCCATGCATTTTCTATTTGGTCATTCACTTCTTTGCAACAATAAGATATCCTAGTATTTTGTTATTTACAATATTGACCTCATCTTAGATTTTTGATAGTGACAATATGTAAATTTGGCAGAACAAAACTGAATTCATAAACTTATTTTGGAAGTTGTGGCGGTGATGGTGGTGATAGTGTTACCACGTGGTCTGGGGTGTGTTGGTTGTGGTAGTGTTGGTGGTGGTTTCGTGGCGTTCACCTGGGGTTGGTGATTACAGTTAGGTGGTGGTGGTGATAATAAGCTGGCAGCAATGTTTTAAAATACGTTTTCTCCCCTCAAGCCAGTTTGCTATCAGAGGCATGCCTCGATGCATAAAATGCATAAACTATTTTGTTGAAGGGAGGTGACTTCAAATTATATGAAAACATAACATAATATAACATAGCTTTTTTATACTACCGTAATATAAAGTCTGTAAGTGTTTAATAAAAAAAATTCTAATGTTTTATAATGTTGTCCAACAACTCCAAAATAGCACTGAAAATCAACTGCAACTTTTTTTTAATGTTGACACTAAGTATGTACGCGTCAAGGCACCAGGCAACCACTTGCCTCGAGGGTCACCTCGAGGCGTGCGCATCGAACGTTTTTTATAACAGTAGCTGGCGGTGCCCATGGTTTGTTGGTAGGTTTGGTCGTCTTGGTGATAGGTTTGTTTGGACCTAATGATGGTGGTGGTGGTCTTGGATTGGACTTGATGTCATCGTGTTCCTGGTGGTCGTGGCGTGGGGAGGGTTTCGGTGATGGGGTGCAGATGGTTTGGTGGCGGTTATAGTATTGAAATCACTTAAATCATATCAACTCGTAGGGATGAGATATTCGGGAAAGAAATTTGGTGGGATTTGTATTTTCTTGAGACACTTGATTTCTAGGATTTCAGTTTACCAAATAGACCAAGACAAACTCTACGGAACCAGTGTGATATTGACACCTAGACACATAAGAGCCTGCTTATAAACCGTGCCCATTTACTTGAGTCACTACTTTTTTTTCCTTCATCCAAACAGGCCATAATATAAAGCAAGGAAAACTTACATATCCGGAAAGGCTTAAGGGCAGCTCTTCATGGTAAAAGCTAGTGCTTCTTTTTCCACTCACAATCTCTAGAAGCAAAATCCCGAAACTGAAAACGTCGGATTTTTCTGAAAATTGACCGTCCATTGCATACTCAGGAGCCATATAACCACTGCATTAAAAACTTAAATGAAAACGAATTCTCGTTCTGAAAGATACTATCAAGATTATGAAGAAGAAGAAGACTAAGTCAAGTAAAGATATATACTTACTATGTCCCAACAACCCTTTTGGTGTTTGCTTGGAATTCATCCCCACAAAAAATTCTTGCCATTCCAAAATCTGAAATTTTAGGAATCAAGCTTTCATCTAACAAGATGTTACTTGCCTTCAGATCTCTATGAATGACTTTTAATCTTGAATCTCTATGGAGATAAAGAATCCCTCGACTTATCCCCTCGATAATTTGAATTCTTTTCCTCCAATCCAAGGTTGCTCGTTTGGTTGGATCTGATCAAGAAGCGCCCACAAAAGAAAAGTAAAATAGAAGCAGTAATAGTAGAAAAAGGTGAATTAGAATTGTGTTGAATAAGCGCAGAGAATTCAAGAAGTTGGAGAAAAAATAAACCAAAGAGAAAAGCATCCAAGCTCTTGTTGGGCATGTATTCATAGATCAACATCTTCTCTTCCCCTTCATAACAGCAACCTAAAAGTCTAACCAGATTTCTGTGTTGAAGTTTTGAGATTACTACAACTTCATTCTTGAACTCTTCTAAGCCTTGCCCGGAGAACTTTGAAAGCCTTTTCACTGCTATTTCTTTTCCATCAAACAAAATTCCCTGGAAAGATAATTGAATACGTTGCTCGCAATTATTACAATACGAAATGACATGAAGAGTGTTCTAACCAGTAATAGTATAGACTGCTACCTTGTAAACCGAACCAAAACCACCATGTCCAAGCTTATTCGCTCCGCTAAAGTTGTTAGTAGCCATAGCCAGTGTTTCAATATCAAATATCTTAAGGTCTGGGTTTGAACCAATTATGTTTGGATCTGATTGACTGCCACTAGTATCATCCAAATCGAAGAACGAAAGTTTCATGTTTTTCTTTCTGCCTCCTGGTAACACAATGAGTATGCAGAAGACAAATTTAACCAGATAAATTTATCTAGGTAAAGAGAAACCGTAGAAAATTTGGCACGTTACCTTTTTGTTTTGAAATCCATCTCCAACTAAAATATGTGCAAACAATCAGTATCATCACTCCTATAGAAACTGTAACTATGATAACTTTCTTTAAATCCTTCTTTTTATCTGCATTCATAAAGGAGAAATCGTTTAATCTAAAATGGAAAAGGAAACCAATTACAGGTAGTTAATTTTAGACATCGGCAAGTAACTAAAATTTGAAATACTTCCATTTCCATGGCTACCGAAGTTTCCATTGAAACCGACTTAACTAAGTTTCTTTTAACAATGCTTTGTGAAGGATACAAAATTTTGAAACTTTTCGGTCGAAATGAGCAAAATCTTTCCACTTCCAGGCTGACCTAAATTTCCACCGAAACCAAAACTTCATTTTTTGGAAACTGGTGAGGGTAAGCTAGCTTATGTTAATAGGCTAATAGCCCTTCAAGGCCAACTCATGTTCGAAACTTACGGACATTTTCTCTCAAAAGAAGATTCAACCCCTAGGACTTGGTATAGTCGATCATAAGAATGGAACCGTTCTATGAGTTGGATATATTTTTCTATTAATAAACAAGTTTATATTTTCAAAGCAAAGACTCAATAACATTTGACCACCACAAGGAAGAATTCAAAATCTGTTTATTTTCTATAAGTTCTTTTTCATGTACTAAACTTCTATCTTAAATTTGTGTTACTATTAGATTGAATCACAGTTAACGAAACTTTCATGAAACAATACACTGTTAAACTCCATTAATCAATAACTTATAGACATGAGTAATTAAGTATATCATTGTCAAAAAAATTAGTCCAAGAGGAAGCAAGAGGTAAGAGAATTTAAGACATACCAAGCTCTGAATACGGAACACGCAAGTACAAATCAGTTCCGGCTTGAAAGTAGTTAGAGAATTTAGAGAATTTCTGTACATCGGTCAAATTTCCAGACCACCACATACACCCAATGTTACTGTCGAAGGAGAAAGCTATGCAAGAACAGTTGTTTAAACACTTGTTTTGGCAACCCTCTGTGTTATCAGCTCTCCACAAATTGACAAAATCAGGGACTTTCATATGCTCCAGTTTCAAGAATCCATCTGCTTCATCCGATTCTCCATCATTAGAAATATTTGTTTGATGTTTTCTCTCACATTGCAATTCTGTTTTCCTCACACACCCACCAGACCAATTCCCATTCCTCCATTCTTTTTCAAATTTCGATTTGAACCCCTTCAAACAATTACATATTGGAGAAGCCAAGGAATCACAGTTTCCGAAAGGTCCACATTTACCGTAAATATCACAGTCCGAAAGTCTTGAAACCCAAGTTTCTACCCATTCTTTGTTCCTTTCGCTCCAACTCTTTCGTACAAAATTCCCATCAGGTTCTAAAGAAAGTCTTATTTGTAAAGGCTTATCTCCATCGCCTAGAGTTAGATAAGCAGTTCCTTCTAGATCGTCTCTATTAACAACGAATCCATTAATATAAACATTATACATTGTAGGCACGCCTAAGAAAACTCTGTTGTTGTATGGACCACTTCGCCAATACAGTCGATTATCTGAGACACTCTTGATGATTAACTGAGTAATGTCTGAAGGGTCTAATTCAAGAGTGAAATTTCCAGTTGAAGGATCAGAATTTGTCTCTCTCCATGATGTCAAAACTCGTTTCTTACCCGTTTTTAAGTTAATTCCAATCTTCATAGTTGGCAACAACGTGTTCGAGGGGTGCTCAAAACTCTGCCATATAAACGATTGGTTACTAAATCTTTCTCGAAGAACAAGATTACCCGAATCCAACAACTCGGCGATGGTACTATTAGAGGTGGAGAGACTAACATTTGTAGTCCATAAAACATTTCCTCGTCCGTTTAAAACAACAAGATTTCCATCTTCTCCAATCTTTAGAACACCTGATGAGTCGTTTATTGGGTTGTTCGGATTAGCAATCCAAACGGCGGTTTGTTCAGCAATATTGTCGTACCAAATTCCGACATAACGATATGTCGAAATACCAGGGCTAAAGAAGCCCAGTCTGAAGTTTTGCTGTGAGGAAACTACAGTTTCGGAGTTTGATATGTATTGGGAGGATGTAATAAAATTCACTGCACTGTAATGAGGAATAATGAATGAAAGGGTGACGAAAATAGAAGGAAGAAACATGAAATTTCTGTTCATACCCATAAGAACTATTTTTCGTATTTGATTTTTTCTAAATATGGAGTACTGAAGTGGAAAAAAGGTAACAGGTTCTAGTAAGAGAGACAGGGAGAGAGAACTTCCTCCAGCCGACTTCGACATTACAATTACTTCTTCTCTTCCTCGGTGCCTCGAGAATTGAGCATATTTATCTTACAAATGATGATCAAAAGAAAAAAGATAAATAGAAGCAAATAAGTTACTCAGGTACTCCTTGACTCAGAAACCAGTGGCTACTACGAACATGAAGATGAAAGAAGGATGATTAAGATAAACTCGAAGTAACAGTTGAAGAAAAACCTGAACCTGAAAGAGCTGATTTGGTTTTCTTCCACAATCCACCTATCCTCCTCATCTTCTCTTCTACTTCTTCTTTAGTATGTTTCCTGACTTGATTTTTCCTCTGTTATAGAGGAAATCTTCTCAGTCAAAATCGAATTCAAACAGACATCAGCATATATCAAAAACAATATTTTATTTTGATTTTAAGGAAGACAGACAGAGACAAAGAGAGAGTTGAAGAGTCATTGTCGAGGTGTGAAAGCCTCGAAAGCAATATATAATCTCAAAAAACATGAATCTCATGTATAACATTCTATTTCTTACTGTCACACTCGTCAATTTTTTAACATGAACTAATATGTTACCCTCTTCTGTCTTCCATAAGTTTGAAGACCACAGGAGTAAATCAATATATAAGTACACTGTAATAGTTGCGCCAAAATATAGATTGTCGATATAAAATACACTTGATCCACTACAATACATCCTCGACCTGCCTTTGAAGACTTAATGCTTGGTAAACCACCTCGCTTATAAAGTAATCGGTTATCAGATAGACGAAGATGCTAACTTCTCGTCAGTTAATATAGCTTGACGTAGAATAAAGAACATGGTATTTAAAAGTTGATCTTTACATTGGGAGGAATTGACGAATATGTGCAGGTAAAAAGATGAAACAGAAATATAGTTTAGCGGCCTTCAATGGTCGTTACAGTTACATTATTTATTGAATATTTTATCGAATTAGGAGACACGGTTGGTATCTGAGTAAATGCAGGTTGCTTGGGATTAGGAAGAGTTGTAATTTCACTTGTAAGCATTGAAAGCGTTGTCGACATAGTTGGTCTGTCGACTACATATTCTTGTACACACAACAGTCCGACATGAATGCATCTCAACATTTCAGACTTGAAAACTAATTCGGGCGACAGTGTTGGATCGATCAATGACTGCATCTTGTTTTCGTTCCACATTTTCCAGACCTAAAACAGAAATGTCAGTACGATGTTATTCCTTCGCAAGTATTAAAGTGGTGATAATATTGTCAACTATGCTTGAATGAACATAAAATTATCCAGGAAAACTTACATATCCCAAAAGGCTTAAGGGCGGTTCATCATGGTAAAAGCTAGTACTTCTTTTTCCACTTACAATCTCTAGAAGCAAAACTCCAAAACTAAAAACATCGGATTTTTCAGAAAATCGACCTTCCATGGCATACTCAGGAGCCATATAACCACTGCATTGATGTTTTCAATGAAAACAAATATCGGTTATGAAAGATCTTTAATGGTGTTCCAAGAATTTCCAAGATAGTAAACAGTTGGTCATATGGAGTTATATACTTACTATGTCCCGACGACCCTTTTAGTATCTGCTTGGAGTTCATCTCCACCAAATATCCTTGCCATTCCAAAATCTGAAATTTTAGGAATCAGACCAGCATCCAACAAGATATTACTAGGCTTTAGATCTCTATGAATGACTTTTAATCTTGAATCTCTGTGAAGATAAAGAATCCCTCGACTTATCCCCTCGATAATTTGGATTCGTTTTTTCCAATCTAACATTGCTCGTTTGGTCGGATCTGACCAAGAAACGCCCATAAAAATAAGTCAATACAAGGAAAAGATAAAGTCAGAAACTAATGGAATAAGCATAGACAAATCAAGAAGGTGGATTAAAAAAATCAAACCAAAGAGAAATGCATCCAAGCTTTTATTGGGCATGAATTCATAAATCAACATCTTCTCTTCCCCTTCATAGCAGCAACCTAAAAGTCTAACCAAGTTTCTGTGTTGGAGTTTCGAGATCACCACAACTTCATTCCTGAACTCCTCTAGGCCTTGACCAGAGCTCTTCGAAAGCCTTTTCACTGCTATTTCTTTTCCATTACACAAAGTTCCCTAAAAAGATAATCGATAATGTTACTTATAATTTCTACAATTTGAATAACATGAACTCTGATATAATCACTTACAGTATGGACAGTTACCTTGTAGACTGAACCAAAACCACCACGCCCGAGCTTATTCGCGTCGGAAAAGTCGTTCGTAGCGAGAACCAGCATTTTCAAATCAAATATCTTAAGGTCTGGGTTTCCACCAAGTACGGGTGGACCAGAATGATTGCCATCAGAATCATCCACACCGAATAATGAAACTCTGATCAATCTACTCCTCTTTCCTGTGGTTGACAGTTACTATTTGTCAAACCTACTTAACTAGATAAAACTCATCTTAGTTTAGGAGAAACTTTAGAAAGTTGGCAGGGTACCTCTTCGCTTTGAAATCCATCTCCAACTAAAACATGTGCAGAGAATCAGTACAACCGTTCCTAAAGAAACTGTAATTATGATAACTTTCCTTAAATCTCTCTTCTTATCTGCATTTGAAAGGAGAAATCTGTTAATCTGCTGGGCCAACGCCAAGCAATAGTACCAGATGCTAGGCTGGGCTATATGCTCGGGTAACCCATTTTTTTCTACCAAAGCCCGGCCCACTAAGCTAGAAGGGCGACTGTGTTCATCTCAACCAACAGGGTGCTCACTTTGCTTTAGGGACTATGCATTGGCTATTCGGCTTTCAGGCTGTCTTCCACCCAAGCTATAGCCCTTTCGCAACCCGGTTTGAAATTTGAGGCCACTTTCTCTCACAGTGTATCATTCAACTCTAAGACTTGGTCCACTCTATTTTAAAAACTGAAATGATGTATGAGTTGGATATTTTTTTATATTAGTAAACAATTAGCCTTAATTGAAGGCTTGAGAGCTCTGCTAGTAAAAAATAAATGTAACATAGTCAAAGTAAACCATCAACATTAGACCATCACAGACCCAAGAAATTAAAAACTGATTTCATAAGATCTTTCCTTTTTATTTTCTCAAATCCTAGCTAAAATTTGTGTTAATATGAGAACCTATATCTGACCTTTATTAGATTACAATAAGAACTAAGGAAACTTCACTGGAAAATTTCACTCTTAAATTAATCCAAAAGAAAGAAATAGGTAAAACATTGGGCCTTACCGAGCTCTGTATACACAACTCGCAGGTAAAGCTCAGCTCCGGTCGGAGAGAAGTTAGAGAACTTTTGTACATCGATCAAATTTCCAGTCCACCACATACACCCTATGTTGCTGTCATAGGAGTAAGCAATGCAAGAACAGTTGTTTAAGCACATAAGTTGGCAGCCCTCAGAGTTTTCAGATATCCAAGAATTGGCAAAATCAGGAACCTTCATCTTCTCTAGTTTCAAGAACCCATCTGCTTCATTCCCCCCTCTGTCATTAGAAGCATTAGTTTCATTTGTTCTCTCACACAGCAATTTTGTTTTCCTCACACACCCACCAGACCAATTCCCTTTACTCCATTCATTTTCAAATTTTGGTTTGAACCCTCTCAAACAACTACAAATTGGTGTATCCAATGAATCACAGGTTCCAAAAGGTCCACACCTACCGTAAATGTCGCACTCAGACACCCTTGTATATCGACCATCTACCCATTCTTTTTTTGTTTCATTCCATATCTTCGTTATAATATTTCCATCAGATTCTAAAACAAATCTTATTAATACCTGTTTATCTCCATCACTTAGAGTTAAATACGTGGTTCCTTCTTCATTCTTTTGACTAACATCGAATCCATTAATATAATTGTTATACATTGCCGGCACGCCTATAAAAATTCGATTGTTCCATGGACCACTTCGCCAATAAAGTCGATTATCTGAGATGCTCTTGATAATTACCTGAGGAATGTTTGAAAGGTCTAATTCAAGAGTGAAACTTCCAGTTGAAGGATCAGAATTTGTATCTCTCCATGATGTCAAGACCTGTTTCTCACCTGTTTTTAAGTTATTTCCAATCTTCATCGTTGGCAGGAACGTGTTTGAGGGGTGCTCAAAACTCTGCCAGATAATCCTCCGGTTACTAACTGTTTCTCGAAGAACAAGATTACCCGAATCCAATAACTCGGCAATGGTACTATTAGAGGTGGAGGAACTAACATTTGTAGTCCATAAAACATTTCCACGTCCATTTAAAACAACAAGATTTCCATCTTCTCCAATCTTTAGAACACCTGATGACTCGTTTATTGGGTTGTTCGGATTAGCAATCCAAACGGCGGTTTGTTCAGCAATATTGTCGTACCAAATTCCGACATAACGATTTGTCGAAATACCAGGGCTAAAGAAGCCCAGTCTGAAGTTTTGTTGTGAGGAAACTACAGTTTCGGAGTTTGATATGTATTGGGAGGATGTAATAAAATTCACTGCACTGTAATGAGGAATAATGAATGAAAGGGTCACGAAAAGAGAAGGAAGAAACATGAAATTTCTGTTTATACCCATAAGAACTATTTTTCGTATTTGGTTGTTTCTAAATAAGGAGTGCTGAAGTGGAAAAATGGCAACAGGTTCTAGTAAGAGAGACAGGGAGAGAGAACTTCCTCCAGCCGACTTCGACATAACAATTACTTCTTCTCTTCCTCGCTGCCTCGAGAATTGAGCATATTTATCTTACAAATGATGATCCAAAGAAATAAGATAAATAGAAGCAAATAAGTGATTCAGGTACTCCTTGACTCAGAAACCAGCAGCTACTGTGATGAACATGAAGATGAAAGAATGATGATTAAGATAAACTCGATTAATAGTTGAAGAAAAACCTGAACCTGAAAAAGCTGATTTGGTCTTCTTCCACCTATCCTCTTCATCTTCTCTTCTACTTCTTCTTTAGTATGTTTCCTGACTTGATTTTTCCTCTGTTATAGATGAAATCTTCTCAGTCAAAATCAAATTCAAACAGACATCAGCATATATCAAAAACGATATTTTATTTTGATTTTAAGGAAGACAGTCAGAGACAGAGAGAGAGTTGAAGAGTCATTGTCCAGGTGTGAAAGCCTCGAAAGCAATATTCAATCTCAAAAAGTATGAATCTCATGTAGAATATACATATATATATATATATAACATTCTATTTCTTACTGTCACACTCATCAATTTTTAATATGAACTAATATGTCACTCTCTTCAATCTTCCATAAGTTTGAAGACCACAAGAGTAAATCAATATATAAGTACACTGTAATAGTTGCGCCAAAATATAGATTGTCGATATAAAGTACACTTGATCCACTACAATACATCCTCGACCTGCCTTTGAAGACTTAATACTTGGTAAACCACCTCGCTTATAAAGTTATCGGTTATCAGATTGACGAAGATGCTAACTTCTCGTCAGTTGATATAGCTTGACGTAGAATAAAGAACATGGTATTCAAAAGTTGATCTTTATATTCGAAGGAATTGACGAACATGTGCAGTTAAAAAGATGAAACAGAAATATAGTTTAGCGGCCAGCAATGGTCGTTACAGTTACATTATTTATTGAATATTTTATCGAATTAGGAGACACGGTTGGTATCTGAGTAAATGCAGGTTGCTTGGGATTAGGAAGAGTTGTAATTTCACTTGTAAGCATTGAAAGCGTTGTCGACATAGTTGGTCTGTCGACTACATATTCTTGTACACACAACAGTCCGACATGAATGCATCTCAACATTTCAGACTTGAAAACTAATTCGGGTGACAGTGTTGGATCGATCAATGACTGCATCTTGTTTTCGTTCCACATTTTCCACACCTAAAACAAAAAATGTCAGGACGATATTATTCCTTCACAAGTATCAAAGTGGTGATAATATTGTCAACTATGCTTGAATCAACATAAAATTATCTAGGAAAACTTACATATCCCAAAAGGCTTAAGGGCGGTTCATCATGGTAAAAGCTAGTACTTCTTTTTCCACTTACAATCTCTAGAAGCAAAACTCCAAAACTGAAAACATCGGATTTTTCAGAAAATCGACCTTCCATGGCATACTCAGGAGCCATATAACCACTGCATTGATGTTTTCAATGAAAACAAATATCGGTTATGAAAGATCTTGAATGGTGTTCCAAGAATTTCCAAGATAGTAAAGAGCTGGTCATATAGAGTGATATACTTACTATGTCCCGACGACCCTTTTAGTATCTGCTTGGAGCTCATCTCCACCAAATATCCTTGCCATTCCAAAATCTGAAATTTTAGGAATCAGACCAGCATCCAACAAGATGTTACTAGGCTTTAGATCTCTATGAATGACTTTTAATCTTGAATCTCTGTGAAGATAAAGAATCCCTCGGCTTATCCCCTCGATAATTTGAATTCGTTTCTTCCAATCTAACATTGCTCGTTTGGTCGGATCTGACCAAGAAACACCCATAAAAATAAGTCAATACAAGGAAAAGATGAAGTCAGAAACTAATGGAATAAGCATAGACAAATCAGAAGGTGGATTAAAAAAATCAAACCAAAGAGAAATGCATCCAAGCTTTTGTTGGGCATGAATTCATAAATCAACATCTTCTCTTCCCCTTCATAGCAGCAACCTAAAAGTCTAACCAAGTTTCTGTGTTGGAGTTTCGAGATCACCACAACTTCATTCTTGAACTCCTCTAGGCCTTGACCAGAGCTCTTCGAAAGCCTTTTCACTGCTATTTCTTTTCCGTCAAACAAAATTCCCTAAAAGAACAAGTTAATAAGATTATTTTGTGGTTTTGACAACTAAAGTGACATGTTACTCTTAGTTTTTTAACAGAATAAAAAATGAGGAGTGGTCTAATCACTAAATTTTAGTACCTTGTAAACTGAACCAAAACCTCCATGACCGAGCTTGTTCGCACCAGTAAAATTATTTGTCGCGATAGCCAGCGTTTCAATATCAAATATCTTGAGTTCTGGGTTCGCGCCAAGTATGTTTGGATCTGATTCATTGCCATTAGAGTCATCCCCACCAAATAATGAAAGTTTAATGCCTTTCTTCCCTTTTTCTGTTTTAACAAATCAAGTATCTATCAAAAAAGGTTAACTAGGATAAACTCGTCTACTTTTATAGAGATATTAACAATCTTAGCAAAGGTACCTCTTTGTCTATGAATCCACCTCCAACTAAAATATGTGAATAAAATCAGTGTGACCACCACTCCTATAGAAAATGTAATTATTATAACTTTCTTCAAATCTTTCTTTTCATCTGCATCTAGAAGGAACCATATAAAATTAACAACAATACTTTGCCGGTCGAAAAAGAAAACTATTTAACAATTATATAGAATATAAGACTTGAGAGCTAAGTTAGTCAAAGATGTAAACATTTTACATTGTCAAGGCAAAGACTAATCAACATTTGACCACAAAAACGACAAGAAATCAATCACTCGTTAATTCTTTTCTTTTTCATTTTTTTTGTAAGTGTCACCATACTTTAAGGGATATGACGCCGTGTCTCGAACCCAGCCACCCAGGACCTTGAGGGAACTTGATAATCACTCCAACCCAGGGTTGTTCACATTTTTTTCTTTTTCATTGGCTTAAGTCATAGTTGACATAAATCTGATCTCTATTATTACCATCACAATAATAGAAACTGTTATGAACTAATCAAGTTGCAGAGAAGTACAGGGAACAATTCATCATAAATTCAATTAATCAATCACTTAAAAAACTATAAAAAAAATACTAAAAATGGGATTACAGAGGTAAAGAAAATTAGAGCTTACCAAGTTCTGAAAACGCGACACGCAGATGAAGCTCAGCTCCGGATTGAGAGAAGTTGGAGAATTTTTGTATGTCAGTCAAATTTCCATTCCACCACATACACCCAATGTTACTATCAAATGAGTAAGCTTTGCAAGAACAATTGTTTAAACACATTTTCTGACAATCTTCCATGGTTTCGGCTCTCCACCAGTTCACGAAATCAGGAACTTTCATATTCTCCAGTTTCAAGAATCCGTCTGCTTCATTAGGAATATTAGTTTCATTCATTCTCTCACACATCAATTTTGTTTTTCTCACACACCCACTAGACCAATTGCCTTTACTCCATTCATTTTCAAATTTTGGTTTGAATCCTCTCAAACAACTACAAATTGGTGAATCCAATGCATCGCAACTTCCGAAAGGTCCACACTTTCCGTAAATATCACAATCCGAGAGCTTTGAATGCCAATTGTCTACCCATTCTTTGTTTGTTCCAGTCCAAGATTTCTGTGCAAATAAGCCATCAGATTCTAATGTAAGCCTTACTAAATCAGGCTTATTTGCATCACCTAGAGTTAAATAAGTCCTTCCTTCCTGCTCGTCTTTAACCAAACTGAATCCAGTGAGGTAAACGCTGTACATTGTCGGTACGCCTATGAAAATCCGGTTGTTCCATGGACCACTTCGCCAATATAATTGATTATCAGAGAGACGTCTGATAATGACTTCAGGAATGTTCGAAGGATGTAACTCAGCAGAGAAACTTCCAGTTGAAGGATCAGAGTTTGAATCTTTCCATGAAGTTATCACCTGTTTCTCACCTGTTTTCGCATTAAAACCAAGCTTCATCGTTGGCAAGAATGTGTCTGAGGGGTGTTCGAAACTCTGCCATAGGATCCTCCCATCACCAAATGTTTCTCGAAGAACAAGATTACCTGAATCCGATAACTCGGCAATGCTACTGTTAGAGGTGGAACTAGCAACATCTGTAGCCCACAAAACATTTCCTTGCCCATTTAAAACTACAAGATTTCCATCATTTGCAATCTTAAAAACACTGGACGAGTCATTTATTGGGTTGTTTCGATTCGCAACCCAAACTGTGGTCTGTTCAGACACTTTATCATACCAAATTCCGACATAACGATTAGTCGAATTAGGAGGACTAAAGAAGCCTAGTCTGAAATTCTTTTGTGAAGAAACTATAGTTTGAGAGTCTTTTATGTATTGGGTGGATGTAATAAAATTTACTGAATGACAATGAAGAGTTATGAATGAAAGGCTGATGAATAAACAAGGAAGAAATATGAAATTTCTTTTAATACCCATAAGAACTGCAGTTGCATCTAGTTGTTTCTAACAAAGGCTTGTTCTAGAGAGAGAGAGAGAGAGAGAAAGATGCAGTTTATTATAAGAATCATTGAATAGTTTCATGACAATAATAGGAACCCAATAGTCATAATTGGCAGGCAGAATAATCACTTGCTATAACAAAGTCAATTTCAAAAAGATGATGATTTGTTTGAATTGAACAATCAAAAAAGACTTGTAACCCAAGAAAATGATTATTTTTCAGGAGATTTCACATTACAATGAATGAAGTCAATGAAAAAAAGACTCCTTTTCTAGTAAGAATTCTCACCTACTTGGCTACTTGATGGGTAATTCATTTTTCTTTATCACCAATATATGTCTAATATAACCACCTCTAAAAACCAATAATTGCAATATTCTCGTTCCTCAAAATTGGAGTTATCCTTCATGACTGATACTTGTCAATCTATTGACTGAAGAAAGAGAGGAAATGGGTAAGGGGTTGATTTTGTAGGATTGAGACTGATTTTAGTGATGGGTATTTTAATATGGGTTGTAAAAATGGGAGTTCACCCAGGATTAGGAATGAGGGAAGAAGCTAACATACGTTTTGAAATAGCCAAGCACCATCTTATCTTCATTGCTTCAGGTCAGACTTCAATTAGGAATACTGTCAAACACTTGAAAGGCATAACCCAGTTACTACAAAAAAGAGAGAGAGAAAGGATTTGTATTAGAATGAGAGGTGATCGGAGGGAAAATCTGGGTGGTCAATACGTGGACAACCGTTTTTCTTATATGGACAACTATCTTACGTGGACAACTAGAAAAATTAAAAATTTTAGAGTTAATTCCTATTTGGCCCCCTACTTTGTGACCAGCTTCAAATATGACCCTCAAATTTCTGTAAATTCAAATATGACCCCCTATTTTCACACAAATGCCATAACTACCCCTCCTAATAATGTATTTTCAAAATAAAATAAAAAAGAAAACCTAAATTCCACCTCACTTCTCACTCCACCACTCATCTCTCTCCACGTCACCTCTCTCTCCAACTCACCTCTCTCCAAGTCACCACTCCCTTCTCCGATGAAGGTCGCCGGCCGGAAAATTTTCCGGCCGGCGACCTTCAAACTTTAAAAGAGAAAAAAAAACTCGCTCTCTCTAAATTCTCCACCCCATTAATGGAGGTCCACTCTTTTTACAATTTTTCTTTTCTTTCTTTCACCAACGGTATTTTCTTCAACTCATTTAAAGTTCCTGCAATTTGACAACAACAACTTCATAGAGAAATTTAAGGTACCACTTCATAGAGAAATAGCATACCTTTTCTTTTGTTACTGTTAATCCTAAATTTAAGGCGCCAATAACTTAATAGAGAATTTAAGGCACCGACAAGTTATACAGAAATGGCAAATAAAGATGTTAGTGTTAATCCCGAAAGATTACTATCCAATATACATACCTTTTCTTTTGTTCTTCAAACTTGTCTTTCTCAGTGGACATGTAAAGGTAAATATCATCTCACACATATATTCAAGATCCATAAAATTTCAGATCTGTTCAAGATTCATTAAATTAGGGTTTGTGAAATTGAAGGATTCGTGAGAGTAAAAATTGAAGGATTGTGACATTTGGGTTTGATCTTCTCGGAGGATTGTGAAATTTGGGTTTGATCTTCTTGGAATCTTCGTCAGGTCCATCCCTCTCCTGGTTTGGTATGAAATCCCGCGTGAGAGCCAAGAGATGAACCAATGAGTGGGTTTAGTTTGAAAGTAGCAAGTTGTAGAAGTCAAATAGAGATAAATCCTTTCAACAAAAAAAAAAAAATAGAGATAAATCTCTACTTTCTCTCTCTAGAGAATATATTTAGATTCAGTGGAGAGAGAAAAGACTGAGCAACAACAACCAGGTCAGAAGAGAAGAAAAACAACAAACCTTTGATTATGTAAACATGTATCAGCACTGATGGTGGTTCAACAGACCTCCGGCGAAGGGAAACCCCTTCGCCGGAGTGCTTAGAGCGAGAGGGGGGAGAAAAAAAATTATTTTTTATTTTTATGTATGAAGGTCGCCGGTCGGAAAATTCCGACCGTCGACCTTCGCCGGAGAAGAGAGAGGTGTGGTGGAGAGAGAGAGGGGTGAGTTGGAGAGAGAGAGGTGAGTTGGAGAGAGAGAGGTGAGTTGGAGGAGGTGAGGTGGAATTCCATGGGTTATAATTAAATTTATTTTGAAAAAAAAAAATATATAGGAGGGGTACTTATGACATTTACACTAAAAAAGGGGGTCATATTTGAATTTACAGAAATTTGGGGGTCATATTTGAAGCTGGTCACAAAGTAGGGGGCCAAATAGGAATTAACTCAAAATTTTATGTGGACACCAGTTTTTAAGGGGACAACTATCTATTATTTTCATCCAAGTCCTCTTAGAATTAGACGTATTATTATAACTCCTCCCTCTATTTTCTATAAACCCTAAAGTTTGGTCTTCTTCTTCTACAACTTCATCTTCATCACCAACACCCAAATTTGTAGAGAGAGGAAATTGTAGGAAGATTGTTGATCATGACAAAATCAAATAGATCTTTCTCAAGTAAGTCTAATGATGATGTGTCTGAGTGACAGATTCTCGACCATTGGTAGAAAACAACTCAAGTATTCCAATGAATGATCAACAAACAAATTAACAGAACAACAGGGAAAATGGGTATAGCCGCCAACATAAATACGTTTTTATTTGAATGGGGTAGAGAGAGAAAGGTTTAGCAGGCAAGATTGATAGGAGGAACATACTTATTAGGAACCTCAAAGAGATTACCAGCTTCTCCAATTCCAAAACCCCTTCTCCAAAATCAATTGATTTTGTTAATGAAAAACTAAAACTACTAAAAATCTAGAAGTAGTAAAGAATGTGAATAGAAATCATGGGTCATTTTAAACTCACTAAATTCATCAAATTCATCTTGACATCAACTCTTTCAATCTCTTTTTATACTTTTCTGAGGTGGTTTGATCTTCACTAGAAATAGGTTTGAGTGAAACTAAAAGTTGTACTATCTTTGCCTTGCTTTCATCTTTCTCTCTCTAGATTTCTCTCTCCATGTGTAACTTCAAACAACTCAGACTGCAAGCATCAAATAACCACAAACAGATTACTAGCTATGAATCTCACAAACCATAAAAACCCAGACGGATGTATCGCTGTATCGCACAACTACATCAAGAAATTTTTTTTGTTGGTGACAAAGAAGAAGAATGATATTTAGGGGGGTAGTGGAGCGGGACTTTCACAGACTTTCATAGACAAAATGTCCCGTAGATATTTCAAGACATTTCGGATGAGTTATTATAGACAACATGTGTTCATAGACATTTTCAAGACATTGAGAGTTTGTAGACAAAATGTCTTTATAGACATTTCAAGACATTTGATCCATAGACAAAATGTCCTGGGGACATTTTAAGATCTTGAGTCCATTGACAAAATGTATAATGCATATTATATTTGTGTTAATCAAAAATATATTTTTCGACTTTTGTAGACATCTGTGAATATTTGTGGACATTGATGGACATTTGGTAGACATTTATTATTTTAATATTATTATTATTATTTAATC
>BEHA01002945.1:80167-96173 GCA_002897215.1 Eschscholzia californica subsp. californica | reverse complement strand
ATTCGAGTATAGTCCTCCGATTGATTATTGTTTTAGTATTTAAGGCCTCGTGGAGTTGTCCCCTTATTAAATCAAAGTCAACTAAGTCAAGCATAGTTGACTCTCACCGGACTCGAAAATAGTTGTCCATATAAAAAAAACGGTTGTCCACGTATTGGCCACCAAAATCTGCACAAGAACCCCCCAACTGGAAAGATATATTCCTACAGGTACTATAGTGGATGAGCTGGGGCATGGTTGATGTCTCAGAAATCTGAGTTTTGGTGAAATTGTAAATTTGTAATTTTGACTGACATATTTGACACGTGGGAATAGAATGAGATTCTTCGTAATCCAATTTTGGTCCAATGAAACATTCAGAATAGAGGGATGGTAGGTTTGATTGCTACTGGCTTTTGTTTTAAATCGTCAACCAAATAACATCAAGACAAAATTTACCCTACTTAACTTTATCGAGACCAAATCTAATAGAAAAACAAAAGAATGAGGTTAGCTAGAACCACGTAATAAAATTGTTATTCTAAATAGCTGCATCTCTTTTGCGCCTGCAAGCATTTCCGAAGTGTTGTGGTTTATGGGTGAGCATGCCTGGTTCGACTCAGTTGCATATCAAAACATAAGTATAATAGTATTCGCGAAATGACAATTCCTTCATCTTAGAGACACTTTATGGTGACTCCTTTAGGATAAATTTTCACAATACCTATGGGCTATGGCAGGCAAATGGTCACTATTGATGATTCTTTCCTACTTCCAGCAACACTTAAATGTAGACTTCAAATGATCCTCACATGAACTTCTAGGGCCAAAAGAAACTCCAAAAGTACACGAAGTATCAGTAAATAGTGATGCTGAAAATCCCACTAAAATCGTCGCAAATGTGGCACTACAATTTGTGTTGAAGAAGACCCAAAGCGCAATCGGTAAGAAACCAAAATCAGTCAATAGTTACACAAAAGTGTGTAGTAAATTCTTACAAAAATATTTTTCCAAAAGCGTAGCCCATAGTACAAAAGTGTTGCGAGTTCTTTAAGCTCATTACGCAAAGGGGTGCAAGTAACAAAAGCGTACACCCACTAACTAATTTACTTATAGGCTATCTTCTTCTGAATCAGGTGCTAGTAAAATTCGAACCTTAGTAGTAAGTGACGCTTGTTTGCTCACATTAAATGACTGGTGACGCAGTCATTTTGGCAACACTTTCACTAAGATTAGCATAAAAGAGGACATAAGTGCCCCAAAAAAAGAAGTGTATGCAAAAAAGCAATGATGAAACTGACACCAAAATCATCCTGAAAGTGACATTAAAATCATCCTGAAAGTGATATTAAATTATCCCAGAAGTGGGTGAAAAAAGTAGGTAAAATTGCCCTAAAGACATAGCTAAAAATTCCACAAAACGTCACGAAAAGGTCCGACAAAGTGCTCAATATGTTTAGAATAATGAAGCAAACATACCACGAAGAAGAGTACTTGTAAAACTTTGTATTTCACAATCGAAATAAAACAAGAAAATCTCTGAAGAAGTTGACATTGTTCATGGATAATGGCATTTAAATATGAGATCTTTATACTCGAAACGAATAAAAGAACTTGCTTAATTAAAATAAATGAAACAAAAGTATAACTCAACGGCATTCAATGGTGGTAATAGTCACATTGTTTATCGAGTTCAATTGAGATGAACCTGAATTGGAAGGCATAGTTGGTCTCTGCGTAAATGCAGGTTGCTTTGGAGTCGGAAGAGATGCAATTTCACTTGTAAGCATTGAAAGTGTTGTCGTCATAGATGGTCTGTCCACTGCAAATTCTTGCACACATAAAAGTCCCACATGTATACATCTCAACATTTCAGACTCGAAAACTGATTCAGAAGACAATGTTGGATCAATCAACAACTGCATCTTGTTTTCGTTCCACAATTTCCATGCCTGAAACGAAAAAATTCAAGATTAGGTAATTGCTCCAACCTGTATGGATGCTACAGTCAAAACGCTAGAATGAGATGAAAAATATCGAAGAAAACTTACATATCCCAAAAGGCTTAAGGGTAGTTCTTCATGGTAAAAGCCGGTACTTCTTTTTCCACTTACAATCTCTAAAAGCAAAACCCCGAAACTGAAAACGTCGGATTTTTCTGAAAACCGACCTTCCATTACATACTCAGGAGCCATATACCCACTGTTTCAAAAATTTAAAAGAAAACAAATGACGGTTATTATAGATATTTGATGGTGTTTTAAGAGCTACGAAAATTGGTAACATGAAGAGTTAGTGACATAACGATATATACTTACTATGTCCCAACAACCCTTCTAGTATTTGCTTGGAGTTCATCTCCGCCAAATATCCTTGCCATTCCAAAATCTGAAATTTTAGGAATCAAGCCTTCATCTAACAAGATATTACTTGGCTTTAAATCTCTGTGAATGACTTTTAATCTTGAATCTCTATGGAGATAAAGAACCCCTCGACTTATCCCCTCGATAATTTGGAATCGTATCTTCCACTCGAAGATTGCTTGTTTGGTTGGATCTGATCAAGAAGCATTCCATAAAAAAGTCTTATAGAAGCATTATAGATAGAACGGAAACAAATCGGTAAGTAGAGAATATGAGAAGTTGGAGGAAATGAATCAAACCGAAGAGAAGTGCGTCTAAGCTTTTATTGGGCAAGTATTCGTAAATCAACATCTTCTCTTCCCCTTCATAACAACAACCTAAGAGTCTAACCAGATTTTTGTGTTGGAGTTTTGAGATTACAACAACCTCATTCTTGAATTCCTTTAAGCCTTGTCCAGAGCTTTTAGAAAGCCTTTTCACTGCTATTTCTTTTCCGTCAACCAAAATCCCCTGAAAAGATAATAGAATTAACTAGTACTAGTTTTTACGACAATAAACGGAGTGAGCTAATCAATGATAATATGTATTTAACTACCTTGTAGACTGAACCAAAACCACCATGCCCAAGCTTATTTGCTCCACTAAAGTTGTTCGTAGCGCTAGCCAGTGTCTGAATATCATATATCTTGAGGTCTGGATTTGCACCAAAGAAATTTGAATCTGATTGATTGCCATAAGAATCGTCCATATAGAATAAATGAAGTTTCTGGTCTTTTCCCCGGCGTCCTGTTCCGGAAATGAGTATATAGGCTATAGCATATACTAATCATACTTAACTAGATAAATTCGTCTAATTTCACAGACATACTAGCAAGGCTGGAAAGATACCTCTTTGTTTTGAAATCCACTTCAAGCTAAAATATGCGCAGAGAGTCAGTGCAACCATTCCTATACCTATAGGGACTGAAACAGCGACAACTTTCTTCCAGACTCTCTTCTTATCTGCATCTAGAAGAACAAATTCAAGAATGTATATAAGACGACAAGATCAATGACAGAGAGAATAAAAAGAGCAAAAGAAAACTAAACCACCACATGCCACGTACAGCCAATAAGTTCCGCATATGCAACGCGCAAGTAAAGATCAGCTCCTGCCTGAGCGAATTTTTGTATGTCGATCAAATCTCCAGTCCACCACATACACCCAACGTTGCTGTCGTACGAGTAAGCTATGCAAGAGCAATTGTTCAAACACTTCTTTTGGCAATCATCTGGGGTATCAACTCCCCACAAATTAACAAAATCAGGAACTTTCGTTCTCTCCAATTTCAAGAACTCATCTGCTTCATTAGAACGATTAGTTTCATTTGTACCCTGACACTGCAACTCTGTGTTCCTCACACAACCACTAGACCAATTCCCTTTACCCCATTCATTTTCAAATTTTGGTTTAAACCCTCTCAAACAACTACAAATTGGTGAGCCCAATGGATCACAGCTTCCGAAAGGTCCACACTTTCCATAAACATCACATTCCGATAGCCTCGAATGCCAAATGTCTGTCCATTCCTTTTTTATTTCTATCCATGTCTTTATTACATATAGTCCGTCGGATTCCAGAACATGTCTTCCTAATAAAGGCTTGTAAAAATCATGTACAGTTAGATAAGTAGTTCCTTCTTGATTATCTCTTACAACATCAACCGCATTACCACTAGCGTTATACATTCCAGGGACGCCTATAAAAATGTTGTTGTTCCATGGACCACTACGCCAATACCGTCTATTATCTAAGACACCAGAGATGACAATCTGAGGAAGGTTCAAAGGGTCTAGTTCAAGAGTAAAGCTTCCAGTTGAAGGATCGGAATTTGTATCTCTCCATGATGTTAAAACCTGTTTCTTACTAATATTCATCGTTGGAAGGAGGGTGTTTGAGGGGTGTTCGAAACTCTGCCATATAACCGTTCCGTTACTAAAGTTTTCTCGAAGAACAAGATTACCCGAATCCGTTAACTCGGCAACGGTACTATTGGAGATGGAAAGTCTAACACTTGTAGTCCATGTAACATTTCCTTGTCCATCTAAAACTACAAGATTTCCATCATCTGCAATCCTTAGAACACCTAGAGAATCGCTTAACGGATTGTTTCTGTTAGCTACCCATACTGCTGTATGTTCGGAAATGTTATTATACCAAATTCCGACATAACGATATGTAGAAATACCAGGACTAAAGAAGCCTAGTCTGAACTTCTGTTGTGGGGAAACTATAGTTTGGGGGTCTGTTATGTACTGGGAGGATGTAAGAGAACTTACTGCATAGCAATGAAGAGTTATGAATGAAAGGGTGATGAAGAGAGAAAGAAGAAACATGAATTTTCTGTTACTACCCATAAGAACTGATGTTGTCTTGGTTGTTCCTGGTTGCAGATTTCTACAACTAGAGGGAGACAGAGACAGCTACCTACTCATGTTGGCCATCTTTGAAATCAGATAATTCTACTATCTAGTGAAAGTCAATATTGTTCTGCTGGTTGCATCTCCTATATGATTACGAGGGTTATGATTCGTGTCCGGTGGACACAAGTCAGTTCTATAGTAATCTCAACTCTTGGAGATAATTTAAAGAGGTGTAAATTTAGTCATCGAAAATAAGTTTTAGAGGTGCAATTTTAATTATTGAAGATGAAGATATATTCTAAAAAAGATACTCTTCTCTCTTATTATATAGATAATTTAATTCAGACGGTCACAAAAAATAATCACTGAAGCGACATAAAAAGATTTATGTAGCTAAAAAATTGAAGGCAAGAAACTACTAGTTGTTTCATAGGTCAATTCCTTTTAATTATCCTGGCATCTTTGACCATTCTTAGATGCAAAGTCTTATATAAGTATAAATTATTCATATTGTGATAATTGATTGTCACATCCAAATTATGTTCTAGATTGACCATTCTTGAAACTTCTACCAAAACATTAGGTTGCTATGTATTTACAAAAAGCCTCTCACATGTAAAGGAGGTTTGGACCTGTGCTGGGTTGTGGGTTGCCCATGGATTCAACCCGCAGCGGACCCCGGGGTTATCATCTGGAGGCAGAAACATCCTTAAAATGTTTGTAAAAGTGCCATGGAAAACACGTGTAAAAGTGTCATAAAAAATACCTGTAAAGCGTCACGGTAAACACCTGTAAAAGCATCGCCAAAAGGGCATTTCTTTCTTTTGTTCTCTCCTTTCTTCAAATTAATTGGGAATTGAGTTTCCAATCTTTTACATTGTGGAGGAAAAAAAAATGGACATGAGATTCGTATTGTGGATTTTAGACATTTAATGATGGCTGATTCAATTTGGCTCATTCAGGTAGGAATATTATCAAACACATGAAAGGCATAACCTAGTAACTAAAAAGGGGAGAAAAAATAAATAAATAACTCGAACTGTGAAAAGGGATAGGGTGCCTCTAAATGCGCCCCATCTCCTTAGCTCATCCCTCTGTTGGCACTCTCATAAGTCTCGGAGGGAGCAGTCCAAGACCCACAGATTGGGGCCGTCTACGAGTTCTTGAACTGGACTTAACTCATGTTGTTTAAACCCATCACAAATTAAGCCCAATCGAGAAACCCTCGAACAGTCCCAATCCGTGGGCGCGTGAATAGGTAAGGAGCCCAATCTGAATTAAAAATACTCTTTTCGGTGAGACTTTTTACAAGCGTGGTGAAACCTCTTGGCTATTATGATGCCATCACACTCACAGTAGTCTTCTAGCTCCAACATGTACTTATCCTAAGTTTAAACGTTATAATACACCACCTATTTCAATAAGTTGTACTGTTAAACAATAACCTATTTAGTGCAGTTTCTTGTGGTGATGGTATTGCGTAGGTTGGCATACCATACCCTTGTTTCTTTCTCTCTCTTGTCTTCCCCCAAATTCAGATTGATGAGAGAGAACATCTTGTCCTTTTGTTTTACTTCACCATAAAACCCGCACTTTAGTACAATTTTGTCTTGTAGTATGAGTGATGATCTTTTATCCAAAGTGAAACAATAAATTTTGTAGAGGATAAAGGAATGAATAAATATGACAGACTAGTTACTGACCCACCTCCTAGTACATTTCTTTCGCAGTATAGTTATGGACTGATTTTTTTTTTGTTGAAAGTTATGGAGTGATTTCAAAAAAAAAAATTACTGATCCACCTAGTACATATCTTTGGCAGTATAAATTAAAGTAATATACTTTATTTTTTGTTAAGGTTAAAGTAATATAATAATAATAACAATATATTTTCCAAACTAAAACTTGTGGTATGTTTCTTTAGAGTAAAGGAATCACACTCTCAATCCCCCTCTCAAGGGCATTGGCATGAGTCCTCCATCCACGAGTTGGTGAGTTTGCTATATCTATTAACAATTTAACATATTTTCTAAAGAAAGATGAAATTGACGACTTGCGGAACGAAAAAAATTTTTTTTGTGACTTAACAAATAGTTATTGACGAATTTGCTATTTTGTTCTTCTGGAACTCATAAAATAGTTTCTACGACAAAATCCATCTCTACATATATCATGTTGGGTTTTCCTCCTAGTGGGGAAACCTAGTTGGGTTTGGATTAGGAAACCAAACCTGGACCCGAGTCGAGTTTCTTTGGGTCGGTTACTTATGACGGTGGAATTAGGATTAAGGGGGAGTCTATAAATACTACCTTAACCTAATTTAGATGTGTGTGAGGAGCACCAAAGGGGGCAACACAATTAGAAACGCACAAGAGAAGAAGGGAGAGAAGGAGGTTGCCGAGAAGAGCGGGGCAGAACTTTTTCAGCACGCGCAGTCTTCGTTTTTCGGAAAATCCGACGGTGAGTTCTTCTCCGATTGAGTTGAAATTTGGCAGAACTGTTCTTGACATATTCATCTAGTATTTGTCCGGAGGGATCGTTGATTGGTCGCCGGAATCCTAGTGAATTTAGGGTCGTTTTGGGCTGCAGATTTCTGGACTGTTTTGTTCTTTCTTGTGAGGGTTTCTCCGTGTTTCTTCGTGTTTGAGATTGATTCTTTTGGAAGGGTCTGAGTCTCGGTTGGACGTAGTCTGTAACTACTTTGCTATCATAGTTGATTTGGTTGGGCTACGAGTCCCGTGGTTTTTACTTCTCACGTTGAGGAGGTTTCCCACGTTAAAAATCGTTGTCTTATTTACTTTCAGTTCTTTGTTTATTGCTCCCACATATTCTTCTATATTATCCTCGTAACTAACACAAAGGGAAAAACTCTTGTTTCCGCTGCGCCTAAGTGCCCGTTTTTTCCAACATATCATTTGTGACAAAACCAAATAATAAAACCAAGTAATAAAATTATAAAACAACAAATATCACATTACCAAATATCATGGTTGATATGATCCAAGACTCAAGAGGTAGGAAAATTTAAACAAAAAAGAAGAGGTGAACTTCACCTCGTCCAACCATTATTTGTGGACAAAAATCTTCCACCTACTCAACCATGAATCTCACGCCAAGTAAGAATCCAGATCACCCCTATATCCAAATGTCTTTACCCATTAATTCTAAAAAATTCCATGTCATATATTTAGGGTTCTTTTCACCCCCTCATTGCTGACACGTAGTCTAGAGAGGTTCAAACCGTAGGTCCAAGAAACTTAAAAGAAGATATTTATCTCAGTATCAAATTACGATTACACCCCTCAACTTCCTCCCTAGAAAATGACAGAAAATCGCAAGTCTGGTTTTCCCAACTTCCTTTCCGTTCTGAAAAAAGTAGAGAGAGAGAGAGAGAGAGAGAGAGAGGGGAGAGAGTTCTAGAGAGAGAAAGAGAGAGGAAGCCATGAAAGAATGCGAGCTATGTAGTTCACGAGCAAGGATGTATTGTGAATCAGATGAAGCGAGTTTGTGTTGGAGTTGTGATGTGAAAGTTCATTCTGCTAATTTCCTTGTTGCTAGACACACGAGGATTCTTCTTTGTAACTCTTGTCAATCTCCTACGCCATGGAAAGCTTCTGGTTCAAAATTAGGTCAAACTATTTCAATCTGTGATAGATGTGTTCATAGATGTAAAGGAAAACAAGAAAAAGTTGAACAGGATGTAAATGATGATGAAAATCAAGGACCAGATGATGATGAAGATGAAGAAAGTGATGATGAAAATGACGAAGAAGAAGAAGGTGAAAATCAAGTAGTTCCATGCTCATTTGATCCAAATCCACCGATCATGAGTTATTCTAGTAGTGTTGAAGAATCTTCAACAGTATCGTTGAAACGGATGCGTGATCAGAAGTCCGGTCTCTCTTCTCAGGTAGTACCTATTTAGATCTATCAAAAATGCCATTTTTACTTTTCTCTGATTCACTTCAATCTTCTTCAATTTCAGAATCTAAAGGCTATAATTTTTTAAAATTTCAGGATGATCTAGATTCTACAGATTATAACCCTAACTCAAAGTTAACACTACTTAACAGAACAATGATGAAGATGAAGAAGCAAAATCATCAATCTCCTTCAGACCAGTGAAAGATAGAAAAATTAGCCCTAACAACTCAACCAACCACCATCACAAGTCATAGAGCTTCTTAAAGATTGGACTATGAGGTAGTTAGTTGTAACTAAACAATCAAAATTAATACCTCTAATCTCTCTCTAACTATTAGTAGTTGTTAATTAAACATGTATATTATGTTAACTTTTACCTCTTATGATCTTTAATTAGTTGTGGTGGTTGAAATCTAATATAATTAACCTAACGACTCCTCGTGTCAGTACTGAGACGGAATGCGGCGCTCTTCTTAAAAGGCTAAGCACTTCGGCTCATGAGTCTTTTCAAAACTGTGAGTCCTGCCAAAGTAGACAGTATCACTGACAGCTTTAGAAGGTCAGGCCGGTCCGCATTATCCGACGATAACAAATACAAGCCAAGTTAAGACATCTTTCTTAAGTAAAATTAGATGGTTGTTTACTTTCAATTGTACTCATTTGAGTAATATTTTGATTCAACAAAGTGAGTTTTACTTTAGTGAAGAAAAATGCTATTGATGCAAAATGAATCTTAGCAAAGGTATCCTTCCCCTACCCTGAGAAAAGACTTTCGTAGTCTCAGGTAACCAAATGATTCT
Organism: Eschscholzia californica subsp. californica; assembly: GCA_002897215.1. Taxonomy (NCBI): domain Eukaryota; kingdom Viridiplantae; phylum Streptophyta; class Magnoliopsida; order Ranunculales; family Papaveraceae; genus Eschscholzia; species Eschscholzia californica. The sequence goes on along the minus strand of BEHA01002945.1, from coordinate 86,704 downwards.
TCACTTGACCATGACATTTTCTAGTGATGCCAATGCTTTCAGGCTACCCGGTCCAGACTCGAATCATCTCCTTAAAGCGGCCCCACACTGGGCCGAGCACCAAAACCTATGAAAAGCACAGTAGCGCAAGTCTGGCATGAGCTTGAAGTGGTTTCGTGTTCAGCCGCTTTGCTCAACTTGTTGGTTTGATTTGAGTGGAGCACCAAAACCCCCTAAAAACATAAACACGACATAAACTAGTTGTTGGTGTGTCAACTTGCTGTCCACGCCGGACCCTCCAATAGCTACTCACTTTTAACTGAACTGACCCATACGTCAACTCTTCCTTAGCGCGAAGCAAATGAAAGAGTCATCCTTCATGATAAAGGAATTTGAATTCTTTTTGGTGATTGAGATGTTATGTGTTGGACAGTTTTTAGTCTATATAGATCATATCATGTGGTCTACAAATGATTTTGAATTTTCTTGTCTATCATAATATTTTTGTTGAAACCTCTCTCTTTCATGAGTTTATCATCTAGTAATTTAAGAGCTGAAAGAGTTTATTCAGTTTTGGTGAAAGTAATTGAACCTACTGGCTGCTTCTTTAGTGCAAAATTCACTACAAGTGTTGTTGACATAACTCGAGGAAAAATGGGTGGTCCTCAATTTGTCATTGAATGGCAACTTAAAGAAAGAGGTTTCTCTTATGTATAAACACACAACTTTCTTACATGACAATTCAACTAGTGGCTGATTTCCCGACCAACCCTCTCATATTAGAGGTTGTGTCTGCAAATAAACAAATATATACTATGTTTTATGGACTATATAGGTACACGATACAATCCAAAAGTAAGAGTCGTGCTAGAGGTCGATTTTGTTTAGACTAGTTTTTCTCTTACTATTCGAACTAGATTGTCTAACTCCTGTTAATATACTTTAATATATATAACGATTTTTCTCGCTATAGGAGCTTTTCCTACTAAACCTATTATCCTTATTAACGCGAAGTATTCGAGGATGATATGGTATGAGACTAGTGACGGAAACAACTCCAACCATATGATGACTATTATCCTGTGGAACCCTACAAGTAGAGTTTTTCTCTTATGGGGTCGGCCTAGACTAGCATCCTTCACCAGAAGAGCTGGTATGATATATGCAGGCCATTGGTGGTTCGTTCTTTTCGTGAAGTTCAACCCTCGTATCACTTGATTCGACTAGTTGGGCATGGTAATTTGGTGGTTCCAAAAAAGCTTTTGATATACTCTTCGACAAGAATATCAAGAGTTGTGCCAGAGGTCGAGTTTGTTCTAGACTTGTTTCTCTCTTATAATCAAATTAGAGCGTCTTACTTCCTTTAAAAATAATTAAAGTACTTTATTTGATGGCTCCCTAAGTAACCACATCGCCTGCATAGCTAGTAAAATGATATTTTGGCTTTTACATTGTGTTAAGATATTCTTTGATGTCACGGTTACTAACAGATTACGAATCTTAAACATATGTATGATACACAACGCATTCTGTATATAACAAAATGCATTTTGCATAAAACAAAACTCATTTAGAAATGGAGTCGGTCGGTGTTTAGGGTTTTAGAGAGAGAAAGTGAGATAGAAACTTTCTATTGTGTTGTTAGAATAAATGGGTCTGAGAGATACACAACGCGTTTTGTTATGTCGTACATATTGAGGTCGTCCGGCTTCGATATTAAATGGGCGAGAATTGTAGGGGGATTAGGTAGGAACAATTTTCATACAATATGAGGGTAATTGTGTCCAGAGTATTATCATTGAAATAATAATTTCATCCTTCGTCTTTACTGAAACATAGAGATTATAAGTACTAACCATAGTTCTAACTCTTTCAAAAAAAAAAAACTTCAAACTATATCTATATATATTATATGAAAACGCCTTAGAGTGAAGTTGATCCATCTCCTGCAATGTTTTAAGAGAGAGCATTGTCATTGTCCACTGAAAAAAGCGTTTCGAAGTAAGTAGCAAAAAATTTATCAGTGTAAAGTTGTGGAACTGAGGAGGGGATTCCAGTAAGTTCCAACTTTGTCCAACTACCCTTCTTCCAATTGCAACAATAAAAAGAAACAAGTTTCGTCTTTCCCAATTCTCCACGACAAACAGCTTTGGTCGTTAAGATTATCTTGTCATCTGATCCTACGAACGTGTGAAACTTCAACCGCTCATTCTCCTCCAAACAGAAAGGCAACGTGATACTACAAACTTCACTCCATCTTCCACTGCTATTACTAGAAAAACTACTGCCACTACTTCCAGTGAGCGGTTTACCGACCTCTTTTAACTGGTAATCATCTTCTTCGTATGTATACATCTTGAACATACGATTCTTTATTCTAATTAATAAAGCTAAATGGCCACCCACTTCTAACAAATTAGCATGCCCGTTAAAATTGGTATAATATGGACCATAGTGGCCGTGGTAAGATACTTCGAAATCATCCCGAGGTTGAAAAAGGATGGAATCGGGGACTATGATTTCTCTGAATTTCTCGTTTCCTACATCAAATGCCACTATGCATATAGGAGAGCCGTTAGTTTCCCATTGGCCGTTTGCAAGTTCATTAGTGCCCCAGTAAATAACACCATTAACATAAATAGAATCATTCGCAAGTCCATTTGGTGGGACCTCATCGATCCTCCTCCATCTATTATTACCGCAAACACCTCCGTGCCCTATGGTCAAAACCTCACAAATCAAATCACGCCTATTATCAGCTCGTGTGGTAACCTTCCACACACAGACCAATTTGTGTTGGTTGGTGATAGGATCAAAACCAAACTGGAAGTTGGAATGGGTATCAGAATAGTTCTTGCACATTCTATCGACAGGTACACCGTTATGTTCTGTTTTTCCGGATAACAATGATGATTCAAACCATGGTGATAATTCTCCGGTACTGATATTGCATATACGAACAGCATACTCATCTTCGGAGTCAATTAGACAAACCAAACCATTGACAGGTTTTGAAATAATATTGTAAGACGACGAATCGACCTCCCTTACTGTGTCAACAACTACTTTTGTAATCCCTTTGTCTTCAAACAAAACTAGGTCAGCTGTAACGTGGAACGACTTGTAAGGCCAATTATCAAGAAAGAAGCAACCTGCGAGTTCTTTCTCCCTTTTTATCTCCGCCTTTGTCTTTGGTACAGGAACGACGATGAATAGACGACGAAGATGGCGTGCTTTAGAACGGGTAAGGTGTAAATCAATGAATTTTTGATCTTTTTGAATCATAGAACACCATCTCTTACAAACACTCTTAAAACGGGTAAGGGACTTCACAGGGAGTCTGGTTAGTATCTCCTCATACAATAACCAATCATCATTATCAATAAGACTATTAGTAGTAGTAGTAGTAGTAGTAGTAGTAGTTTTGGTTCTTATCAACCTACCTAGATGCCCCCCCATCCCTAATATAAGATATGAAAATTTTAGATGGAAGATATGACTTACCAAGATCACTCAGCTTTTATGAACCACCCAAGGTTGGTGATGAGAGAAATTAAAGAGACAAATTAAAGGTAGGAGTTCTTCTGTTTTTTGTGTGTTTTATATCGAGTGAGAGGGGGGCGGTTTCCCTTAACGGGTCGGATTGAATCCCAATTCTTTCTCGGGGGAATCCTAAACTTAGGGGAGACTAGGGCTGAAAATAGAAAGTCCTAAAACACCCATCTAACCCGTTATTGTTTTCGAAACGATACCAAATGTTAGACCGAAGAACTATATTGGAGTATATATTTTTCCAAACGATACCCGATGAAAATAAAAGTCCCAAAACACCCATCCAACCCGTTATTGTTCTCGAAACGATACCCGATGTTATACCGAAGAACTATATTGCTATACATTTTTATCGGGGATTTGGCCAAAACTTCCTAAGAAATTATGGCTTTGGTTAAAAAAGATTCATCAAACTTTTTTAGGCTTCACCTCCCTGGTGGCAATTAGGTAATTTTTTATGATAGTGAAAAGACCAACCTAACCCTAGTTTAAATAATCACACTTTCTCTCTCTTTCTCTCTAACCCCACGACCGTTTCTCTCTCGCCCTCTCTCTACACACACGACTTCTTCAATCTAGGGTTCGATGATCACACTTTGAGTTTTACAATTTGATTAAAGCTAGGGTTTGATGAATCTTTTACTGTTTGATTATGATTATTTCATACCTTTTGTGAAAAATGGAAGCATCTTGTGGATGATTTGGAAGCTAATTGGAGTGTCTGCTTCTATAGTGCTGAAATTCATTAACTAGGAGATTGAATAAATCTTGTTTGGGGCTCTTTAATGATGCATCACTAGGTCGTTTAAAAGATGCACAAGTGTTGCTCGACGAAATGCTTTAATGAGCTTGCAAACACTTTGCATAGCCTTGCAAGCACTTTGCACTGCCCTGCAAACACTTTGCACTGCCTTGCAAACACATTGCATTGCCTTGCAAAGCCTTGCAGACACCTTACACTGCCTTCCTGATGGCGGTCATCCCACTAATGGGCCTCACGACCAACTCAACAATGAGCCAACGGCCACGAGTCTATATTAATATAAGTTTTCAAATTATTATTTAGGGGTTTCCAAGTTTAGAGTCATAGCAATCAAGGAAAGTATTATTAGTAGTTATCTTATTTTCTTATTTGAGTCCAACTAGGAAAGTATAACCTCTATATAAGAGAAGTCTAGTCTGTCTTGTAAATCATCGAATTAAATTATCAAACACAAAACTCTTGATTGCATCTTCTTGTTTACAGTTATTTCAGTTTATCTTTAGTTATTTATTGTTCTTCTTTAGTTTTAGTAATGAGTTCTACTACTTTTACGCTTCCGCAACAATCTACATCAGCTGATATCATGAGCCTACAAAATCCTGAAATTTTTTCACCAATAAATCACCCGGAAAGAAATAAAGTCTTCAAATCACGACTTACAATTAACAACAAAGTCTGTGATTTCATCATAGACAATGGTAGCGAAGAGAACATGATTTCCCAACGTCTTGTCAATGCTCTCAACCTACCTACAACCGAACACCCAAACCCGTACAGTATTGGTTGGATTTCAAATCATAAAGAATTATCGGTACGAACCCAATGCACGTTCTCGTTCTCCATTGGTACTCACTATCGTGATTCAATTTGTTGTGACGTCTTCGACATGGATAATTGCCACCTTATCTTTGGAAGACCATGGATTTTTGACGTCGACGCCACCTATCATTGTCGGGCTAACACATTCGAGTTTTCTTGATTCCGACGAAATCTAACATTAATACCATCAACGGAGAAACAAAATACTTCAACCGGAGCAATCGGGACAACACCACCACCGAATCAGCAACAACCTCCACACCGTGACAGCACCACCACCGACACCTTGACAGCACCACCAACAAAACAGCAACATCGTTCCAAGACTACCACCACAACCGTGTATACCCCACCACCGAAACAGCAACACCATTACAACAACACCACCGAAATCTTGTCTACACCACCACCGACACACCAAAAACATCCACACCGCAACAGCAACCCAACCGACACGGTGACAACACCGACTCCACTCCGTGGTTTCCTAATCGCTAAAAAGGATACATCAACCACCAAATCCACTCCACACCCTTCAGTCAAACATTTACTCGATGAGTACAAAGATCTAATACCCTCCATCACCCCACCTTCACTTCCACCTTTGCAGGACATCCAACATCAAATTGACCTTATCCCAGGAGCAAATTTACCAAACTTACCTCACCATAAGATGACCCCTCAAGAACATCAGATACTACAAGAGCAGGTAGAGGACTTGATGACTAAAGGTTTTATTCGGGAAAGCCTTAGGCCACGTTTGGTTAAGCTTAAAAGCAGCTAAAAGCTGGCTTTTAGCTATTTCTAAAGTGCTTAACGATTCTGTTGCGTTTGGCAAAAAAAGCTTTAGCTTTTGAAAAGTCAGATAAACGCTTTTTGAGCGAAAAAGCAGAAGCCACATTTTGTGGCTTCTGCTTTATGCTTTTTCGGGAAGCTATTCACGGAACAAATATGACGCACTCTCTCCTTCATGAAACTCATAGAAAAAATTCTCTCTCCACAAGTTTCTCATCAAAATAATTCTTGAAACTCCTCAAAATCTTCAAGGAACAAATATGACTGCATTCTCTCTTTCTTGTAGTTCTTCTTGTTTTTTCACTTCCCAAATCTTAATAGAACATCACATTAAAAAGTCATAAAATTTTCTCTCTCTAGAAGTTTTTCTTTCTTGTATCATCATCTTTGTTTCTTGTATTATAACTTTATCAATCAACAACAATTACAAATGTATGATTTGCCATCGACTTTATCACACAACAATTATATTCTTAGTTCTAATGAATTTGCAGCATGGACCTCTCTACCTCTCTACTGTAATTAGGGTTTGTATTTAATATCTATTAGGTTAGTAGAACTTTGAATCAAAACTTGAGTTTGATCAGATATCATCACTTTCAATGTTTTAGATATTATCACTTTCAATG
>BEHA01002945.1:39546-49887 GCA_002897215.1 Eschscholzia californica subsp. californica | reverse complement strand
TTAAAATTAGAAGCCCCTTAGCAATAAAAAGAAACATAAAAAGTCAATCTTATTTGACTAGTTTTAAGAAAAGTCTTTATTCCCCGGAGAATTTTCTTTATTCCCCAAAGCCGCGGCCTTTTTTTTTTTTGTTAAGGATTCACCTGAAGATATTTGTATTGAATTACAAGGTTACACCCTAGTTTCTTTTTAAGTGTTACCAAAGATCTTTACCCTAAAAGATAATAAGAAGAAATTAGAAGCTTCCATTATCTTTTTTATTTATTTATTTTTACATTTTTCACATTTTGAGTTTGATATCTGATTGGTTTCTTTTTAACAAGCTGATTTTGATTCGATTATTGAGTTTCTTTTTAACAAGTTGATTTTGATTAGTTAAATGTTGCACACTATTATATATTAAAATGTTACTCTAAATTTGTCGCATGTATAAAATGATAAATTTAGAAAAGAAAAATTAAATTGCCAACATCCCTTGTTGGAGTGGTTAAGAGGTTTAGCCTTGCTACCACATTAGAAGTCAAAGGTTCGAGGCACACTGACAATTCAAAATAAAGTTATTGCAAAATATATATTTTCTACAAGTTAATCTATTTTCATGGTGTAATGAGTAACAGTATGGTAGTAACCTTAAATTCTAGTTATGGATTCATCCAGGGGCGGCCCAGACCCAAAGCAACCAAAGCGGCTGCTTTGGGCCCCAACCTACCCGAGGGCCTCTCTCATCGAGTTTATGAAAAGTCTTTAGTCAAACATATCTCCAAACACCTGAAAACTCTGCAAAGAAATTTAAGTAAACGACATGGAAAATAAAAACCTAGCAGGTTTATCAATCTTGTTTCATCGAATATTTTGTTTTCGCTAATTCTTTCAACATCATATTAGAGAAGATTTTGTTGGGATTTTTTCATTTGTTCTTTCTTCGCACTCAAAGAATCCCTAGGGTTGATTGTTGCACTTTGGGCCGAGACCGTTACCAATCGATTGCTTCCTTTGTTTTGGCCATACAACCAAAGATTTCCCTTTCAATTTGGTGAAAAATCTACCATTTTCTTCTCGATTTTGAATTGAACCACCTCTGATCACTCTGTCTCTAGAGTTCTTTGTCGAATGAGACGACTAAACCTTCATCAACATATTTGTCGTTAGATGCAAAGAAGATCTTCTCAATGGTCATCCATCCCAGCTAATAAATTAAGCATGGGCAAGCCGAACTGAATAACACAAAACTAGTTATTTTAAATTGAACCGGCTTTCTCACACAAGGCCGAGTATGGTAAATCAGCCAGAGCAGCTATTCAAATTGTCCTTTTGGTGTTCCTTTTAATTTTCATTCAATTTTTCAAAATCTCTTAAATCTTCGTGATTTTATTATTATTCGATTGTTTTTTTGTCAATCTGAATCAAGATCTATAATCTTACAACTCTTCAGTTGTGACATTATCTCTTTTACTATATTCAAATCAATTATCAAATTGATTTTCGTTGTCCTTTGATCATCAATCGAATCGCTTTGTCGTTTATTTTTTGTTCAAACTATATGTGGTCTTCGACCACTTATATGAAACTTCATCTCTTCCTTCTTTAACTTTTTTCCGGTTTAAGTTTTTTGTTAGCTATGAAATTTTTTTCTCTCTTTGGTCGAAATTCAAATATCATTCGATCATCTTTCTTCTTGTTTCGTCTACAATGAAGATATATTGTAGCAAACCGTAACCATCCGGCTATAATCGATTTGTTAACATCCAAACGAGTTTGATCTTTTCTTAAAATGGTACCTTACGGATCAATCCATCCCTCCCCTCAATCACTAATTTTTATGCACAATGTTCACTTATGTTATTCTCTCAACTTCGTCAATGAAAGAAAAAAAGACAAAAGAAAAGAAGAAGATAATGTACATTATCGGTCAAGATTACTTCGGTTAAATTAAGAATTTCAAGTTTACAAGGCTATTCAAATTACAAAGCTAAAGTTACCTATAAAGTGGAGTTGCAGACAAAGTATTCACCACCATTGCCAATTCTTCGACATTAAAAAAAAAAAAATCAAGTTCAAGTTCAAGTTTTGGATCCGGTCGTATGCGAGCAACATTCATCTTTTCCAAGTTCAATCTTCAAGTTAGATACTTCACAAGTTCCGCATTCCAACTTGAGGGGGAGTGTTAGAGTATTAGGATCGAGATGGATCGATATCCAAAGATATCAAATATCAACCATCAAGATATATGAAGATTTTGGAAGATATTATCTTGTATTTCTCCTAGATAGAGTCCTAGGAAACTAAGATACCCAAGTCACTCTATAAATAGAAGTGACCTCTATGCATTTTATTCGTTAAGTTCCAAATCTTCATATATCTTGTAGTAGAAGTTATTTTACTTTAAAAAAGTAAAAAATTATCATAAGTATGTTTGGCTAAAATGTTACTTATAAGTAAAAAATTAAAAAATAAGTATGGTAATGTAATTTATTTTTCGTAATTTACTTTTCTATTTTTTTCTCATAAAGATATCTTATTTCAATTAAATTTATTTATCATTTTTATAATTACTCTTTTGGAAGATAATATTAGTAGAAGTGGTGGTGATATTGGAGGTATGATGGGGGTAGCGGTGGTGGTGGTGGTGGAGGTATGATGGTTGTGATGGTGGAGGTATGGGATGATGGTAGTGGATGTATAGGATGGTGTTGGTGGAGGCACAACGGTGGTGAAAGTATGGTGGATGTACGGTGGAGGCAGGGCCGGCCCAAGTAGTTGGGGGGCCTAAAACGAGGTAAAATTTGGGGCTCTTTATACACTAAATAGTGTACTTTCCACTAAGAAGTCCCTTAATGGTTGATCAATTATTTTCTAACTAGCCGGATTACTAAATTCTTCTTGACATTATTGTTCTCGATATCTTCATCAATGTTCTCCTTCTCTAGTTCTTCACTAACATTTCCGTATCTATGTTCTTCAATTATAGTTTCTTTTTTGTTTTCTTCATTTATATTGTGACACCCAACGTCATCACCGATAAACTTATTCGACCATATTTCCACTACTAGATTCTTCAAGGCGCGGCTTTGGGGCATAAAAAATAATCTCCGAGGAAAAAATTCTCTAGGGAATCTATGTTTTTTTTGTACATTCTCGGAGAAATATTATTTTTTAACCCAAAAATTTACTTGATCAAACATTGTCCCATAATCTTCATCTTCTCTATCACTATCACCACCACAACTTTCCACTACCACCATTTTGACTACCATTTTCTCCTTTTCTCTTTCCTTTCTTCTCCTCTCTCACTTACTCTTACCCTCTTTCTCGGTTTCTCCCTCTTTCTCACTGTCTATCTTTATTGCCCTCCATATCTATATCTCTCGATCTCTCAGTGTTTCTCTCTCAATCTTTCATTATTTCTTGATCGATCTCTCATTGTTTTTCTCTCTCTCACACACAGACACTGTTCCGGTGAATGAAGTGTTTCCTTCGCCAGAACCAGACCTCGAGGAGGGTTTTTGGGGAAACGCCAAAAATCCTTCGAGTATTTCGTGGACCCAAAACGTTTTGTGACCCTAACCATTTCGTGACTGCAAAACGTTTCGTGAGTACAAAATGTTTCGTGGCCACGTACTCGGTGATCTCCACAGAGAGATCTATACATACTGCAAGAGAGAGAGGACAAGATAAAGGCTGCGAGAAAAGAAAGATAAAGGCTGCGAGAGAAAAAAAAATTAATCTACGGAGAGATATGTCTACAACGAGAGAGATGAGAGTGATCTACAATGAAAGAGAGATCTAGAGTGAGAGTGACAAAGAAATAGTCAATGAGAGTGAAAGAGATGGTGAGAGGGAGAGAGAGGACGAGAGAGAGAAGATGAAGACTATGGGGCAATGTTGATCAAGTCAATTTTTGGATTAAAAGAAGAATATGCCCTCTAAATCAATTTTTATTGACGACTTCTTTATTCCCTGGAGAACTTTCTTTATTCCCCAAAGCCGCGATCTTATTTAATCACAGTTCTGAGTTCTTCAGTGAAATTATTCCCGAGTTCTGTAGTTGTTGTAAAAATACTTAATAAGGGAACCTTTTTGAGATTTTCTAATATTTACATTCTTTTTCTTTTTCTCTCTTAGGATGTCCTGATTTGTAAGTACGCTTCAGTGCTACAATAAATATCAATAAAATAATTTAAATATAATGTCAAAACTTAGACCTAAAATAGAAATAAAAAATAATTAAAAGCAAATAACTATTGTCTTATTAAATAGTCGATTTATATAGATTTAATATCATATAAATATAAAGAATCTAGTGTTACGGTGAAAATTTTTACATATTTGTTGCATAAAATATAACATTAAAAGATCTAACCGAGAACACATCTTGTAAGTTCTAACTATAGGACAAAGATCATATAATATAGCAAGTAAATGGTACCGTGGCGAAATCTGTTTTAACGGTGAAATCAAATTTTGAAATAACTCTCACAAAATTCGATTAAGAAAGTTAATGAATAGAAAAATAATTGAACATAAAAAAGAATGGATAGGCTTGGCTCCCAAATTTGAATTTGAGAGCCTAGTTCCCCATACGTTGGATATGCTCTTACGAGAAAAACAAGAGTGGAGAAAATAGGTCGTAGTAAAAAAGTAGTTAGCTACAGGGCTTCTATTATTTGCTACATATTTGGGTCGTAACGGAGCACATTTGGTTCGAAAATTTGAGATATGTATCACACACACAAAAAAAAGGATGCCTCTTGATTTTTAAGATATGTTAAAGTAGGTGATAAAAAGTTGTAGAGAGACCAGTCAAAGAGAGTTTCAACAAAAAAGAAAAAAGACAAATCAAAGAGAGAAAAATAAAATATTGAAACAAGCTTTGGGAAATAATGTTGAAGATGCATTCTCCAACAATGATTTGTTATTTTTTTCAGACATAGTTTCAGATCAACATGATTAGAAATGCAACTGAATACTGTTTCTTGATCAAACAATGAGCTTTTCGTGAATGTCAGGTCACCCCTATCAATCAAGGCCATAACTTCTTCTTGATCAAACCTAGTAACCAAATAGTCATGACGGAGATCAACCAAGGCCGCCCCTGGATCATTCGAGGTTTGATGATTGTTATGCAAGAGATTGAATTCCCCTTTGATGGAGTACTTCCAGAGCTGATGCAGGAGCCCATGTGGTGCCATTTCTCTGACCTGCCTTCGTCGATCCAGAACCAACATGATCTGGAGATCATTTTCTCGTGCATGGGTTACATCTTACAGATTTTGCCAAAGAACTTCCACATGTTAACCAAGCCATTCATCAAGATCCAATTCATGTATGACGTAAGAACTCCTCTACTTTCTACTCTGACATCTATATTCACAGATGGTGGTAAACCCATCAACTTTAGTTATCTTCGTTTCCCCAAAGCAATATGCCATATATGTCGCATAGTTGAGCATCCTATGACCCCATGCCTTCGAGCCACTCCTAGGAACCAGGGTACACCCATGGACACTACTTCCACTCATCCTCTTCCTGTGTCAAATTGGGCTTTAACTGTAGCAGAGGTTCCTCATCCCCCCAGAGCTCTCTTACCCTCTCAGGACCTTCTTCATCAAAGGGGTAAGAGGAAGGAACCTCAAGGACTGATTGATGTCAAAATTGAAGAGGGTGAGATAAGGAATTCTCTTGCTAAGAAGCAAAGGGAGATGTTTGTTGGGGGCAGTTCGTCACAGGGTGGTAGTCAGTTGCAGTGGGTTTCTAAGAGTTCTACTGATTCATTGGGGTTCACACCTCCAATGAATGAAAGTTGGTATTGTTCCCCTCCTGAAGCTGTCGACAGTACGGAAGAACGAAGGAGACACCTGTTTGCAGATTCGTTGATGGCCTCTCCTAGTCAAGTCTCGGAAGCAAGATCGGGTGGTGGAAATGGACAGTCCAATTCTCTTGTTTAGCTTGTTGAAAGTGTTTCTGCTAGCCTGCTTACTTTCTTGTTTGTTTATGTCTATGTTAGTTCCCTTGTCATCTAAGTGTTTAGAGTTTAGGTTCTGCTTCCTAATCTGATTGATCTTTGACAATCAGGTTAGTGATTTTGTTTGGTTTTTTTGGTGTTATCTTGGATTGCAGGACTTTGTAATTAACTTTATGTGTTTAGGTCTTTTGCCTGTTTGAGTTTTAATTTCTTTCTGTCCACTTAGTTTCGGCTTCTGTTCTTCCGCCTGTCTTCTGTTTTCCTGCTTGTTGTTCCTCTCTGTAGAGTGATTTGGGGACTGGTTCGAAAGGGAAGGGAATTCTCAGAACTGCCTTCAGCAAGAGGAGGGTGCTTTCAAAAGGCAGTGGGTTGGGCCCAGGGGAGTGGCCTATTAGGGGGCCCGGAGCCCAGGAGTGCCCCTAGACGGAGATCACTCAAGCGTCTCAATGGACAACCCAACAATTCTTAGCTGGAATGTTAGAGGCGCCTCCACTTTTATTACGAAAAAACACATTATGACTCTCATCAAAAAACGGAATCCCGATATTATCTTCATTTCAGAGACGAAAAATAAAGCGAATACCATGTTAAAGAATTTTCCCATCCGCAAACAGTACTCTAATCACTTTGTAGAACCGATTAATAAAGCAGGAGGGCTGGCCCTATACTGGAAACATAACCTCGATGTCAGAATCATTTACGCGGACAAGAATATGATTCACACGGAAATCCACAGCCCCAATTATCAACAGACTATTCTGATGACAGGTTTCTATGGTACTCCCTACGCTAAGAATAAGATAAAACCGTGGAAAACCCTCATGAACCTTAAAGTCAATATGGATCTTCCTCGGATTGTGATTGGAGACCTGAACTGCATCCTGGACCCCCAAGATAAATGTGGAGGTGCTACTGGGTCTAATTCGCATACGGACAGAATCAAGGAGATCGTTAGTGACATGGGCCTTACGGATCTAGGCTTCCAGGGTCATCCTTATACTTGGAGTAACAATCAATATGGGGCTAACCTTATCCAAGAGCGTCTTGATAGAGCCTTGGTGAACTATCCGTGGCTAGGTCAATTCCAAGAGTCCACCATTTCTCATTTAGAGGCAGTTGGATCCGATCATGTGCCTATCTTCCTTACGAATAAGGACCAGAGCCAATCCCACCCGAAACCATTCAAATTCATTCGTACCTGGATGAGCCACCCAGACTGCTTCCAATTCATTGAAGATCACTGGAAGATTATTAAGCAGAAGAGTACTCCAAACAGTATTCAATGGGACCTAAAGAAACTCAGCCAGAAATTGACTGCCTGGAATAAACACGTATATGGTAATATAGATAACAACATAACTCAAGTCACTAACAGAATACAGAATTGCAACTCGAGGGAGGATTACACTAAGCTTCACTCTGAACTCGAAAACCTATATCTGCAGCAAGAAAGTATTTGGAAGGAGAAATCCCGATCCAACTTCATTTCACTAGGGGACAAAAATACTAAATACTTTCACTCGCAGGCTATGCAGCGCAACAGGACCAACAGAATCTACGCCATCTTAGATAGCAACGGAGAGTGGAAGGATGAGGTTCAGGAAATACAAGAAGTCTTCTCATCACACCTGCTGAATATCAGTTCAACTATCCACCCAAAGGAAGACCCTGCAACCAACAGACTTTTCAGGCCGAGCATCTCGCACAGTCAAAACATTAACTTGGTGGCTATCCCTTCCAGAGAGGAAATTGATGGGGCCATACACAGCCTGAAGAAAGAAGCAGCTCCAGGTCCAGACGGCTACCCCCCGTACTTCTTTCAATCTAATTGGGAGACGATAAACGAGGATATCTATGCTCTGGTGAGAAACTTCTTCACTTCTGCTTGTCTTCCCCCAGGGATTAACCATACTCACATTTGCCTTATCCCTAAAACTACCTCTCCTCAAACCCCGGCGGACTTCCGCCCGATTAGCCTGTTAAATACCACCTACAAAATCATCACGAAGGTTTTGGCAGAAAGATTCAAATCTACACTTAACCCATCATCTCTCCCTTCCAAGCCGCCTTTGTTCCAGATAGACAGATTACAGATAATATTATTATGGGACAGGAAATCATACACTCGTACAAGAAGATGAAGGGGGCGGCGGGTTATTTTGGGCTCAAGCTAGACATGTCTAAAGCGTTTGATAGGATCGAATGGAAATATCTTTTTGATATTATGAGTAGGTTGGGTTACTCGGACCACTGGATCAAATTGATCCAAGCTTGTATTACTACCTCCTCATTGGCAGTCCTCATTAATGGCCGTCCAGGCAAACCTTTCTCCCCGACTAGAGGCATCCGGCAAGGTGATCCCCTCTCGCCATTCCTATTTACGCTTGCCATGGAAGGTCTTAGCCGCAAACTGATGGACACTGATACTCAAGCCAGATTCTTAGGCTTCCACACTAATCATGCGGACATGGAGATCTCTCACCTTCTCTTTGCAGATGACTGCATTATTTTTGGGAAGAACACGTTAGACAACGTCCATAACCTTAAAAACATCCTACAGGAATTCAGCGAATCTTCAGGGCAAATGATAAATTATACAAAATCTAACATATTCTACTCGAAGAACTCACATCCAAAATTCAAACGCATGATCATGCGATCTCTGAAAGTGAAATATGCTTCAACTTCGGAGAAATACTTAGGATCTCAACTTTTCATAGGAGCGCAGAAAACAAAGGTCTTTAAAGATTTACTGGAACAGATACAGAATAAACTTAACAAATGGAATCATTGTTTTCTCTCACAAGCAGGTCGCACGGTGGTCCTTTCGGCCATAGCTGCTGCCGTACCCCGATATCAGATGCAGTGCTTTGCAATTCCGAAAGGGATCAGTAAAAGCATCAAGGCCGCTCAGCGGAACTTCTGGTGGGGTAAGTCTAAAGGTTTGTGCCATAAAGCTTGGTCGCATATTTGTCTTCCTAAAGTCCAGGGGGGACTGGGTCTACACCTTCCAGAACTTGATAATCAGGCGCTCCTTTCGAAGCTGGCATGGAGGCTTCAAACCAACCCCGAAGGTTTATGGGCCAAACTTCTTAAAGATAAATACTTCCCATACTCTACAAACCCGGGCCCGGCAAAACCTCATCATTCGTGGATTTGGAAGAACATCAGGAAGCATTACGCCTACATCGAGGATCTTTCCCAATGGGAGGTCCAATCAGGTACAAATATCAGAATATGGGAGGACAATTGGATCCCCGATTGTGGTGGGAAAGTCAGTAATCTCTATAACTCAAATCTGACCACAGTCTCACAGCTGATTACTAACAATAATTGGGATGAGGATATCCTGAATGCAAACTTCAACTCGGTTACCCAAAACCTCATCAGATCCATCCCAATCAACCCTGACGGCAACGACCAACTTAAATGGAAATTATCGAATTCCGGGAATTTCACGGTTTCCTCGCTTTACAAACACTTAAGCCATACCAATAACAACCAAAACAGCACCACGCGAAACTGGAAATACTTATGGTCCATTCCAGCCGTCCCTCGAATCCAATTATTTATCTGGAAGATTTGCATCAAGGCCCTTCCAGTGAGAGAAAAAATTGGCAAATATGTTAAAATCAGCACGAACTGCCCTAATTGCAATTCCACTGAATCTATCGAGCATGCACTTTTACACTGTGCGCTAGCGAAGAATATTTGGTTCCACTATAACATCATATCTGAAAACATTACCTCCGTTTCGGATTGGATCTTCTCGTGGGAAGATCACCCGGACAGGTGTCAAACTGAGGACAACATACATTTCACTACCATCTTGTGGATTATATGGAAAACTAGATGCGACCACTGCTTTCAACACGAGATCAACGAAGTTACGAAAATTATCAAAATGATAGACAACTTTCCGAAAGTGAATACTAAACCGTCCAAACTCAAGAATAATCAAGTAGAGAGATGGAAACCTCCGACTAACGGATATATAAAGATTAATGTAGACGCCTCTTTCACTAACATTTCATCCGTCGTTGGCTTAAGTCTCATTGCTCACGATCATAATGCCAAGTTTATTCAAGCTCAAGCGAAAACTTCTAGAGGAAGAAACAGCGAAGAATGTGAAGCAAAGGCAATCCTCGTTGGGATGGAATGGGCCAAGGCCCATAGACATCGCTCTATTATCGTTGAAAGCGACAACTTCAACCTTATCTCGCATATTCGCAACCACCGTCACACCATACAATGGCAATCGTTGATCCATGTGAGGAAGATCCAGGCCATCAAGAAAGATTTCGACGCGGTTCAATTCATTTTCACCAAAAGAACAGCGAACTCAAACGCGGACAAGCTAGCAAAGTGGGCTAGGAAGT
>BEHA01002945.1:2047-38042 GCA_002897215.1 Eschscholzia californica subsp. californica | reverse complement strand
ATTTAATACCTATATTAACCTTCTTTAATATCAAAACGTGATTTACATTCTAAACTGTTAAAGATATTTTTTCCATTTTTATCTCAACTTTCTCTCTCCAATCACGTTTCAATGGAAAGTAACCACTATCTTCAATATATTCCGTGATTGAAATCTGGTAACTTTCTCTCTCTCTCTCTCTAAAAACTAAATCTTCAATAAACCTCCATTAAACTCACCAGCAACAGCTCAAACCTTCATTGTTTCATCTTCATACAGCAGCAGTAGTAAAAACCTCCATTGTAATTCAGGTTTTAATCTGTTTCTCTATTTATTCAAACCATTGATAAGATCTAATTTTTATTTCCTCTCTTTTAAGCTCGAAGCTAGTTGTTAAACCTCCATTAATCTCAGAACTTTTCTTTCATCTTCATTAGATTGCTCGAAAATCATTCATCTTTTATATGGTTTAAAATTTACAGTTTTGTATTAACACCATTGTTAAGATCTAATGATGATTCTTTTTTTCCATTATCAGATTACGATGCTCTATTATTGAACATATTACATTTGTGATCCAACTACATAAGATCTGTTTCTATATTAACTAGCTTTGAATGGAAGATTTATAATTTCTCTCTCTAAAACTTTCATAACTCTTTAAGATCTTTGATGTTTATTTCTTATTTAATGATTTCTTCAATTTTAGTATGTTATTTCTCCTTCCAATGTTCATTGTGTATTTCTTCAGATCTACGTTAAATCCTTTTTTTTTGCAGATCAGAATCATCTGTCCCTGCAATTCTTGATCTTTGTGATTATCCACACTTATTCTTATAACAGAATATAAAGTACAGGTACTTTACGATAACTTTCTATACTTTCTGATACAATTTGCTAATAATATCTTGATGTTTATCCTTTCTGATTCTTGTAACAGAATAAAAATTACAGTTACTTCACGATAAATTACCATACTTTCTTATACAATTAGCATATATTTCACGTAAGATGATATTATTATTGAACAAAGGTGTGTAAAGTATGAAAAATTTATCCAACATTACACGCCCTTTTTTTACCAGAACAGTGGTCATGACAAGCATATAAAACTTCTCTTAACCTAATAAACAATTGTGTTTTTTCATACATTATACATAATTTATTGATTTGTACCTGTTATTTATGATACATCTCATTTGTTTTTTTTATTAAATGTTTCATTATTAATGTATGTAAATTTGATATCACAGATGACCTTTTGTGTTTGGCATCTAAGGAACAAACTGAATTTAAGAGTCCTTTAAACCGAATTTAGGAGTCCTTTAAAATAATCTGTACCTGTTATTTATGATACTTTTTCATTATTAATGTATGTAAGTTTTTGTGTTTGGCAGATAAAAGGTGAAAAAGAGGGAAACAGAAATTTTATTTTTCACCTTTTAAGTTTTTTTAATGATGAAATAATCATATAGTGTTGTTGTTTAAACAGGTACACAACTATATCTTCTCAACTATCAGAGTCCTTTGACAACCAGATTCGACATGCGCGTGGACTCCCAATAACATCTTCAATTTATAATTTTTAGAACTCCCAACAACCTGTACTATAAATTATAGATCAGAACTGTACATGCAACCATATATTATGTAAAGTATACATACTTTATGATACATTATTGATTTACTTAAAAATACTATAAAAAAGAGTATGATATATGTAAATTAATGGCTACTTAGAAGAAATGAAAATGTATATTAAATTTTGAACACTGATACGTAAATGATACATACTTTAGACAGTATTTACATACATTAACAATAAATTACTACAAATTTCAAACACATTACCTCAGATATTGATGTTTCTTTGGTGTTAGTCTTCTTCTTTCCAACATCTTCTTCAACAACAAATTTTCTTTTAATGGACAAAAAAACATCAAATTATTCTTATTAAATGATTAGTATTTGTAAAATATAACTCATACTTTATCATAAAATCAAAATGCAACAACAGATTTTTAAAGCTTTCAACTGAATATAACAACGATTCGTTTTTCAACAGATTTGAAAACGAAATGGTGTTAATGAACAATCTTATCTTTTCACCTGATAAAAATGAAAAGGAAAAGTTGAAAAGAAGAAATGATGCTACCTTTTCAGTAGTTACGATTTTTTTTAGGGTTCGTATTCAATCGATTCGGGATAATTTTTTGTTTCCAAAACGGTTTGAAGAGAGAGAAAATTCAATTTCAATTTGATACCGTTGCCAGCTTTAAACCCTCAAATCACGTCCTTTCTACTTTAGAAACCTTCCGAATTCAACCGGAAAATCTAATATACCCGCGATTTTGTGAGGAGGGACATGGACGGTATTATTTAATACAGTATGTGTTATTTATGTCGATAATGTAAAAAGACTAAATATCCATATTTTGGGAAGATTGGATCATATACCTTTTTTGAACATTATTTTGGTCTATATACCCATGGACTCTTTTTGTAGAAAGATGTAGTGTGTACTTAGAAATTTGATTATGAAATTGGATGGGTGTGAATTTATCCATGGTGCTTTGTAAAAACTTTGTGAGCCCATAACACTTCTTAATCAACAAAAGAAGCTGAATAGGTGCCCCATTACCGTTAAAGCCACGCCCTTTACACGTGAACTACCCATAAAAAATTCTATGAGTTTCAGCCCGGGACTTACTGGATTCATACTCAAGTAGTATAGGTGCCCTTTCATCAAAAAAAAAAAAAAAATAGTATAGATGCCACCAATGTTGATCAGACTGAGCTCACTAAAATCAACATGAATTATATGGGACCAACAAAAATGGCAACAATTGATAGACTTCAAAACTCTGAAATCTATGGTTATTTAAATTTTTGAAACTAAAAATTAAAACGGGGGATGGGTTTTAAGTCCAAAATCGCATGATCAATGAGTCTAGAGACCAAAGATAATTTGAAATAGAAAATAAATCCACTCAAAGTAAATTACATGTCTATCCTCTCATTCTCTTTTACTACCTAACCTATCCTAAGTTAAAAGAAATAACCTAAAATAAAATATACCATAATATTTAGAGATTCATTAAATGATTTCCTCAAAAACAAACTTTCCTTCTGGAAAAAGAGTTGTCTTTTTCATTTAGCATAATACTTTGTTTAGATTTCTCATTTATATTAGAGAGAGAGAGCATCGCCACTTTCTAATACACAATTAGATTCTGATTTCATTCATCATCGACGCCCAAATCAAACCGAGTGAAAAGGTGAAAGAATCGAGTGAGAGAGATAGATAATCGATTGTTGGTTTCATTCATCATCTACAGTAGTGAAGAGTAAGTAAATTGCATTTAGGTTTTCATCCTTTTGGTTGTTCCTTCAACTTTTCTTATGATTTAGATTGATTTTTACAACACAAAACGAATTAGGTTTTGATTTGTATAACTTTTTTTATGATTTAGTTTTTTGAAATTGATCAGCTACTAAGAAATTTCTAGGATTTAGTTGTTTCAAAGTAGATTAATGGAATTTATTTTTAAAACCCTAAATCAGTCCACAGTGAAGAGTAAGTTTCTCATGCAACAAGAAATTTTTAGGGCTTAACTCTGTTGTATAATTTCTTTGAAGAAATAACATCTAGAGCTTAATATCTTTATAAAGTTTAGTTACTACTACATCTTCTCTAAAAATTTTAATTTTAGTCCGACAATTTTAGGTTTCTATCAAATTTAGGTTTTTGTATTGTAGTTATAATGATCATTTCAAGCATAGTTTTAAATTTAGAATATAGTAACTTTCAATAAAAAGTTAATATTTTGTCTAGCATTATGAAGTTTCTTATAAATTTTTTTCAATGGTTACAACTCAAATCTGATTTTTTGACAACCATAGAACATTATATGGTGTAATATGGTTAATAGTTCCATAATATATCGGATTGCATAAACAATTTCCTTCTTTTTGTCTAGCATTTTTGAAGTTTATCATAGACCTTTTAATGGTTACTACTCAAAACTAGTTTCATAAAAAAAACTGACTTGTTTGACTAGCATTTTTTAGTTTCTTATAGAAACACATAAATTGTGACTACCCAAACTTGTTTGTATGTTATTTTGGTTAACACACATTTGTAACTAGTATATATGTTTTTTGTTAGTCATTTTGCAGATTCAGACAAATGGTAAGATTCAAGCTTCAGACCGACAAGAAAGTCGATTGTCGAACTTCGGTGGCTGTAAAGGATAGTGTAACTCAAAAATCCGAGGTCTGATAATTATGGAGAATCAAGTGAAACCACATTGGGCAGTGTTTGAGTTTTTATGCTACTTCAACACTGATAAAAAGAAATTTATATTTGGAAGAGTGGAGTTAGAATTTACTCCTGTGGATGTCAAAAATGCTAGTAGAATGTAAAAAAATGCTAGTAGATTCATTCAACAGATGCTAGTAAAATGTAAAAAATGCTAGTAATATCAATAAGATGCTAGCAAAATAGTATTTGCTTTTTAAATATGCTCCTATAACAAATTTATTCAAACAGATGCTAATAGAATGTAAAAAATTTTATTAGATTCAATAAGATGCTAGCAAAATAGTATTTTTTTTTAACATACTGTAAAAAATTCATTCAACAGATCCTAATAGAATGTAAAAAATGCTATTAGAATACAAAAAATGTAGCAAAAACAATTTCACTCTATATAATTTTTTTAGATGTCTAATTTGGTCGAGGTAGAGATAGAAGCAAATCACAAATTCATACTTTCTTGAAGTTCAAAGAACATAAAGTTATAAAGAGAGAAACTCGTTTTGGGAGAGAGCATCTCGTTTTAGGTAAATATCCATTGATTTGGTAGGTTACATTAGACAAATACAAGTTTTGGAAATAATATATTTTCTTGAATTCAAAGAACATAGAGTTACAGAAAGAGAAAAACGAATTTTGGGAGAGAGAAACTAGTTTTAGGTAAATATATATTGATTTGTTAGGTTACTTCAAAAAAATATAAGTTTTGGAAATAAAGATTGACATTAAATATCCACCATAAATAATCTTTCATAAAATTTATAGAAAGAATATATTAACTCAACCATTAGAAACCTTTGGTTTACCAATGGTTAAAAAATATTTATGAAAGGGCAAAAATGAGAGAAAATTAAAGGATTAGTGCATGGGGCCCACCAAATAGTTAATTTTTGGACTTGTTTTACATTTTCGGTTTATTTTGGTTTTATTTTATTTATTGATTTAGGAGTGGATATATGACTCATTACCCCCCTTATTTTTGGACCTTAAACTCAAAAATCCAAATTAAAATAGTTAGATGGATTTTAGGTTAATGTTTTCAAAATCATTATCTTTGTTGTAAGATGAAACAGATCAGTCTTCTTGATATTGTCCGTTTGACGCTTCTGAGTCTCACGATTTTAAAATGTTTCAGTATGGAAGGGTGCTTAACATCTTAAGAGGAGCACCATACTCCGTCTCACTATCGATGTGAGATTACTTTACAACACACACTCTCAAATCTCAAGATTACATCATAGTAAAGCATAAAAAATACTAGTTGGGTAGTAAGGGTCTAATTAATCAGCAGAAGAATATTAAAAGTAGGACCCAAATATAAAGACTACTTCAAATAAGAATACTTATTTAGCATCAATCTAATTAAACACACTAAACACCTTCGTCTATTAGAATTAGATTAGACTAATTTTCTTTTTAATCCTTCTTAAACGTGATTCACGAAATATGGGGGCATATTTTCATATTTTTTAATTTGACACTTCAACAAAGTCTCTTTTTCTTTTATTTTGATTCCAGTTAGAAGGCTTCTGTAATTCTTTGTTTGGAAATATCTGGAAAGAGTTTCTATCAAATCAAAGACATTTATTAGTTTCTTCTTTACTTTGTCAAAGAAAATTATGCTTTTATAAAAGTATGATATATATGTGTGATTGATTCCCATTTATCAGCTAATATTCTATCACCAACTCATCCAATGAGCCTCTAAAAAAAAACTCATCTGATGAGCTTTTATATTTTTGACGCTGCAAAAAGTTTGGTAAAATTAAGAACATCAGTCAAAACACGATAACTATTTAAACTATTAAAGATAAAAAAATCTACCGAACTTTACAAGCTAAATTGAATGCATAAAATTGTAGTACAATCTCTTTTTAAAGTATGAGGGTTCCTTAATCTAAAATATTTAATCAGAAGACATTTAAATAACAAAGTTGTAAAATCTGAGATCCACCAGAAACTAACCAAAATAGAAATAATCATAAAAAATTATTATGAGAGCCTAATTATGGAATTTTGGCCCTAAAACTGGTCATTTCTAATGCCAGCCAAGAATCTTGATTAGTGAGCAAAATCAAATTTCCAAACTTTGTACATCTCTTCATAGTGGTTTCATTTCTATTGATCAACTCATATTGGTATATTTACATGTGTAGTGTGTGGGGCAGTCTTACCCTTGTCACACCTTTCTCACATCCAAAAACTAGCTCTAAGAGATGATATTCATCCCAACAGTCTTATCCTCGCGTGCCCCTCACGGGCCACAGTCAACAAATTTTACCTGGCTAGGTTGATCTATTACTACCGCTATGAAGTCTTGGGCCTCTCTCAATCCTAAAAATTAGCCTAAGACCATGTGGCTCCTCCTCACACTTGCCCTACAATATATTATAAGCTTGCATATAATTGTGCCATCATAGTTGTAAACCCAAATCAATTTTCTTTTTTGACCAAAGAAACCCAAATCAATTTAGTGAAAAAAACCTTCTATTTAGTGGGGAATAATCACATACCCAAAAGAAATTCCTTTTATTAGGACCTCTTTCTCTCTTTGCACCTTTTACCAAGTCCTTTTCCAAACTTTCAATATATAAAGCAAAAAAAGAAACTCAGAAAAAGATTATTTGTCCTCTTTTCTTCTCTAAAACAAGAATGAGTCTTGGGTCTTCCATCCATTATAAGATAATTGAACAGAATCTCTAATTTTGCCACCTTTTCTCAAACAGCTTCTTTTGAAGCTTACTCCAAAAAAGGAAGGATAAGATCAGTTGGGGTTGAGTTATTATCTGATTAATAAGTCTTCAAAGTCACGAAATGCAAATGAAAAAGCTAGTACTAAGATTTAAATTTTAAAGCTTCACAACCACCTATTTCTCAAGTATCTTCTTTCTCTCAGCCACCAACTTTACCACCTGCAGTGGATAAGGTAGATTGTCTGGCTTACTTTGCGAGGAAACTAACGTGATGAAGGGTCTTGATCTAATCCCCTCCCTTTTTGTAGTTGTTGGAACATCAATCCTAGATTGCCCTTCACCCTCTCCAACGGTCATAACGCATCCTCTACAAACCCCAAAGCCCAGGACATGTCATTCATCTTCACTTGCAAATCTTTGAATATCTTAGGAAGTAAAAGCAAGTGTTAGTCGACCGATTCCTGCCATGACATATAAAACCCATCATGTTTACGAACCCATCATATTCTTGGATGGCCTAAACACCTGACCAATAGGTCTAGTTGGTTTCCTTCCAAAGTAGGTTAGACAACCTTCCCTGTGTACTGTAGGTTGTGAAGTTGATGGCCGAGAGGAAGAAGATACTTGAGAAATAGCTAGTTGTGAAGCTCCAAGTAGTATTTTGGTCGAGGGTGTAGTCCTAATATAGTTAAATAAATGGGGGTCATATACTAAAAATGTTTCTAACAGTGGAATTAGGACGGGGGTACTTTGGTCCGAGATCGAACATATGGCTCCTACGCCCCTCACATAACGACTATTTGACGAAAAACGGACTTTGAAAGTTAATGCCTAAACGAAAATGTTTTCAAGAGTGTAGTCCTAATATAGCTAAAGAAATGGAGGTCACATGCTAAAAAAAAACTCCTCTAAGTTTTTGTCTTACACCTTCATAAAAGTTTCACATGTAGACATGTAATGTGTACTTAGGAAAATTAATTATGAATTTGGGTGGTTGTGACTATCCATGGTGCTTTGTGAAAACCTTGTGAGCCCCGTAACAGTTCTCAATCAACAAAAGAAATTGTATAGGTGCACCATTACCCCTAAAGCCACCCCCTTTACCCATGAACTACCCATAAAAAATTCTACGGGGTTCACCCTGAGACAGTGAGACTTACTGGATTCATACTCAAAGTAGTATAAATGTCGCCAACAACTCTTGATTAGAGTAATAAGAGGTATAATCTTTCATATTAGAGGCCAAGAATTTGAGACACGCTAAACAATTCAAAAAAAAAAATAGTATAGGCACCTCCAATGTCGATCAGAATGAGCTCACTAAAATCAACATAAGTTATATTGGACCAATACAAATGCCAACAACAGATATGATGTAGATTGTTGCGGAAGCGTAAAAGTAATGGAATCCACCATTGTTAATAAACTAAACTAATGAAATAAAACTGATAAAATAACGATAAACAATAAACTTTATTAATAATAAACTTGGTTGATAATATTCTCTGATCTGAATAACAAGCACAGACTTGACTTCCTTTTATAGGAACTTAGAAACTTCTAGATAGACTCAAATTAGGATTCCTAAATATCAAAGATACTCAAACATAGAAACTTCTAAACCTAGACTTAGTAGGAAATACTAAAACATGGAAACTCCTAAACTCTAACCCTAATGGACTCGGCCATGAGGCCCTCTAACTAGTTCGGCCGTGAGGCCCATCTTGATGGTCTCCATCAAGATAGTTGGCAGTGCATGTGCTCCAAAGCTCTGGAGCTCACAGGTTTGATTTCCGACTGAAGTCCATAGTTTATTGAGTTTTTGTAATTAAAACAGTTGGATGTAATTTAGGCTAGTATACTAAAAATCATCCTTTGTCATAAAATGATGCGGACTAGCCTTCATGATTGATAATGATATTGTCCGCTTTGGCATTTATTTCAAGAGGAAGACCACACTCTTTCTCACCATCAATGTTGTATTGTTTTTCAATAATCTTGGGGCCAGATACATGGAGAGCCCAAATATACTTTAAGTAACAAAAGCACAGTAACGGTCTAATCAATCAGTACAAGAATATCAGAAAGTAGAACCCAAATATAAAGACAAGTTCAGAATATTCATTTAGCACCAATCTAATTAACTACACCAAACACCTTCATCTTTTAGAATTAAATTAGACTAATTTTCTTTTTAGTCCTTCTTAAACGTGTTTCACGAAATATTGGAGGAATATTTTCATTTGTTGTAAATTTGGCACTTTTTTTTTTGTTAAAAGATATATTTGGCACTCGAACATAGTCTCTTTTTACGTTTCTTTGGATTCTAGTTCGAAGCTTCTGTAACTCTTTGTTTGGAAATATCTGGAAAGAGTTTCTATCAAATTAAAACATTTACTATTAGTTACTTCTTAACTTTGTCAAAGAAAATTATACTTTATAAAAGTATGATATATATATATATATATATATATATATATATATATATATATATATATAATATTTGTGATTGATTCTCATTTATCAGTTAATATTCTCACCAATTCATCCATTGAGCTTTTATATTTTTAGCCCTGCAAACATATTTGATAAAATTTAAGAACATCCGTTAAAACAAGATTACAATTTAAACCATTAAAGATAGAAAATCTACGGAAGTTTACTAACTGAATTGAATGCCTAAAATTGCAGTATGATCTCTTTTATCAAGTACTAGGGTTTCTTAATCCTAAAAATTAATAATTTGAAAAACTTTTAAATAAACGAAATTACAAAATCTGTGATCAACCAGAAACTAACAAAAATAGAAATAGAAATAATCATAATAAGAATTGTTTTGAGGGCCTAAATTATAAAATTTGGCTCTAAAACTGGTCATTCCCGACGTTAGCCAGGATCTTGATTAGGGAGCAAAATCAAATTATCCAAACTTTGTAAATCTCTTCGCAGTGTCTTGCAGTGTCTTCATCTCTGCTAATCAACTTATATTGGTATGCATTACATTACATGTGTGTTGGGCAGTCTTGCCCTTGTGGCGCCTTTCTCTCAACCAGAAACAAGCTGAAGAGAGGAGGTTTATCCCAACACACTTATGAACTGGCAATATCCTCCGTGCCCCCATCAATTTTTCACTTCAACAAATTTAACCTAGCTAGGTTGATCTATTACAATGTCTTGGGCCTCTCGCAATCCTAAACATTAGCGTGAGATCATGTGGCTTCTCCTCACACTTGGCCTACTATATATATTATAAGCTTGCATATAATTGTGCCATCATAGTTGTAACTTATAAAGTTGTATGCCCAAATCAATTTAGTGAAAATAACCTTCTATTTAGTGGGGAATAATCACAAACCCAAAAGAAATTCCATTTATTAGGACCTCTTTCTTTCTTTGCACCTTTTACCAAGTCCTTTTCCAAACTTTCAATATAAAAAAAGCAAGAAAAGAAAAAACAGAAAAAGATTATTTCTCTCTTTTTCTCTCTAAATCAAGAATGAGTCTTGGGTCTTCCATCCATTATAAGATAATTGAACAGAATCTCTAATTTTGCCACCTTTTCTCAAACAGCTTTTGTCTGAGTTTACTCCAAAAAAAGAAGGATAAGATCAGTTGGGGTTGAGTTATAACACATTATCTCATTAATAAGTCTTCAAAGTCACGAAATGCAAATGAAAGAACAAGTAGTACTCTAGAAGATTTAAAGTTTCACAACCACTTTTCACTTTTATTTGTTACTATAGAAATTGGGGCAGGGAATGCCGAAACGTTTGGGTGCCTAAAGCCGAGAAGGAAAATATAACATGTTATTGAGTAGTAATTTAGAATCTTTATCTATACGGTTAAGGAATAAAGACTGAACTTGAGGGCGAAGCTTCTGAAAATGAAGAGAGAAATCTGATGGAAGTGAGGGTATTCTCGTCAAGTGTTGCATGCTCGTGACACTTGACAAAAAGTGAATACATCAATAGTTCATAGAAACAGAAGTGTAATCCAAATATCTATACTAATGCAGAGTCAATGTCAAATGTCTCTTTTTGAAATATGAAATCCTATTTTCTCACGAGCAAACCGTTACAACAATTAAAGTGTAGGATAGAAAACCGTTGATTGAAATATAAACTAAAAACTCTTCTCGTACTAATGTCATTCACGAGAAAACCCTGACAAAAACTAAATGTTTGGTACTAAAGAGAACTAAAAGCTCCTTCATCAAAAAAAAAAAAAAAAAGAGAACTAAAAGCTAACTTTTACTTTTAAAAATAAGTTTGGTTTATATATCAATTTTTTGCATCCCATTTTATGTTTCTATTCTTTCATTATTTTATTTCGACATGATAATTACCCAAGGCTAATGCCAGAACCAATAGTATAGTCCATTGTGTTTTTCAGTGATTTATAAAGAGACTAATTATTTTATTGGCAGTCGACAAATGTACTAGTATACTTTATTTATTAAAATGTAAAACAATTAAGCTAAATCCTCTTTTATGCTTAAAGATAATTTAAAAATCGCACACTCACAGCAGAAGTCTAGGTAAGAGAGGAAACTCATTTCAACAAAAAAAAGATATAGAGGAAATTCTTTTAGGAGTTGTAAACAATTAGAACAACTTTTACACTTCTTAATCAAAATTAATTAGTCAAGTGAGTTCATAGATTTTGACTGTATTATATAGCAATAGGGAGACAGTCTGGACAAAAATTAGTCCTGCTTTCAAATATAATAATTTAATTTGGACTTATTTTTAGTGCCCAAATCTATGAGCATTAAGCTTTATGAGATTAGCTTTGTGGTTAAGCAATTTAGACTATGTTATTTTACCCTTATATTGTTGAAAAGAATAAAAGCCCTAAAGGGAAGCCATTATACCCAAAACTTTTGATTATTCAATCAAAAGTATACTTACCCTAAATCAATAATTGAGCTACCCTTTCTTACGAGAGAGGTTATCACTAATATTGTCGCAAACTCAATTTTATAGCGCCTCGATAAATTCAGTTTGTAAAACAATATTAAGTGAATGAGATACTATTATCAATGTTGTTGAATTTGATTGAGATTGAATGTAACAAAAATTGAACATTACTACAGTGTTCAACTAAAAATAATATAGCCATGGACTTTGAAAGCGAAATAAATTAAGAAAAAAATTCCGAGTCTTTAGCTAAATCGATTAACTTAAGATGTATGTTGTTTACAAATCGACAAAAATAATAAGAAACAACATTTCCTATCCTATATCATATGAATCGGAAAAAGTCCTCCCTATTCATATTGTTGTTTCTCAATAACAAGTATTTTGTTTTCAAATCACATAATTCATTTGATGTATCATTCATTGATCTTTGGAATACAATCCAATTAGGAAAAGAGAACAATTAGAGATAAGTAACCTACAAATAATGAACTAAATTGTTCTGGCTTCAAATTCTCAAAGTGGGATAAAATAATAATTACTGAAATTAAAAATAATTAACAAAACATATATTTTGTGTATATTTGTATTAATTTCATAAATTTTCATTCTTAAGTAAACAATAGGCATAGAAGATTGTCTTATAAACCCTAAAGAAAGACAAGTCCACATAGGCTATTACTACTACTTAAACTTTCTAATTACAAATTAGAAAGAGAATGTAGAGAGAAAGATGAAGAAACATGATTTCCAAATTTTCACCTCAAAAAATTATCATTGATTGAAGAATTAATTGTTGGAAGGTCCACTCCACTCGGCCAAACCGAGTGGACTTGGTCCAAATAGGAATCCTACTACAACTAGGATTCCTTAGTTATTAGGATTGTAATTTAGATTAGTTTAGGATTAGTTTAGATAAGTTTTGATTACTTTAAACTCTTCATCATGTAAACCTATATAAAGAGGTTCATTCATATTGTAATACAGAAGTTGTAAGTGAATAATATAACCAAGGTATTTACCTAAACTATTGTCTCTCTTCACCATCAACTATTATCCTTCTCGGCTCTCACCCGAAGCTCATCATCATCTCGATTGTTTACTCAAGATCATCATCTTCCTCTCTCGGCTATCACAACCGAGATAGAGTCTCCTTCACACTCGGTTATACCCGAGCATCATCACTCTCGGTCTTCACCAAGAGTTGTTATATAGCTCTCGGCTATAACCGAGACACTCTCCCTCTCGGTCATCAACCGAGAACATCACCTCCTTCATCTCCACTCGTTACACTCGAGTGTTTTATCATTCAAAGGTTTAACCTTTTCACATTAATGATGGTAGTTCTTCCTTCCAAAGAAATTTCCATAATTACTATCTCCCATTAATCTTTGACTCTGCTTTTTCTTCCTTTGACTTCCCTATTACCATTGATTCATCTTCTTCTTCACTGATTCGACGATAAGTTGAGACCCAGTAAAACCAAGTTGATGTACAAATTATTGAACAAATCTTCCCACAAAATATCAACACAATTAAACTGAATATTAGTAAAATTAATCCAGTTTTATAATTGTAATTTGGGTTGATTTTGTTCTTGCTCTGTTTTTTGTGATCATGGTGGTTTGATGAATTCAATCGGAATGATTTATCAATCTCTGAGAAAGTTATCCAACTACTTCTTGATTCAGATACTGGTGGCCATGAAGATGAAGAACAGGAAGATGAAATCGAAGATGAAGATGAAGATGAAAAAGATGATGAAGAAGTCAAATTAGTAGATGAAGAAAAATCTGAACTTGAAATAGTTTTTTTGATCTTCTTCCACCTATCTTCTTCAATTTGTTTTCGATTCCATTTCTCCATTGTTTTAACAGAAATTTTCTCATCTTTTGTTGAATTAATACTATCTGAGTTCCATGGATCTTGAATAACTTTCCCATTTCGACCCTTTTTACACTGTCAAAATCATAATCAAAAGCAAACAAAACCCACTAATTAATACTGATATAATCAAAGAATACAGTAAAAAAAATCAGATTTTGATGTCAAAAACTTTGAAAACTTACCAGAGAATTAGTATCAAAGAAAGCAACTTTAGCTATGTTCTTCAGAACCCGACGAACAATTTTCATATTACTACTACAATTTTTTTCTTCTTTATCAGAAGAAAACTTGTTGAATTTCAAAAACAAAGCATCATAAGAATAAATCTTGTTCAAATTAGACCCTGATTCTCTGTTTTCAACTGGTGCTCTGTTTTCCATAGTAACTTTAATGGGTTGAAAACAGGACAATAAGAATTTCTTCTTCTTCCCTGTGGGTTTCATCTGTTTTGGGTGTTTCTCTCTCTCGAATTTATAGAGATGGAGAGAGACAAAGAGGGTTTAGAAAGACATAAAAATTTGAAAAGTTTCCATGAAAGGATTTAGAAAGTTTTTCTCTTTTTGGTGGTGGTGATGATTCAGAAGAGCTGGCAATGGAGTTGCTTCGTTTCGTTCTATTTTTCAAATAAGGGGACCTAAATACGTTGTATTTATATAACAGTCCTTGAGGTGCTGCCCGGGATAAACTGCCCGTTCGAATCTGTAAGCTACTACTATTTAATTAATGTTTTGTCCGATGGACGGGCAGGAAGATATAACGGACCCAGAAAGATAACAATGAAGGACAAAAAGTTATCATTATTATTTTTTTAACCCTACTATCGTAAAGTCTATGGACTTTATGTTGACTAATTGACTTGTAACCAAAATTTACTTTACAAATTGAGGCATCTTTGTAACCACATACTTTCTGTGAAAAGGGTTAGACCTTTGAATGATGAACACACTTGGGTATATAACCGAGCGGAGGTGAAGTAAGTTGGTGACACGGTTGAGAACCGAGAGGAAGTGAGATGTTGCTCTCGGGTATAACAACCGAGAGGTTGATTAACAACTCTCGGGTGAAGCCGAGAGTGATGGTATAGCTTCTCGAATATAACCGAGAGTGAAGGATGAGGCTCTCGGTTATAACCGAGAGTGGTTGATGATGAACTCGAGTGAAAACCGAGATGATGATGGTGTGTTGTTGATCGTGTGAGAGAGAGAGAGAGAGAGAGAGAGAGAGAGAAAGAGATAGGTAAATACCTTGGTTTATTAACACTACAACTTGTATATTACATTATGTATGGATCTCTTTATATAGGTTTACATAGGAGAAGTTTTAGAAATATGAAACTCTAATTAACTCTATCTAATACAACAATCCTAATCACTTGTCTAGGCTGACTCGTATCAAATACCTAAGGTGGTTCTTTTGAGCTCCATTGAGAAACACAAACACATGGTCTTTCAGGCAGATTTAAGCTAAATGTCAAAAGAAAATGTAGTACCATGGATGACATATTAAGACTGTAATTTATGTATAAATGATTTGAGATTCAAATCATCCTCTGTGTTTTGTCCTATATGTTTATACAATACATGAAATGGTATAAAAAAAAAATTTGCATAAAAATGGCATATTTTTTCTGTACAACAGACCAAAACGATTAAGCTAATCTCGACGAATAATTTTTAATCACTAAAGTAACATATACATCATTGATACATTAAGTATGATTGCGAGTAAAACTTTAACATTTTTTTTGTTGTGATCGGATTGTTAAGATTAGATCAAATTAATTTACATTTTGGGGAGGTATGTAGTGAATTAAGAACTAGAACCTGCGTTTCAAACCATATTTGCCACCTAAAGATAGGGTCACCTACCCATGGACTTTATGGTCATCAAGGTCATGGAAAACCGAGTAGTCATTTCTTTTTGTCTGTTTTTAGAAGAAAATCAAAGGAGAAAACAAACACAACTCATAATGAGAAAACAACGCGTGAGACATGAAATTAACAAGGTGTGTTGCTAGTTATAAAGAGACCCCATTATGTGATTTGATTGGGACTTCTAGGTATTAAGCATTTACTTTAGAAAGCACTTGCAAAGCACAATTTTTCCATTTTGAATGAAAATGATCTGAAAATTGAGTTCACTCAACAGTGTTTAATTTAATATGGGTATCAAAAAATAAAGTTTTCTTTTATTCTAATTTCGCCCAAAAATTTATCTCAAGTTATCAATAGATTAAATTGTTACACGGAAAAAAGATTTAAAGACACTAATTAACATACAAAAATTGACTGGAAAACTTGGACATCATTATGTACCACCACTTAAAAACCATTAGAAATATAAAATTAATAAATCATATTCAGCTCTCTCAAAAAATATAGTTTTATTCCAAACTAAGATGTACACCATAGACAATTGCCCACCGATCTGGTGAGTTGTCTTTGAAATCCATGTAAAATATTGTCATTCTTACGTTTAGACCAAATAAATTATTCCTAGTATATGATTGCGTTTGAGAGTCGGGGAAGATCTGTGACATAAATCAACTTGTATTTGAATACTGAAGAAAACTGGCTAGCTCAAACTAGGACAAATTTTAACGTCAATTTCAAGCTTGGAATTTTATAGTTCTTTATCTTTGATTTTGGCTTGATTATTTTTTCACGTTTGTTTTATTTCTATTTTTGTTGTTTCATATTTGTCTCTAGTCTTCTATGGTTTCTAGCCTATATTTTCGTTCGCAATTCAGCCGATATTTCTTTGTCACCTCATTTGGTAAAGTTTATGTACCGTTCCAGTCCCCAGCAGCCTATTTTAACGCATTACTTTATGTTTTTTGTAAGCAACCATCCCACTGTGACCTAACAAAGTTAAACAATGCGACATTTCAACCATCATCACGTTTAGTCATTTAGAGAAAAAAAAATCTTTCAACAAAAAAAGAAAAAAGAAAAAAGAAAAAAAAATGTTTTTTTCCAAAAAGAAAGATGAGGGAGAATTTCAATTAATGGCTCCCTCAATAGTTTTCGTCCCAAACTCCCAATAGAATCCAAAAGTTTGGACGACATCCTCCTGAATTACTGTTTCCTTGATTCCGTCCCCGCCTAAAAGATGGATGCATCACCACAATCTCTAAACCCAACCACTGGTATAGCTTTTTGAACAAAAAAAAAAACACTAGTTACAGCTTCTTACAAATTTCAGGGTCTGTTTGATACGTGTGAAAATAGGTTGGAAAAATCGATTTTTCACTGTATGGTTGGTCAAAAAACGTGGGAAAGTCGATTTCCATTGTAAAAAGAAGTGGGAAAAGAACTCTTAATATTTTACAATCAAATTCCCACGGTCTGACTATCTCTTCCTCTCCTTCTTTCCATCTTTCCCGACTCTCTTCTTCCTCTCGTTCTCTCTATCTATAACTCAATCTCTCTCTCTCTCTTTCTCTCTCTCTCTCTCTCTCTCTCTCTCTCTCTCTCTCTCTCTCCTGCAACTTGGATCAGGCGTTTTCTCTCTCTCTCTCTTACTCTTTCAATTTCTCTACAACTTGACCGATTAATCGACCTCTAGGGTTGATCGTCCTCATCATCAAACATAAATATCAATTGGGATTGCATCCATGTATGAATATGAAATCCAGAATTTTCATCATCATGAAATTCAGGTTAGGATTGCTTCCATGTATGGACCCTAATATGAAATTGGGGAAAAAATTGAAACCCTAATTTGAAATTGGGAGAATCTCTAAAATTTACAGAAAATTTTGAAGAAGACGAAGTTTTTTTTTGAATTGTTCAGCGTGTGCCTCGAACCCTTGACCTCTGGGTGGAAGATTATACCTCATACCAAAAGAAGATGAAGGTAAGATTACTTAATTCACATATAAAAGAAAATTTTGAAGAACATGAGGTTAAGATTGCTTCCAGATTAAGGTGTAAGAACATCACGAACTTTAGAGGCACCCCAAATGAATTGGTCACAAAAGTGTCAACGATTTTTTAAAGACACCTACCATTTTACTACAACCCTATCAAATACTTAAAAACCTCTTTCCCATCAGAAAAGGTTGATATTCTTTCCCATCAGAAAATGTTGATTTTCTTACCCGAGGTTTTCCCACGTATCAAACGGACCCTTTTAAGGGAAATTTAGTAGACATATCTGATTTAGTTATAGGCACCTCCAAACGATTTTCACGTTGGAGTTCTTCTGACTTGGTAAAATTTTAGCCTGGTTATGTTCCTTTTGAAGCTCATTTACACTCTTTATTTGGTGCATATATTTACAAGGGATAAATCTTGGAGATAAACCACTCAGTACCAAGACTGAAACCATGACTGCTAGTACGACACATGAAGGGATGTAACCACTTGACCAAAGGCCTATTTGCCTGACCACGCTGGCACGCTCTAGTGAGTGATGTGGGTGCTCCTCTCATTTCGTTGCCACATAGCCTAACTAAAAGGTCCATAAAGGGTCTAGCAAACTTTCATCATTTTCTACTCGATAATTTTCTTTTATAGGCGCCTCAATGTTTGTTTTTCCAGCATATCCAGCTTGTGAAGTTTTAGGCTTTCTTTTCTAATTCTTTATTTTACGACTT
This sequence comes from Eschscholzia californica subsp. californica, assembly GCA_002897215.1. Lineage (NCBI taxonomy): Eukaryota > Viridiplantae > Streptophyta > Magnoliopsida > Ranunculales > Papaveraceae > Eschscholzia > Eschscholzia californica. The sequence continues at coordinate 19,646 of BEHA01002945.1, read as the reverse complement.
ACAATGAAAAAAGAAAAAATGAATAAACAAAAATAAGAAAACCATACAAACTATGTCCTTACGATATGAAGAGTGTTAGGACACCCAAATATCCACACTAAAATTTGACGTGGCCGGCCTGAGCATTCCATCACCTTTGTTAGGATATTAATCATAACTAAATATGGAAGGAACATAAACATCTGATAGTTATCTTTGGACTTAGAGATTGAACGCACTTTATACAGTACAAACTTATAGCAACTTCAGTTGAAGCCATCAAGATCCGGTGCTTGGGATATCCCTGCGATGCTCCATGCCCCATAATTCCCCATGAGCCCATCTGCCCATGGCCCCTCCGCGCCAAGTCCCTAACTTGGTGCTTGAGATGTTCCATGTCCCTACCAATTGGTCTAGGGTTCTAAACCAAATTATATCGGGGTTCCTTTTTCATCGTGGGACTTCTATGCCGATCCCAATTTGCAGGACTGGACTAGGACTAGGACACGAGTTTGTGTTTTTTCAATGGTGCCCAAGCCTGCTCATAGAATTCTAATGGGCCGGGTAGAATATGGACATGTCAAGCTTCAAACTCGATTAATTCTCCATCAGACTCGGACGATCTAGATCCAGTAGCCGGTTCTTGGGTTAGATTAATTAATACATCTACTTGTCTAGTGGTGAAAGAAAATTAGTAAAAGATAATAGAAGAAGCGGTCCAAGTTGACATAAGAGTATTGAATCACCTAAACATTTTTTCTTCTTCTAAATGCATGGATATACATAGTACTAATTAACTCCTTCAGAATACTCTCTGCCTTATTTGTCTGGCTCTTCTTTTTCATTTAAACCTTCACCAGTACTAGTAGTACTACTCTCTCTGCTTAAACCCTAGAGAACCAAAAACCAGGTGGTACTCACAAACTTTGTCTTTAGTTACAACACCCTTCCATATCTCCTCTTCCTACTGAAACAGATTCTAGAGAGAGAATTTTAGAGAGAGAAAGAGGAATCTGTAGTAGTCCTTTGTTTGACTACTAATTAGCCGAGCTTTCTTTCACAATGTTCTTCATCAAATTGCAGCAATTCAAAAGCTTATCCTGTAAAATATCATCATGAACCATTAATGACTTCCACAAGAAATTAACTAATTAGAAATTGATGATTTGTTAATTCTCTTACATTATTAACATATGAACAAGAAGAAATCTCTGTTTGAAAACAGAGGAATTCTAATGGAAATAACTCATCACAAGCTGATAAAAGTGCTGATGCTGCAATGATTGAAGATTTGAACTCTAAAAGACTGATTTCTGTAACAACAAATAACAAAGGGAATTAATATGAAATTATGAATCAATAATAAGATATCAAGTTTAGTTTTAGGGTTTAGTTTTACCGGGAAGAGATTTGATGATGATTTCAGTAGCTTTAGATCTGAGAGATTTTTGAAGTGAGAGATCTTTGAGTTTGAAAAAAGAAATGAAGAAACTGAAGAAAGAGAAAGGAGTTATAGATCGCATTCTCCAGTTTAGATCTCCAAGAATCAATAACTCTGTTCGTTGAATTGTTTCTGAATCAAAAGCATATCCATCTACTTCTCCCTGTTTCTTATTCAAATTCAAAATCAGATTTCTAATCGATTCATCAAATTTGAAAAAAAATTCAAAATCCGTACCTGTAAATCAACTAGAGAGAACTCAATCTTCTTCATTTTTAAAGCTAAAGAAATGCACGAAACTGAAATAAGTCTCACGAACCACGGCTTATCTTGATGCTGAAATTTCAAATTTCTTAGATCTTGAATTCAATCATCATTTCCAAACTACAACAAACTGAAATCACAGAAAAATCGATCTGAAATTTTGAAAAAAATGAAGATTTAAGCTTAATTTTACCTTCATTTCTTTCATGGAGATGAATCGATCGAGATAGTTAACAGCTAAATACGAAGTGATCGGATCGAACTTTTTAGTAAACTGTAATAAAAAAGAAATCAAAACGATCAGATTTCAGATTCTTCGACATGAATCAAAAAACAAATTTAGTCAGTTTTTACCTGAAGAATCAAGGAGATCGCTTGAAGTCGAATGGAATTACGAAAATCAGTAGTTTTCAAGATGTTGATGTAGTTTTGAGAAGGAATGTGATTCGTTTCAGAAATGAAGAGAGATTCAATCAAATCAGAAGATGATGATGATGATAATGAATGATTCTCAAGATCAAACTCCATTTTCTCTCTCTCTCTCTCTAACTTAGAGTGAGACTGTGAGTGAGTGAAGTTGCTGATGAGTTAATAGAAGGGAGGAATTCTAGAGAGAGAAAGTGAATGAGTCTAAACAGAGTCTTCTTATCTATTGGACACAGAGAGGTGTCTCAGGAAAAGATTTTCTGCCAGGTTTTAGTTTTGTTCGTACGATTTGGTAAAAGTCAAACTTTTAAAGCTAGAACGATTGGTGTTCCTCCACGTGGTGTTTTATTATAATTTTATTTATTATGAGGTTATTTAGCATATGGCCCCTAATTTATTACCATTTTCTCATATGCTCCCCTATTTAACCTCAAAATGTCCCAATGATCCCTTCATTGTTAATTAATGATTTGACTAAGTTAGTTGCATTTACTCGTCTTTAGTTCTTTGCAACGTGGGACTATTCTGACATCAATTAAGTATTTACTGTTTGTGTGGAGTTACTAGAGCTAGAAAATTATCAAACACTTGGAAATACTGTTGTTAAAACGTAAATATATATAATTTTTCGACAGATGCAAGAAAGATAATGTTACTTCAGAAAGTGTCCATATTTGCAGGTGTTGTATTAACCACCACAACTTTTTTCCATTAAAATTGGTTAAGTGTTTCTTAACCGGGGGGTTCAGGATTTTGAGTATACAAGTACAGGATTATATATATGAAAATAATTAAATTTCCAAATGTACTAATAATAAATTGTGGGGAAAGATCCACTTTGGGCCACCAAATTGGCTTTTGGTCCATGGGGAAAATTAAGTGATGGAGTGGTCCACAAATATAGAAAAATTTGACGTTTTTGCCTCCTAACAGGTCTCGTGTTCGAGTCAGATATGTATATTACTTTTTAAAAAAATTAAAAATAGAAAAAGTTCCCCACTGACTCCTTCCTCAAACAATGTGAATTATTTCGCTGGTCCCTTCTTCAGACATTAGTTTTTATTCGAACGAACTGAGTCTTATTTATGAACCAGTCATCTGCCTTTTTCCATAGTCTATGTCATGATTATCAAAGTCATTACTAGAGACAAATGAACATATATATATATACACGTTTGTTTTTAATGAGAAATTCCTATTTCTAGGTAATAAAGTGTTAATTGGTTAAACCTTTTTATAGCTTAATTAAGCAATCGAATCATGAACTAGAGTCCACTAGATCTGCTTTTAAATGAGGAAGAAAATGGAAAGGTCACAAGTCACTCGGAAGCATGAAAAAACATTACTAGTGATATGTTATTATCAAGCCACCAAATCATAGGGTTTTCTCTTTGTTTTTTGTTGTCTCTAAATTTGAGTCCTCCCAATATGACTTATTTTTATTAGAGATATAATATAATAGTTAAATCAGATAGTAGATTTACAATGAAGATTTATCCTATATCTAATTTAAATAAACTCAAAAATCAACTCTAAGTCAAGTCTATAGATGATGCACAAGTCTGAAAAGAATATTATGAGCAACAGTGATGCTATGCCCGAGTGCCTGGCATTTCGTCTGGCTGAATTCCCGCCAACCGAAATGTCTGGCTTAGATTTAGAGAGAGACAATTTTTAATTTTCTATCTCTAGATCCATGCCTGACACGTCAGACGGTCGGGATTCAAATAGGAGAAGGGTTCATTTTCCTACTACGACCGAGTCGATTGAGACCTCGGGTCACAATTTAATATGAGTTAAAGATGTGGGTGGGCCAAGTCATACAAAACACACCCAATTATCTTTCTTATGAAATTTTAATTTAATACCTAAGAAAGACACTAGAAGTAAACAATTATTTTACTATTTCAAGTAAGTTACTAGTATTCTTTTGATTCTTCTTCTTCTCAGTCAAAGGCCTGATTGATAGTCTGTTTCTCTTTTTCATTTTTTTGTATGAGAAAGCCTAAAAAATCTTTTGCTTTTCCTTTCTTCCACAACTCACATGGACATATATACATGTATATGTATAAACACCATATGCATGTGGTCCTAGTATTTAGCTTTGTATCAAATGAATACCCTTTTCTTTTGTTCTTTTGCCAAGGCGTGCTAGTTGTTAGTGTATGTGGAGAGAGAGGGTGGGAGGGAAAGAAAGAGGGAGAGAGAGAGACATGTTGATTTTGGCTGAAAAAGCTATCAGCTTTTGAGCCAGGCTTCTTAACATGCATGGGGCAACAAATTAAATACCACTTCTCTCTCTCTCAGGCTCTCAGCCATGTGATTACTGGCTTCTATACAATTCTGCTGCTGCTATGACCAGATGTCATTGGTGGTCACCACTATTTTAGTCCCTTTTCCTAACCCTAGAATTTGGAACCTTAATTGGTCTCTTTATTAAAAAGATCCATATTTTATATTATCAACAATCTAGAGTTGATCTTACCTCTTGATTTTTTTACTTGTTTTCAAGCTTTTTACGGTCCATATCCGTTTTTACCTTGGCTTATTTGCTTTCATATTTTTAATGATTCAAGATGTCCAACTTTCAACTATGGGTGTTTCAGGGCTCAACTTTATGTAGCTTACTAATAAGAGAATTGCTAAAGAATGTGAGGATTCGATTTAGCAATTTGGGGGTGCTCACTTGATTTATTTGAGTTGGAAATTATAGGCACCTCATTACTGTATAGGCATTATTAGACCCTGAAAACCCATAACATAATGGGCTCGACAGGATGTAATGGGTGTCTATCTCACTTGGGTGCCAATGAGCCCAAGTCTAATACGCTCATGTGCCTATAGCCGAATTGGGTGTGCATGTAAACTTTTTTTGATAAATCTAGTATGCTCATGGTGCCACTGAGCCTAAAGCCGAAGTAAACTACTGGCCCAAAGTCCATTTAATTACTTTATTTATACCAAAGTTCGATAAATCCTGAATTTGCACGTATCTACGTCTCATATCCCACCTCCCTAGCTCAGATCCAGTAACCCAAGTACTGGGTTGATACTTGATACACTTCCACATCCCATAATAGTTCGACACGATATTCGTGCGTGCGATGATACAATTAGTTGTGAGCCACTAGCAATAAACCATATGAAAATAAAAATACAAAGACATAATTGTCTAAAAAATTTCTAATATGTGGACCTAAGTGTGGCTAGCACACAGTCCACCAAAATATTATCTTATCCTTCTTTCACTCTTGTTCATACAATCTCATATATTTCTTCAAAATCAAAGAACCCAATTTCACTTCTAACAATCTACTACAATGGCTTCTTCTACTCTATCTCCTGCAACCACTTCTCAGGTAAATCAAAGAACTCAAATATTCTCAATAATGGGTTTATTTTTTACTTAGTTTTTGGGATTGAAATTTGGGTTTTTTTTGGTTGTTAAGCTTTGCTCAAGTAAGAATGGGATATTTTCTCCTTCTCAATTAGTTGTTGTGAAGGCAACAAGAACTGGTCAAGTTGTGGGTAGAGAGAAGAATATGAAAATAATAAAATGTCAAGCTGGCAGCATTGCTTCTGATAGGGTACCTGATATGAGTAAAAGAGAGCTCATGAATTTGCTTCTTTTGGGTGCTCTTGGTCTTCCTACTGCTGGGATGTTGGTCCCTTATGCTACCTTCTTTGCTCCACCTGGGTGAGTCTTCTTCTTCTTATTGTTGTGTTCGGGTTTCGATAAACTACTCGGGTAAGACTTTTTTTTTTTACCCTAAGCTCTGATACCAGTGTTGGGGAGTTTAGAGTCTTTCTCACCCAAAAGTTTAGCTAAAGAGATGAGGCTTTCCGTCAGATTGTCATCTGACCCTCCCTCAACCAACGTGGGGTTGTCGGTTGTCCTAACAAAGTGGTTACTCGTTTTGTTGTTGCACTTTAGGTTTTCGTCTATTTGGTGATTTAGTTAGTTTCACAAACTGATTATTCATTCCGTATAAAGCGTATGAAGATTTCGCCTCATTATTTGAGCATTCGCCTATAAAATCAATAATTGTATAAGTACTCTAATTTGGTTATAGGCATCCTAGAGTGTATTTAGGCTCCATAATCTGCTCATTGGAATGGAGCCTAAGCTCCCCTATGAAGTGAGTGTGGGTGCCCCATGGTCATCGAAAATGCCTTCCGAAAGCCAAAGACGCTTGAGGGGCCTGTAGGCAAATGCGAAGTGCTTATAGAATTTCCATGTTTTCAAACACCTTAATTTGTCTTAATTAGGATATGTCGGTTAGAGCTCACTGGGTCACCCTTGTAACATTGCCTTAATGAAGTTTTGATTTGGATTCCTAGAGCTACTTTGACTAATTCTTCGCTTATTGATTCTTACTTGAATACCCAATAGATCAGGAGGTGCTGGTGGTGGAATAGTAGCGAAGGACGCTTTAGGTAACGATGTTATCGCAGAAGAGTGGCTCAAGAAACATGGACCCGGGGACCGAACCCTCACCCAAGGACTCAAGGTATACTACAAAATAGTTCCTTCTTAAGATTTACTTGTAAGTTCTTAAACAATGTACCTCAAGCACAATTCCTAATAAAGATGGAAAATGTCTAATCTAATTAACCTTTCAAACCAAAACGACTATATACTAACTCGTTTCACATGTTTCAGGGAGACCCAACTTACCTTGTCGTTGAGAACGACAAAACTCTCGCGACTTACGGTATCAATGCTGTGTGTACCCATCTTGGTTGTGTCGTGCCATGGAACGCAAACGAGAAAAAATTTATCTGCCCTTGCCATGGATCCCAATACAATAATCAAGGCAGAGTTGTTAGAGGACCTGCACCTTTGGTAAGGAACTCAAATGTCTATGATCCTTTTCTTTTTCCAAGATTGAGATATAAAGTTATAAGTTCATTATTTCTTTCACCGATTACGTATGATTTTTTATTTTGGGCTTGGGCTTCTATTATTGCAGTCGTTAGCGTTAGCACATGCGGACATTAGCGATGGGAAAGTACTGTTTGTTCCATGGGTTGAGACAGATTTCAGAACAGGGGATGCTCCATGGTGGTCTTGAACATCACTGTGTTTGACTAAGTCAAGTTATTTGCTTTCAAAGGGTACTAATTTTGCAGTTTTTTTTGCTTTGTAAAGTCAAGGGCTTGTAAACTGTAATGAGAACTCAAATTGAGCTTGATAATATTCATGTTCTTCAACTTTATATATAAAAATATTTCATTTATTTATGATGCTTGAAATGGGCAAACTTTCACCTTAGCCTAATATTGCTAAGTGATAAAATCCAACCCATATGGCTAACCATAGAGGTGGGAAAATAGCGAGTGGGTTTGAACCAGCCCATAGGCACCTGAGTCTAGGAGTGAATATGAGCACTTGCAACCTGATAGGGCAAAACACACCCGTCCCGCTACTTTCATTTCTCTCTCTACGAATTCACTTCTCTCTCTTTTTTCATTTCTCCCTCTACCTTCAAGATGTAGTTTGACTACAACATGAGCTAATGAGGGATATTGCTTTTGAATTTATAGTATTTCAATTATGTAAAATTAGATATAATAACAAGTAACGCTCTCTACCTCAACAATTATTTAAAGTTTTTAAGTAGATATAATTTTCATTTTAATTAATTTAAAGTTTTAATCTTAAAAGTTTTATTATTTAAAGTTTTAATATTTAAAGTTTTAATTTTAAAAGTCTTAATATTTAAAATTTTAATTTTAAAATAATATAAATTTCGTTTTAATCTCAACTATAAGTTTGGACGGTTTAGATTTAAAACGGACCCTTTAAAGTTCTAACACAAAGTTTTGCATCTTCAAAATTTGAATAAAAAGATTTCATACACTCCGTGACAAAAAAAATTGAGACCACTTCAATATATCTCAAAATCACCCAACACTCAACTCAAAATGATCTTCTCTTATTAACTTTTCAATCTTAAAGTAATGTCTTAACTTCGGTTAACAAAACACCTACTTTCTGGAAAGTTTTTTGCTTATAAACGAGGTCACGCACCGTGGTAGCATCGATGAAGACAATGATACGTTTTAGATTTAAATTCTTCGCTAAGGTCAAACCCATATGCACTGCCTTTAGTTCATGATAAACAGTCGAAATGGGGTTTGATCTTCCTTCAACCGCCCCTAATACTTCCCCATGTCGCCTCGGTTGTTTATAGCAGCAAACCCTTTAGCTGGTTTTTACCACGCACACACGATACGTTTTAGATTTAAATTCTTCGCTAAGGTCAAACTCATATGCACTGCCTTTAGTTCATGATAAACAGTCGAAATGGGGGTCGATCTTCCTTCAACCGCCCCTAATACTTCCCCATTATCGCATCGGCTGTTTATAACAGCAAACCCTTTAGCTGGTTTTTGCCACGGACACAGGATTTTACTTTTCTTAGTTACTTCTTTATCTTAGGGTTTCTCCTCAACTTTATCTGTTTTATTAAAATAACATTCAACAAATCAATATATCATCTTGGCTTAATGTCAATAAATCATCATGACTCAAATATAAAATTGATCTTAATTCCTAACTCCTGAGTGATGGTGTCAAAGCAAGAGATGTAACGAGAGAATCATAGACAACAGAGAAATAATCTTGACTCAAATATAAAATTGATCTTTAAAGACTCAAACTAAAATTTAAAGACTCAAAATTTAATTTAAAATATAAAATTTTAATATTATGCAATAATTCAATTTCATTTAAAATAGAAAATTTTTATTTACTCTTTATGTAGTCAAAATGACAATTTTGCTTTTATGTTGCCAAAATTACATTTTCATCCTTATGCTGTCGAAATTACACTTTTACCCTTATGTTTTCAAAATAACAACGTATGGATAAAAAAGAAATTTTACTAATATAAAGGAGTAAAATTGTCATTTTAATGTAAAAGTGTGGACATATCATTTTTACAAGATAAAGGTAAGAATGTCATTCATGCCACATAAGGTTAATGTCATTTTGATATCATCAAGGGTAAAAATGTGAATTTAACAACATAAGGGTAAAATGTACTATAAAAGGGTAAAAATGTAATTTTGATTATATAAAACCAAAATGTCATTTTGACAACTTTGTAAACATGTCAATTGGTAAGGACAAAAATGTCATTTGCTCAACGTATACGTAAAAATTTATTTTGCTAAATTTTATGGGTAAAAATGTCATTTTGAACATATATGGAGATAAAATATTTTTATTTTGATTTTTAACTTTTCATGGAAACTAATTCCGATGAAGGAGCAAGGAATTAAAAGTTGACTATTTCATGGAAATAGATTCCCTAAGGAATTAAAGTCATGGAATTATACTTCGTATGACGTATTAAACGGTGGAAATACCTATTTCCATGGAAATAAAAGTTCCATGGATAGGAGATATCAAACACACCCTAAGAAGAACCCTCCGTGGAAAAGAACGATTAATAATAACATTCACGTCGAAACTTATGCCTCATATAACCGACTGAGCTGTTTTAATATATAGGATTTCGTTCATTTTTGAAGTAGCCCCGGATACTTGATATGGTGTACTTATGAGTCTAACCTGTCTATATCTACAAATATTTTTGTGGGATAAATTATTTGTACCGGTCACCGACACATATGTTATGATTTGCAACTACAAAAATAAAGACATTCATAATGAGAGCTCAATTATAAGAAAACTAGCTTAGGACACTAACATAAATGATAATAAATAACGGCCACCACCATAAATAGGGGTGGCAACGGGCACCCATTTACCCGGAACCGAACCGGAACCGGAACTGTTTATGCCGGTTCTGGATCCTTATTTTGATATCCGATAGGAATTTAATACCCGACGGGTATTACCCGATTGGAACCGATAAGATTTCAATACTTATTGGGTATATCCGACGGATACCCGATGGGTACCCGATACCCGACTTTAATACGTAATTAGTTGATTTTTGTCACAAATTTTAAGGTCCTAATTACTTATTGTATGATAAATATTTTCTAATCGTGTCGTTGAGTTGCTCACTTAACATAACATTCTTTATTGGTAATCAAATTATATCCAATAACAAATTCTATTGCAACTTATAATATATTATAATGAGATTTGTTATAAAATTTGAATAACTTATTCATGTATCTTTTATTAAATAGGTTTTACAAAAAATATCTGAGTTTTTGAATGAAGTATAACCTTCCTAATTAGTGTTAAAAATGATTAAATAAGAAGTCTTAAAAAGAACCGATAAATATCTGATACCCGACGGGTACCCGCAATTTTTATAGGTTCCGGTTCTGGATCCTTAAATTATGGAACCGGACCCGGAACCGTTAGGATCCGGAACTGTAATTTTTAATAGGTTCCGGTTCTGGGTAGTGAGATACCCGAACCGGAACCGACCCGTTGACACCCCTAACCATAAAACAAAGGAAAAAAAACGTGCCACCACAAAATCAGTTATTTATAGGTTTGGCCTGTTCTACTAAAAAGCTACCCACCCACCCTTCCATGCATGCAACTAGAGAGAGAGAGAGAAAGAGAGGTTCATTATTCATGGCTTCTTCTTCACCCATTCTATCACTAGTAACACCTCCTCTATCTGATAATAAACATGAAGCAGAAGAACCAGAAGCAAGTCCCATTGATTATAGCAAAGGGGTGAAGAATCTTGTTGATACTTTCTCTAATTTACGTTCTATACCCTCCAACTATGTCCTACCATCCATTGCTCCACCATCACTATCTCTTGATCACCCTTCAATCCCTGTCATTGATTTAGCTGGTTTGGATGAAATGGCCACTCATGACCAAAGGATCTCGACCGTTCAAGCTATCAGCTCTGCTCTTGCTGAGTGGGGATTCTTCAGGGTATATTTTAACTTTTACCCTCTACCTTTCATTTTATTAAAATATTCGCCGATTTGCAACTTCAATCATTTTTTATATATCGACTAACCTAAACTACTAACCTAAAACCCAACTAAACTACTAACATAAAGCCTAAACGAAATTACATATTTATATCTAAGTTCAATAATCCTGGATTTGCAATTATATGGGATCTAACTAGGACTTTCATGTTACGGAATAGATGACTGCCAACTTGACTACGAGTTATCACAACTTTAATGATTTCCAATGTCCTCAATGGAGACTATCAAACACAATCTTGAGTTTAAATCTTGTTTGCCCTCTAGTTCTTACCAAGGATATAAGACTCATAGTTTATGACCAGGCTTCCTCTTGGCTCTTACAGTTTGACTAACTCCATTTTAATCACCTAACTAACAATCAATGGTAGTTTTAAAGGCGTCCATGTAAGTGTTATAGAAGCCTCCCTCAAGGCATATTTGAGAGGGAGTTTGTGAAGGAAGGAGGCGCCTATAGCACTCGTGGGATACCTCTATAAAACTTCCCATTAAAGAAGGCCACTGTTTTGGGGAAAGCATTAAAGTTTCCGGGAAAGACGGTGAAAAACAAAAAAAATTAAACCAAACACTCCTTTAATGTCGCCGGAAAAAGTCGTCGGCCGGATGTTGCCGGCGACTTCACCATCTTCTCTTCTTTTTCTCTCTCTTCTCTCTCTCTTCTCCCTCTCTTCTCTTTCTCTCTCTTCTCCCTTTCTTCTCTTTTTCTTCTCTCTTTCTTCTCTTTCTCTCCGGCGAAGGGGAGGAGCCCCTTCGCCGGAGCTCGTCTGGTTTGAACAACAAGACGAGATCTGGTTTGAACAAACCAGACTCGTCTGGTTTCGTATGGAAACCAGACCTCCGGCGAAGGGGCTCTTCCCCTTCGCCGGAGATGGAGAGGAGAATAAAAAGAAAAAAAAAAAACTTTGTCGCTGGAGATGGTGGAGTCGTCAGAGATGGTGGAGTCGTCGGAGATGGTGGAGTCGCCGGAGAAAAGAAGAAGAAGTTGAAAAGGATTTGGTTGTTTGGGGGAAATAAAAAAATAATTTTTTTTTTTGTTTTCACCCAAAACTTCACACCCCGGAAACTATATAGCTTTTCCCGAAGCGTTGGCCTTAAAGAATTATTAAAAAAAAATCAATTCTTGTTGTGGTAACAATCTCACAACGGTGGTGAGACGGAGTGTGGTGCTCCTCTTAAGAGGTTAAGCACCCTTCCCTAGTGAAGCCTTTCAAAACCGTGAGGCTCAAATGTGTCAAAACAAATAATATCACTAGCAGCCCAGAAGGTTGGTCCGCATCGTCTTATAACGGTTCTCACCATTTGTCTTTTCCATACTCTCCAATTTTATATCTTCTTGTTCCCAAATTTTAATTTATTTCTTTTCTCTAATCAATGTTTGGATTAATTCTCAAATTGGACCCCAAATGTGACCCCATCACCATTTGGCCACAAAATTGTAACACTTCGATTCCCTAACTAAAAATTATGTAATGTTAATGTTAACTTTAATTCTCAATCCAGTTAACGTGATCTAGACCGATTGCCTGAAATAGTTACTTAAACCATTGTACGAAAATTTAAGAGGTTAATTCTATTTTAACCTCTCAAAGATGACCGACCAACTCTAGCAATCGTCTCTTAAACCCTGATTTTTCTTTTTCTTTTTGTCTAAGATGCATTTATATACAAGATTGGCCGGCCCTCTGCTTATTTATTTTTTTTGTTAGAGAATATATTTTGTCACCAATAGTAAAGAGAGAAAAACTCATCTTCATCTCCACATACATCATATTCATCTACACCATCATCTAGGTTCCTTCCATAACCTAGACGATTTGGTTAGACAAATTTCCCCTGAAAAGCGAATTAGGTTTGGGGAAGAAAATCCCAAACCAAAATCTCCTTTTAGGGTTTTCTTCCACAAACTACGCGAAACTGTCCAGATGTCTTGCTTCCACCAGACCGAATTAAGTTTGATTTCTTACAAACAAAATAGGGAAAACAAAAAAAATGAGAGAGATGTAGATGAATTGATGAAGAAATGGTGACGGAATTAGTTATGGTGGTACAGATGAAGGATGGTGGAGGAAGAAGAGACGGGGTAGAAGTCGAGACAAATCTTCTTTGGTACTATTCCTCTTTCGAGAAAATACGTAATCTGACAAAAGAATGACAATGCAGAAATCTAAAATAGAAAAAACATATATTAAGGAAATGACAAAGTCTTTGAGGGGTCAATTTGGTGAATTGATCATCCTTTTAGGGGCAAAATTGAATTAACCTACAATTTAAACTACACTTGGAGAGAAAGGATATTTTCCAATAGGTCACAAAAATATTCAAAGTGATGTATCAGGATCACCAAGATAACAGTACATATAACCTAATGTTAACTTAACGACGATATGACTGGACATAAACAAAAAACAGTAGTAACCGAGAAAACAAAAGCCTAGTAAACCTAAACATATTTAATGACCAAATTGCTCTAACAAATGATTGATGGATTAACAGATCGTTAACCATGGGGTTGAATTATCTCTAATGGAGGAAATGATGAAAACAGTGGATGGGTTCTTCTCTCTCCCAACTGAAGAAAAGCTCAAGTATGCTTCACACAATGTCATGGACCCAGTTCGTTATGGAACCAGTTTGAACACATCTCAACCTCATATTCTTCATTGGAGAGATTACTTGCGCCATTGGGGCCATCCAGTTAAAAACAGTATTGATCTCTGGCCCAACAGTCCTCCTAACTACAGGTACATACTCTAATCAAGTCCTTCAATTATGGTCTCGTCTCTGGGAACGGTACATGTTGGGTGGTCTTGGGCCTCTCTCACCCCAAAAACTAGCTCAAGAGGTAAGACTTTTCCCACACTTATTACCACACCCCCTGCCCCTTCCACAACCAATGTGGGATTAACCTAACAGTACATTCTCATATTTTTAGAGAGTTGTGTATTGTCACCACAATATATCTCCAACTCTGACCCTCTAGAGACGGATTGGGTAAGGGTGGTCCATCCAAATTGACACCACTATATATCTCTCGGTATTGAATAGTTAAGAAAGGCTCGACCAATTAATTTAGACGATTAAATATTTACTACAACTTTGTCGGAAATTGATGAAGGGATGTAGCAAAAGATTATGCGGAAGAAGTATGGAAATTAGCAATGAGGATAATGGGTGCAATTTCAGAAGGATTGGGGCTTGAAAAGGATTACATTGAGAAGTCACTTGGTGAGGGATGTCAAATTCTTGCTTGCAACTACTACCCACCATGTCCACAGCCAGACCTAACCTTGGGGATAGCTGGACATTCAGACAACAATGGTCTTACAATTTTGATGCAGAATGACGTGGACGGGTTACAAGTAAACTACAAGGACAAATGGATTCCAATCCCAGGTGTCCCGGGCTCATTCGTGTGTAACCTAGGCGATTACTCAGAGGTAAATCTCAAACTTAAAACTCACTTAGAAGTCGAAGGAAAACTCGACTGACTGGTATGGCCAAGTCAAGTTTTCTTTTCATGCACAATATCATATTTAAATATCATTGAACTAGATTTCAAGTAAGGTGCAATATCTAATTGACTCGAATCAGATTTCAAAATATTTTCTCATCTAACTGGTGATGTTTGACTAGTCTTAATTTTAGTTCGATCAATTGAGTTTAGACATAAAATAAGACTGAATTCAACTATTTTTTATAAAAATAGATTTTGAGCAATGGGAAGTACAAGAGTGTGGAGCACAGAGCTGTGGTGAATGAGCAGAGAAAAAGGATATCTATAGCAGCGGGTCATGGGCCTGAATTAACCACCATTGTCCAGCCTGCAGGCCCACTTTTGGATGAGAACAATCCTCCTATATACAGGCCCATTATGTACAAAGACTACATGAAAACTCAACAACTCAGCACAAAAAGGGGAAAACATTCATTAGATGTGGTTAAAATCCACGTGTCAGGCAGTGAGACCTAGCCATCATCATCATCATCATCATCATCATCATCATATGATGTATACCACTTATGGTCATGTAAAGAGATGTGCTCCTATAAAATAGAAATAAAAAGAGTGAGTTGGAATCTTGGACGACTCAATTTACTCTGAAGATTTATCTCGTATAATTTACAAGTAATGAATAAAATATGTTTGCAACAACAAAAAAAAAAAGAATAAAACATGTAATGATTTATGTTTGGGATTATCCTAGTGTGTAATAGGCTGAAGTAGTTACTATTTCATCCTTATAATAAATGTATAATGTAACGTTTGTTAACATATGCATTTCTTTTCAATTCCTAATAGATGAAATATAACAATGGCCATGAATGGATGATCACACCATGTTATTTTATTGGAACAACAGCACAAGAGACCTCAAAGACTATGTTCTTTAGCATTCTTAATCCCTTTCATATAAGTGACAGATCAAAGCAAGCTTTGGGGTACCACAGCAAATTTTAAATGAGCAATGTTTTATGTCAGTCCCCATCGAACAATATAACCCGTGTTCGATGGGCACTGACATTTCTATTAGCTCAATCATTGGAAGTAAGTTTGGTAGTTGTAATCTTAAGCATTGAAGATCAGTCTAGGAGGTATGATCTCATCATTTGGAGATGAGTGATAAGTTTCGAGACATAATCTCAATCTTAGGAGATAAGTTTGATACGTGTGATTTTAGCCATTAAAGATGAGGGTATATATTAAATACCAAATGCCAAATCAACTGGTAATTACTCGTATCAAGTGGGTCGGGCTACCCAGGCTCCGGTCGGTCAAGGACTCAAGGTTTGGATGCTAGAACCAATTGTCACCCATTCAGGACGACCTGTATAGTCATCGCATATTTGTAAGCCTAGCCAAATCGTCATGCCATGTCCTATCAGACTCCAAGGGTCACCTTCAACATTTTTCACGGACGGGCCAGTCCGATGTCGCCTTCCAAAGGCCCGCTTGATATATGATGGATCCCCTCAGTCCAGCCTAATTGACACCACAAGGTCCACAAGCATACAACTTATTATAAATATATATGTATCATTCTTACAATCCAATCATAATATATCAACGGTAAAAACTACCACACACTTACCTGCAACCTGAGAAATAAGTACTTGTTTTACTTTTTGACCAGTCAATACCAGCCACTTGATTGTACCATTATATAAAACTAACCGCCACGTGGGTATCATCATTACCACAAAATCTTCAAAATGGCTGTTACCTACCGTCAGATTTGGTCTCATTTCCACTTCCTTGCATTTCTGGTCCACCCTGAACTACCGTATTACCATACGTCGGAAGCATCTGAGCATTTCTTCCTCCATAATACATTTGTTGCCCGTCACTAACTACTCCACCATGAAACTCATGATAACCTTCAACCGGATGAACCGGTCTCATCCCACCTCCGTACATCTGACCCACACCACCTGGACCAACCTGATGCCGGTAAGTCACCGGAATCTGACCCAACGGCGCCTGAATTCTTTGAACGTACTGATTTTGCATGTGAACTTGCTGAACCTGTTGTTGAGGAACCGGACTTGGCATATAGTAAACCGGCATTTGTTGTACGGGTCGACCCGGATAATGAGATTCGGGTATATAATGCCACACTGGATTACCAGGATGACCCGTTTGCTGCTGCTGAATCAACGGCTCTGATACCTCTCTGTAACCATCAATCGGAGTCTCCTTGAAATCGACAGCTGAAACTGGACTAGGGTTTGAACCTGGGTTCGGGTTTGAATTCCCGGTTAGCCTTGTCTTCACTGGAGGAAGATTCGGCATTGACGGAGCAGCTGATGAAGTTGAACAATACGGTGACGAAGTAACCGGAGCGGGTGAACCCGGATCCGTAACCGAAACATTATCAGTTAAAATCTGTCGAGTTCTGGGTTTGGATTCGTCTGTATTATCCAACCCGAATAGATAATCAGGAACTTCAGAAACGATTGAAGAAACTTCAGATCGGCCACGTTCAAGTGAAACCGATCCAACACCACCATTAAGAGCATCAAGAAACCAATTCTCTCTTTTAGTTGATCCATCAAGAAGAGACCCAATACTACTTGATCTTGAATTACTACCAATTGGGAATAGAAAAATTCGAAGTCTAACTAATTTAGGGTTATTACTACCTTGAATCAATCTTTCATATTCATCCATCATATTTTCAACATCTTCATCTGTACTAACTGATATCAACGCATCAAGATCTTCATTGGGTAATTGATATTTTATATTGATTTCTGTGTTACCTGATAGTTTTGAGAGTTTATTTAGTAAACCGGAAAAAGTGGTGGTACGATTAACAGCGACGATTCTTGTGTCACCTCCGACGTACCGGAGTTGATTATCGTGAGGGCGGGGTAGGATTTGACCACCGAAGCTGACCATGAATCTTAAACGTGGTTGAAGATCTTCTTGGTTTCTTGGTGTTGCCGTTGATCTTGGTGTCGATGATAGTGAATCGGTTGTTCCAGCTTCCATATCTGATTGTTGTTGGTGTGTCGTCATTTTCCGGTGACCTGAAAAAT
>BEHA01002941.1:0-20024 GCA_002897215.1 Eschscholzia californica subsp. californica | reverse complement strand
ATCTAGGTTTTTGAAATTTTCCAAAGAACAATTTTGAAATCAATTTGAAAAATCTTTGAATCCAATTCAAAATTAATCAAATTTTATGTTTAAAATCTTTTTAAACATAACTATCAATTTAATCAAGCATTGATTAGTTTGAAATTCAATCAAATTGAGACTTTTAAAATACTTTTTAACAATTTGATTCTCAATTTGAAATTCATTGAATCCCATTCAATAATATCAAATTGTGAGTTTAAATAATATTTAAAAACACTTTTAAAATACTTTTATAAACTCAATTTATTAAACTATCAATCATATCCAATGTGAACTAGTTCGATTCTTAGCAAAAACTAGTTAATTGCAAGAGGCTCTGACGCCACTGTAGGGATTTACACCCTTCTACTAGTGTTTATAGCGGAAATATGACATCTAATGTCTACACTAGTATTCCCAGGATCACATGCAAAACTAGTAATTAATCTAATGGAGATAGTAGATTACCTTAATCGCTTTTCCCTCGAACTAGTTGAATTGATTGAAGAAGACCAAGAGCTTCAAGTGTAGCTCCTCTACTTGGGACACGAGCAATCAATTTGATCTCCCACCTTGTTGTATAGCTAGCACACCAATGGTGGTTGGATAGAAGAACACCTTCTTCTTTGACTAGATAGATAGTTAATGGGAATTAGCTCACTTTCTCCTCTCTACTTGATGTGGTAGAGTAAGAAAGCTTAGAGAGAAATTCCACACCTTATTCTCTGCCCTAAGAGTGTTTATATAGAACCCTAATGAGAATCCACCTCCTTTTAGGTTTCCTAAAACACCCTTTAGAATAAGATTTAGGGAAATAGTCGAAAATAGCAACTATTGATATTTTCTCAATTACCTAAGGATATGACGTCAAAACCCAGCCAAAATTGGCATATTTAATGTTCATAACATAAGGAAACGTCCCTCCAAAAATCAGCCCAATCCGAGCCCTAAAAGTGCCCGAATCGGCTAAGGCCCAAAAACCCTGTTTTTGGCCCTTTTTGTACTATCTTTGCCTAATTCCTTTTTAGGCCTATGAGATATGTTTATGGGACACTCCCATGATTTTATCTCACTCCCACTAGTCATATCCTAGATCAATTTGTCACTCTTATGTGTAACCCGTTGTAGGATCCGATCGAAGTTAGCCGCGAATTACTTCGTAATTCGACGATCGTAGTTGGTCTCTAGCTACAACTCTACGATCCCTAAATCAATCGGACTTGATGATCTTCCACATCAATTATCCTATCCGACAAATTGTTCGCATTGTCACCTTGGTCGAAGGACATCTCCTTCAACTCCTTCAGAAGTATCATTGCCTGTCTATACCGGAGGAATCAACTTGCCAACAACATTGATCGTACTGGATTCTCCATCGGCTTACAACATGATATTAGGTAGGCCATGGATACACGCAATGAGAGCAGTACCTTCAACCTTCCATCAGGTAATACGGTTCACTACACCTTGGAGAGTTAGGAAGATTAAGGGAGACCAAGGGACCAATGGTGGACCCATGTAGGGGCCCGTGAGGTCACGGGCCCCCACGAGTTAAAGTTAATTTATAATTTAGACATAAATATATAATATACAAATAAGAAGAGCAGCACAAGACAAGTTAAAAGGTTCGGTGGGTTGGAGTGGGAGAGATTTGGTCGTGTTCAAGACCCGCGTTCGACTCCCTCCGTCCCCATTTTATTTAGTTTCTTTCATTTTCATAAGTTTGTTTGGTTAAATTTGTTTATGCCCCTTCTTTTGTTATTAGTCAGTGTTTATCTCTTTTACTTTTCTCTTTCAAACCCTACCTGTAAATAAGTTCTTCTTTAAAAAAAAGTCTTTGTTGATTCGATGTAGGCTCTCATTAACTTTGTTAGGGTCATTTTTCTATATATTATTATGTCTTCTTTTTTATTTCATCTATGTAAATATATATTTTTATATTTTGACTATTTTTTTCTAAATTTCGTCTTTGTCTTTTTATAATTCATAAGATACGGTGCTTATTGCATAAATGGTTTTCTTTGGTTTGAAATAAAATTTATACATTGATTTTACTTTTTTATAAAATTTGAACATATATAAGATTAATTGTACCTATATTGTTATTTTTGTTTGTATATATATACATATAATATATTATCATTTTTTGATTTTTTTTCTAAATTCTTTTTACTGTCTCTTTTTTTTTAACTATTTTGAAATTTGAATGTGTATAAAATTAATTATTTAAATTAAGACTATAGTGAATGCAACTCATAAGTTAGCAGTAGTTGAGTTGCCCAGCGGTGCAGGTATAAAAATACAAAAAACATTCTCTTGAACGTTATATCTAGATTTTTGGACAATTTAATTTTTTTCTTTATTGTAACTAAAAGTGCCCCCACAACATAGAATTCCTGGGCCCACCACTGCAAGGGGCCTCCCACAATTGTTACAAAAATACAATAAAATCTCCCAAGGCCTTTATAGTAATTACAGACTGAGCGATCATATGATGCTGACCCTGACCAACCTAGTATACAATAGCTGGATGAAGAACAAATTCATCCAGACTACTCTGAGCATAAAGTACAGGTAGGGTCTAATTTGAGCCATGCCCTTTAGAAAAGAATTGATAGACTTCCCTGACCACACAACATGATTGCTTCGCGTGGTCACACACTGACATGACAGGCATAGATCCGTCTATTATAACACACAGACTACAAGTCGACTAAGACCACCCACCTGTTAGACAAAAGAGGCGAAGGTTTGCTTCTAAACGAAACAAAGTAATAAAAGAAGAAGTAGAAAAGTTTCTAAACATAGGGTATTTCAGGGAAGTCCATTATCCTGTTTGGTTGGCCAACGTCGTAGTCGTTAAGAAGAAAAATGGGAAATAAAGGGTGTGCATTGACTTCACGGACCTAAATAAGGCATGCCCAAAAGATTCATTTCCCCTACCTCATATTGACATGTTAGTTGATGCCACGGCTGGACATGCGCTTCTTAGTTTCATGGGTGTGTTTTTCGGGGTACAATCAAATTCTTATGTACTCCGAAGACGAAGAAAATACCTCTTTCATAACAGAGAGAGGCATATTTTTTTATAAGGTTATGCCATTGGGACTAAGGAATGCAGGAGCTACTTACCAAAGATTAGTCAACAAAATGTTCGCCAATATGCTCGGCGACACAATAGAACTGTACATTGACGATATGTTGGTCAAATCTTTGGAGGTCGCACAACACATCGGCCATTTGCAGCAAGCCTTCGAGGTCCTAAAACGGTACAATATGAAATTAATTCCAAATAAATGTTTGTTTGTTGTATCTTCAGGAAAGTTCCTAAGATATGTAGTCACATACAGAGGGATCAAAGCAAATCCAGACCAGATACAGTCGGTAATAAATATCCCCTCTCCCAAGTGTGTGAAAGATGTGCAAAAATTAGCAGGAAGGGTAGCAACCCTTAGCCGATTCATTTCTCGGTCATCCGAGAAATGCCATCTCTTATTTACAACTCTAAAGAAACCCAAAGACTTCAATTGGACACCAGCATGTGAGGATGCACTACAACACAGTACCTCAGTTCACCTCCCTTGCTTTCAAAACCCAAGCCAGTTGAGCACCTTTACATTTATTTGGCAGTATCTGAAACAGCTGTCAGTTTCGTCTTGGTGAGAGAAGAAGAAGGTAAGGAACTCTCAGTTTATTATGTCAGCAAGTCTTTACTTGATGTCGAGATTCGGTACAGTCAATTAGAGAAGTTGGCATTAACTCTGGTGACACCGCTAGGAAGTTGAGACCGTACTTCCAATGTCACTCCATTGTGCTGGTCACCGCATTCCCAATGAAAAACATCCTGCACAAGCCAGAGATGTCCGGACGCCTGACCAAATGGGAGGTCGAGCTAAGTGAGCATGACATCACATAACTTGACCCCGTATACTAACATACAATAACTTGACCCCGTATACTAACATACTATACGGGGTCAAGTTATAGTATGTCAGTAAATTCGTGAATCGTCCCAAGGGATAGGTAGGCAACTTCAGATATTGAAGGCGAGTTTAACCCAATAATCAAGATGTCAATAACTACTTAGACTAAAACACACACACACACACACACCCCACTTCATGGATTTGATAATTGATTTGCAAGAAATAAGAAAACAAATAAAACTAACTAAAATATCTAAGTGAGAGGTAAGAGGATATCTAAGGTTATAAAATCCACCGCATAATTTCACTTTTTAAAACAAACACTTAATTACTTAAATCTCTTTTGTATTTACTCGGGATCCAATATAATGAACTATTTGGATTCCGAATGATGTTCTATATAAAACAATTTTATAATTACTAATTCTAATTGTCTTCCTTATAGAGATTCGGATCACTTAACTATTATTCATCATCTAAAAAGCATACTCCATCTAACAACTTAACGAAAGTATGAAATATCTAATTATGAGGCATGAGTAATGGAAAGAAAATCCAATCCATATAGATAAACAATCAATAGACATTAAAGCACATCAAGGGATTTTAATTAATCAAGAATAAGAGTTACAAAGATCCAAAATGGGTTTCATTCACAACCTTAGATTGCTAAGTTAACTATACATGAAATCTAGAGTAACATTCATTGACATTGTAAAATAAATGAAAATACTAAGAAATTAATGGAAAGAAATCACCAAGAACGTTCAAAATCCATATTCCCATGTATCTCCATTTTATCCAAGATTTGCTCCATTTTTGCTCAAGAATTTTACTCCAAGAAATCCAAGTAATAGCTATTTTATTGCCACCCAAATAAGAAAAAAAAGGAAAAGGAAGAAATTAGATGTAGAAAGAAGTTAGAACGAAGAGATGAAGGGGGATAAAAATGATAGAAGAATATGGAAGAAAGAAGGAGAAAACTATTAATGGAAGAATAATAGTGGTAGAGAAGAAGTAGTATTATTAGTAGTAGAGAAAGATGGATTTGGTAGTAGAGAAGAGAAAATAGGTTAGAGAAAGAAATAGGTAAGAGGGGATTGAGAGGGTTTTCAAGTCTAGGTTTTAATGGAGGAGCAAGTGTATTAAATAGAGTTGGGGTTTTTGTTAAGGTTAAAATGGTAGAAGGTGAGAAGATGAGGGTTAAAATTGGAATTTTAGGGGCTTAAATGAGAAAACCCTAAAATAATTCGGTTGACTAGTGGCGGCTAGGGTTTGGCTGGGAAATTCGGATGCTATGGTATAGCCGGAAGCAACTTAACAAGCCATGACAAAGTCAGCAGCCGTCGGATCTTCAAGACGCGGATCTGGAGGGTTCAGAGAGCCCACGCGTCCGGGAGCATGGAACTTAGCTGCTTCGGGCAACACGGAATAAGAATAAAGGACGAGACTCACAGCAGCCGTGCGATCTTGAAAACGCGGAACCTGACGGCTAAGATTAAAACGTGAGATTTGGACCACGGAACTAAGTTGCATTGTGATGTACCGGATCGTGCTCATTGGGTCAATTTCAATGCTTAGCGCAAATACGGGAATTGGATACACCGGCCTCCACAGCGCGCCACGTGTCTTCCTGTATACCGCGCGCCAGAACCATGCCCGAAGGTGTCCCACCAGTCAACATCCTTTGACTCAACTTTGACCTCGATTTATTCCTTCGTCCGGACTCCGATTTGACTTCCGTTTTCTCCTACGGACTCGTCTCGACCTCTACATTTCAATCACGCACTGACCTTGGCCAAGTTACCAGAATGTCCTTGACTCCAAATGACCAAAATACCCTTCATGCATCTTTTCCTCGTTTTTAACCGTTTTTCACACCTAACTCTGCAAAAGACACCTAATCAAGAAAACCAACCATTTTAGTATAATAAAGACTCGAAACAAACTAACCGACTAAATTAAACGACTCAGATGGGACATTTTCATGACCCATCAAGATACGCGAGTGATATCCCTGGAATGTTACCATTTGTCGGATGATGGTCGAAGTTTAGGCACGGGTCGTAGAGTGGCCAGAGCTTGATCTCTGCGGATTGACTTACTTGTTTGGAGAGAGATTATGGCAATGCTCGTGAGGTCTACTTTGACTGTCAAGAGAGAGAAAGATAAGTGATCCTTCTTTGATGAGTGGTCGTCAAGAGAGAGAAAGATAGGTCGCCCTCGTGTGATGAGTGGTCATCAAGAGAGAGAAAGATAGGTCGCCCTCCTATGATAAGTCATCGTCAATAGAGTGAAAGTTAGATCTCCCTCCTGTGATGAGTGGTTGTCAAGAGAGAGAAAGATAGGTCGCCCTCCTATGATGAGTGATCGAATATTAAAAGATGTAGGTTGTTCGATGATGGACTGGTCGATCAAAGAGAGAGGATAAGACGATGATAGTAGTAGAAGTGTCGCCATGAGAGAGAAAGCAGTGGGTTGTATTCGTTGATTACCCGATACTAGATGATTTTGTGTTTTAGGCGGAAGCTCGATGATGGCGTTAAGTATGTACTCGATGTGTTTGCTAATTACGAGATGCCCTGTATCATCTTGGTTAAGTCAGTTTATAGTGTCTTGGGTCGATTGCTAACCGGTGATGAGATGTCACCATAAATATGGCTGTAACGTCTCCCCAACGGATACATGGTGGCAGGTCCGCTGAGGAGGTGAGGTCTGACCTCTTTATCCGGGGTTGGATGTGCTTGCGTGTTTTATCGTTGCTTCGGGGTGCCCGAAGATAAATGGGTCGCCCATTAGTTATTAATTCATGGGCTTGGTCACCGTATTAACCTGTTAATCCTGGATTTCTCAGGGCGCTCCTGGTGACGTAATTTGGCCCATACACTGTGACTTTTGCAACCAAGTCGATTCGGTCTTGAGCTCTCTCTCTCTCTCTCTCTTAGGGTTGGTTTTTCATTCCTAATCGACTTTGAACAAAAAAAAAAAAACAATTCAAAGACTAGGAAAATCTAATTTTGGAAAAACCCTAGTTCTTTTTGTTGGAGTCTCTATTTTCCCAAATCTTCTTTTGTGACAAGTTCTTGGTTAACAGTGACATTATTCTGTCATTGTTATCTTGCCCTAGTTTCTACAGTATGTCTTGCGACGACATTTAACTGACTACGACAATCCTCTCCTGGTAAATCTTTACGATAATTTTTTACTGTTACTTATACCAAATTTTGTACAGTTGTTTTGTTCTGTCGCTTTTTCATTCTATTTGTGACACTAAATAAATTAATTTCACCTATTTTTTTTACGGATTCCCCCATGAAGTTTTCCGAATCATACTTTCTCTATGATGTCTTCTCTTTTCTACCAAATTATATTTTAGACTTTTCCGTCAACAAGTATAATATCTCTATTTTCACTTTTAATTTCGGAATTCAACTCGTGGCCTTGCATTTTTGGCAATGAATTCCATGTCTACCATAAGAACAAAACCTTTGCGTTGTTACTTTCTCAGTCTATTTTAGGCTCTTGCACTATTTTTCTGGCAATCCATCTCTTGTCGACAATTTCCCAACACCATCACTGTGGTTGTCAATTATCCCATTTTTTAAACCTGACGGTGATTTTTTTTTTTGTCGATTTTCAACACAACAATATTATTTTGTTGTTTAATAGATCCCAATTTGAGCTTCCGCAATTTTGTGACGATTTTTTTAATCGTTTTCATTAAATAATCGATAAATGACTTTGTCGATTTGTTTTAAATGTTCCAAGTTAATCTTGTGACTATTTTTTATTCTCCAACAGTGATTACCAAGCAACTAAAATAACAAGTTTGATTAAAGTAGAAGATTTTTTTTCCGTCCATTATGGCATAGAAAAGTATATCATTACACAATCAATTTTTTTCCTGATTTTGGAAGTTTCAATTCATCTTACCGTAAAGTTTTAGAGAGGAAGTGGTCTAACATTTCTTCTTTTCCTCTTGGTTGCATGGGTCTTTGTATCATTAGGTGCCTTGTTTCATGGCAGGAACATGAGAGGATTTTAAAAGATGAATTCATGGCCAATTGTCGCATTTAAGTGGAGAAGACACCTTAGTGGAGCATTGATGTAGACGCAGCGGAATTAAAATAAGAACAATAAAATAAACGAAGAACGGTAAAGAAAATGATAAATAAACTAAAACTTAATTAACTTCAATGGTTTTTCACTTCAATATGAATAACATAATAGACTAGACCTCCTTTTATAGGATAACAAACTTTCCTAGATAGACTCAAACTAGGATTCCTAAATAATAAAATACTCAAAACATAGAAACTTCAAAATAAAGAAATATCAATTTAAAGTAACTTCCTAATCCTATACTAATTAAGACTACTATTATGACCGAATGGGATGTGGGCACGCGTGGACGTGGGCCCACGTGTTATGCGTCTGCATCAGCACCCTGTTCCCCAGAAGGTTCGTCCCGAACCTTTTCAAGGAAGAAAACCTTTTGATGCACCCGCATATGATGAACTTCGCCATACCTATCCTTAATTCCCACTTTTCACGAAATTTGCTGAAAATCCGTAGGTGGGGGTTATTCGTTCAGACCTTTAACAGATCTTCAAAGTTCTTAAGACCTTTGAAGTTTGGCGTTATTGATTTCGGCCTTTTTTTAAGAGCTTCGAAGTTTTGTGTTATTGGTTCAGACCTTTATTTAAGAACTTTAAAGTTTCGTGTTATTGGTTCAGATCTTTTTTTAAGAATATTAAAAGAACGCGTTATTCATTTTTTATGAAAAATTAAGAACTTTTAATCAAAGATCTGGCCCAAGGACTTTTCGAGACAAATTTACTCATAAATTAGTCAAATTCAAAGATCCACCTAAACAGGTGGATCTTTGAATTCCTACTTCGGGTGTACCTAAAAATGTTTTTTTTTTCTTATCTCTTTAATGTTGTTGATTTCTCCTTATCTCAAATCTCTCTCTCTCCCCCCCTCCCCCTCTCGAACTCCTAATATAATTTGTTTGTCTCCATAGCATCCACCTCTTCTAAATTTTTTTAATTTTCATATAAGCAATTGATTTTTTTTAACTTTTACGCGAGTCGAAGACGTCTATGTGTTTAGTATTTATTTTTGGAGCCTACCTTTTTATTTTCTTCTTAAATTCTAAAATAATACTTTGTACATAGAAATTAAATTTTATTTATGGGAATATTATAGCCAAATAATATGGGAACGTCCTGAGCTTTCATTCTAAAATCAAGTTTAGCTCTTAAAATAATATAATGTTCATTATAATATCAAACATTAGTTTGGACGGCTAAGATTTGAAATAATATAATTTGATTTTAACAAAAAAATTCTTGATTTTCAAAATTTTTAATAAAAAGGTTTCCGAACTTAATGATTAAAAACTTTAATGTCTCGGACTTTTAAAAGTTTCAACCTTTAAAGTTTCAACACCTTTAGAGTTTTGAACATTTATGTGCCAGAACACTTAGAAGTTATGAGATCTTTGGAAGTCCGGAACAGAAAAAATCTAGTAAAAAGGTTTGAACGAATGGGGGTTATTCGTTTCGAACTTTTGTGCGATCTTCAATGTTTTAAGATCTTTAAAGTTTGGCGTTATTGGTTTAGACCTTTTTTTAAGGACTTTGAAGTTTCGTGTTATTGGTTCAGATCTTTATTTAAGAAATTTAAAGTTTGGTATTATTGATTCGGATCTTTTTTTAAGAATTTCAAAGTTTAGTGTTATTGGTTCAGACCTTTATTTAAGAACTTTAAAAGAACGCGTTATTCATTTTTTTAGAAAAATCAAGAACTTTTAATCCAATATCCGACCCAAGATCTTTTGGAGACAAATTTACTCACAATTTGTCAAACTCAAAGTTTCACCTACATAGGTGGATCTTTGGAGCTCTTACTGCCATGAGTGGATATTAAAAATAATGGTTAAATAACTCTTTTTTCTATTATAAAAAAAAATCCAAGTCCACAAAAACCCTGAAACAGGTAATCTTCTCTTTCTCTGTCATTTTCTTCTTCTTCTTCTCCGTTGGTAGTCGCTTTCTTCACCTTGTAAGTTGTGAGCTTCTACAAGGTAATCTTTATTTTTGTAGCAGATAAGATTACCCATTATTCTTTGCTACCATGTTTCATCATGATGTTTATGTAGTCAAAGAAGATTACCCACGTGACTAGGTAGAATTCAGTAGCCATTGTTTGTGAAACTCGGTAGTAACCCTAAAAACATGTGTTTGTACACTAAACACAATTATGGTTGCCCAAACAATGATGCCAGAAACAAGTGTGAACTCGGTAAGAACCACATAAACAGGTAGAATTCAGTAGTAACCACTTCTTTAAATCCATGCATAATCTTAGTAGTTGGGATAAGTTCTTTATTATATAGTTACGAATTCTTTATTATTGGTTGTTTTTTTTTTTTTTCTGTTAAGGACTTAAAAAGTTGGTTGTTATTTATTTTATTAGTACACTAGGCAACCATTGCATAACATATCACTAACATAAATTCTTACAATCATAGTCGTCCAATTGTAATTTTAGGAAGATAGAGCCGAAATTTATTAGTTTGTGTAATTGGGTTCAAGCTTAAGGGGAGGGGCCAATAGAATTTAAAGGGCAATTGGGAGTATGGGACAAGTATATGTTATGTCGCACTTGCTTTTTTTTTGAGAGATTATGTGGCACTTGTTGGGAATGGTTAAGAGCCAGGAGGGGCCATGGCCACCACCAACTCCGGCCACATTTTTCTCCTCCTTTTTCCTTCGTCTTCTCTCCTTCCAATAAAACCACAACCTCCATCTTCTATGTCCACTCCTTCCTCTCCTCTTCTCTCTATCGAATCGGACGAGGGGGAGGATCCCTTCGTCGTCGACTTCAAGTAGCAAAAACTGCCCTAAAGAGAAAAAGATTAGTGGACCTCTTTCGCAATTTCGGCAACCAGAAGTGCCTACAGGTTTCTACGAATCTTCCGGAGCAACAAAGAGATTAGTCAATTGGAGCAATCACAATCTGTTTCGACTTTGAAATTCTTGATGTATTCCGGCTCTCCCTAAGTTCTTCGGTGAACGAAGTAGTAGTTTCTCTTCTCCACTTTTCGGGGGAATTTCAACATTTAAAGGTAATAACAACATCAACAACAATGATGTTACATAAATCAATCTCTCCATGGTTAAAGTGGTCGTTCAAATGAAAAATGATGAGACAGAAAGAATGAGTAGACAAGTTTGTGAGAATAGTCCCACATGGGAGAATGGGTAACTAGCAACCAAGAATATAAAGTATAAGTTCTCTCCGCTCATTGCCAATTGGTTTTGAGTTGGATGACCACAAACTTAACATGGTATCAGAGCTAGGCCCACACGTGATAGGCTTAAAAGCCACACGTGCTCCACGTCATTCGTAAAGAAAAAAAACACACGTGTTAGGCTCAAAGAACGTCACACGTGAGGGGGCGTGTGAGAATAGTCCCACATGGGAGAATGGGTAACTAGCAACCAAGAATATAAAGTATAGGTCCTCTCCACTCATTGCCAATTGGTTTTGAGTTGGATGACCACAAACTTAACAAAGTTGAGTTCAAAGGTAGAATAAGTTTGTCTTCACTTCAAGATCGAATTGCAGAGATTGGTTTAATCATTTTTTTAGGGAGAAACGATTGAAATTTGTTGAAATTAACATTAATGTTTATTTGATGCGAGAGAAACACTTGATTGAAAGGACTGGAAGTTGTTCAGTTTCTCCAATTTGCTTTAATGATAAGCTTTTTTAGGTGGTTTAGAGGTTTTTTTTTATTTGAATTTGTCAGCGGGAATGAAGGGCCCGAACCCGAACAAAGAGGACTAGAAAAAACTAGAGAAAAAACAATAATACATCAAAAAGTCAAGAGAGAAACAAATAAACGAATAAACAATAAAGAATAGAGCAAATGTTGTCTTGCTAACTAGCTATGCCGTACTCTAATAACTCCTCTTTTGTCGTCATCTACAATCTTCTGAAGGTCAGCAGGTAGATTATGTGGTAACATCTCTATATATCCCGATACTGGCTTCATTTTCGATAGGTAATCTGCTGCTTGGTTGATTTCTCGGTAAACATGTTGAATAGAGCATTCGTCCATTTGCCTCCATAACTCCCATATTTCTCGGACTACACGGATAAGTTGCCAGGGAGGCTTCTTCCCCTCATAAGACAAAATCGAAACAGCAAGGGAGGAGTCCGTAGCGATCTTCGCTCGTCTTTTACCAAATTTCGCCGCTAGCTTTAATCCTAAGCAAATTCCCTACATCTCATGCATAATTACCGACCTCCTCTTTGACCATGCTGCTGCTGCTATTATAGGCTCACCTCGTGAGGTTCTCAAGATCGCACCATAACCACCTGAGACATCATCAAATGCCCCATCGGTATTGATTAGAATCTGATCCATACTAGGGCCTGCCCATTTACAAGTTTTCGATACTTGAATTGATAGTGGTACAATCAGATTCCATCGTTCTAAGATCTGCTGAGCACCATCCAACCCATTCGGTTTACGTTTCCACGTCATTACCTTTATTTTGATGTCGCTGACTATTTGCCTGAATAGGATTTGTTCTGTTTTTTCCTCTCTACGAAAGACTCGGTTATTGCGTTCGATCCAAATGTGATAGAAGAAACCGTTAAATACCATGCTACCAAGTCATACTATAATGCAGTTGCCTTTGAAAGTGTTAACACACCATTCAATTTCGTCAGCCCAGCACCCTGTTGCATTTTTCCTAATACCCATTAACATTAGAAGATCTGTCCATACCTTAAGAGAATAAGAGCATTGAAAAAAAAGGTGTTCATCGGACTCTTCAGCTACTTTACAAAGTGGACATACCTCATCTATATCCAGCCCCCATGATTTTAACTTTACTTTGGTCTTTAACCCTCGTTTCATGGCGATCCAGGTTATAAATGAATGTTTTGGTATCCCCTCCGGACACCAAACTAATTTTGACCAGGGAACTAGCTGCTTTTTTCGCCTTATAAAGTTGTATGTATCTCTAACCGTGTAGTCGCCCGTATTAGTTATCTTCCATACCACCGTATCCTTTTCAATCCCTCCCACCGCAACTTCATTTAGAGTATTAAAAACCTCCTCGAAAACATGCCCAATCTGGTCATAGAACTCCCAACGACCCTCTAGTAAAATGTCCGATACTAAGGCGTCTTCCCTCATATTGTAAACGAATCGACCATTAGCTTTGAAGTAGTCGATAAGTGATCCCATAGGGTGCCAAACATCTCTCCAGAAAAAGGTTTTTGTGCCATCGTGTATCAAGTATTGAACCATACCTCTAGCCAGATCCCTACAACCAAATATACGTCTCCAAGACCACGAACAACTAGTAGGGACTTTCATGGTCCAGAAACTCTTTTTCCGAATCAGATTCTTCGTTACCCATCGGACCCATAAAGTATTCTTCTCACTGATTAAGTCCCATATGTGCCTAAGATTCATTGCTAGATTCATAGTTTCTATATCTCGGATACCAAGCCCTCCTTCACATTTTGGTAAGCAGACATCAAACCATTTCACCTCAGGCCTATTACTTCCCTCCTCGAGTCCTTTCCATTGGAATCTGTTGAATGTACGATTAATTTCTTTATAGACCCTCTTTGGGAGAACAAAGACCGAAGCCCAAAAAACTAACATGCTGCCTAGAACCGTCCGGATCAACAGTAGACGACCTGCATAAGATAGGAATCGTACTTTCCAAGACTATATTCGAGTCTGAATTTGATTTAATAACGGAATACAATCTCTGTAAGCTAGTCTGGATGCTAGTAGAGGTAGCCCCAGGTACCTGATCGGTAGGGTTCCCAGCTGGAACCCAAGTACTGCTCTAACCACCTCCTTCTGCTCCTCTGACATACCTGCGCAAAAGATTGAGCTCTTCCCCACATTTACTGCCAGACCTGTTCCTTTTAATAAGTTGTTCACTACCTCTTTTAAGGCTTGAGCTGACCCTACATCTCCTCTCATAAAAATCATTAGGTCATCGGCGAAGCATAGGTGAGTTACTATCGGGTCTCTACATCGGGGATGCAATTTTAGGCTGCCACATTGCTGTTGCTTGTTTATCAGGACAAAGAACACTTCCATCACCATGACGAATAAATAAGGCGAAAGTGGACAGCCTTGTCGTAGCCCCTTCTTTTCCTCAAAATACCCTTGCGAGCCACCGTTAACCATAATTGAGAAACGAGGAGTAGAAATACATTCTTCGATCCAACCAACAAATCTGTGTGGCAACCCAAACTTCTTGAGAATCTTAAAGAGAGCTGACCACCTAACTGTATCATATGCCTTCCGTAGATCTATTTTTACGGTGCACCTGTCAAGACCCTGGGCTTTACCGTAATCTCTGACAAGTTCATGAGCCAACATAATGTTATCTTGTATCAACCTTCCAGAGATGAATGCTGATTGATTTTCACTGACTAATGAAGATGCATACCTCTTTAGTCTGATTGCCAAAATTTTGGTAATACACTTATATATGACATTACAACATGAGATCGGTCTGAAATCATTCATTGTCGAAGGGTTAGATACTTTAGGAATTAAAGAGATTAAAGTAGAGTTTACCTCCCTTAGAAGTCTGCCTGATCTGAAGAAGCTTTGTATAGCTCGAGTGAAATCATCACCTACTATACGCCAAAGCGATTTAAAAAACATAGACGAAAAACCATCCAGACCCGGAGCTTTATCCAAACCAATAGATGAGAGTGCTGCTAAAATTTCATCTCGGGAAGGTAATCCATTGAGTTGCGATGCTGAATCAGGCTCAAGGATATTTGGAAACACAATTTCGGACAGTACATCATCTTCTTCTATATTCGGTGAATCAGTGCCAAGTAAACCTGTAAAGTATTCCACGAATTATTGGGTATAATCTCTGCATTTGTAATATCGAACGCATCTGTGTCGAAAATCTTTGTTATATTATTTCGGGCTCTTCTCTCCTTTACCGAACAGTGGAAAAAAGTCGTGTTTTGGTCATCTAGAGTTAGCCATTTGACTCGACTTTGCTGTTTTGCCATAGAGCAATCGGTCGTCATCTTCGTTTCATAGTCATGGACTGCAATTCTCTCAATCCTGCGTAAATCTGGATTCAATGGGTCTGCAAAAAGTTTGTTCTGCCGCTCATGCATGATCTCTCTAGCCGTCTCCACTTGACTGGTTCTATTAGTATATCTTGTTCCTTTCCATTGAATAATCCGGTTCTTCACAGCTTTTAGTTTCGAAATGAGCTGAAACATCGGACTGCCCTCCACTTGAATCAACCAAGCTGAACTAACCATGTCTAGAAACCCCGGCTCCTCCAACCAGCAATTATAGAATTTAAACGGTCGTCGTCCCGAAGATTTAAAAACCTCAAGCGATACTACCATAGGAGTATGGTCAGACCAGCCTGGTGCTAGGAACTCGGCTTGAACACCTGGAAATAGGTCTAATAGATTGACATTCATAAGAACTCTGTCAATTTTAGATAGTATATTCCGAGATCCCTCTTCTGAATTCGACCAAGTAAAGTGAAACCCCGTGTACGGACAGTCCAAAAGATGGGCATTTTGAATACATTCATTGAAATCAGAATAGTTACTAGGTCGAACCGCATCACCTCCAATTTTGTCTTCTGCGGAAAGAATAGAATTATAATCTCCCATTAGTACCCACGGTTGGTCGTAGGTTATAGCCAATATCTCAATGTCTGCCCATAAGAGAGACCGCCCTGCTGAAAAAGTTATTCCATAAACAATGGCCAACATGAAAATTTTGTTGTTCCCAACTCTAGCAGCTATAAGTTGAGTCGAGTTATGTACCTGCCGGACCTTAACAATGTTCGGATCCCATGTGAGCCATATACGACCTCCACCCTCATTACTATAATTATCTAAGTAAGACCAAAAGGGATTTATACTATGTTGTATCCTGCTACAATTTCTTTGAAGTACTTTTGTTTCCACAATACCACACATGCTCAATTTTCTTACCCGAATTAGATTCCGCACCTCCATGATCTTCCTATCATCGTTCAATCCTCGCACATTCCAGCAGCCCACATTAACCATCTATAAATCTTGATGGTTTTCGGCCTTTTGATTTCCTCTCCTCGGTAGTCCGAACACCGAAAGGGTTACTTCTTGGAGTTTTCAGATTCGCGTTTCTAGGGGATCTTGATACCCGAGGGGTAGCTCTAATAGTTCCATCATGCATATTCTCCGGGTTATGCTCTTCACCTGAATCATTCTCACTTGTAGTGTCCACCATTCTGCTAGTGATGTCCTGTTTGATGCTCGGTTTTTCCTTATAAGGTATCATTTTTGAAGTTTTAAAGTTCATCTTTCCCTCCAAGGTCATGGTCTGAACACATTGCCTCTTTGCTGAAGATTCAGTCGAGTGGTGGGATTCCCTATCCTTAGATCCCAGGGAATCATCAACACGCTTTGTAGGAGACTTTCCTTTCTTCCTAGTAACAACGGACCAGTCCCCTCGATAATTCAGTTCTTCAGTGGAGTCAGCACCAAAGCCTGTTTGAGTTTTTTGTAGTGGTTCGGTGGTTGTTGTTTGAAGTTCACTATTTTGTTTACTCGCTATAGAGTTAAGTTCAGCAGGTTGTCTCCTAAGTAATTCTACCTCTCCAAACTTGGGTGGACCTTGACTTGGCTCTCTACTAGCCGCAACTTCTTGTGCCACTTGGACTGACCTGTTACCCCCGTCGATAACCATCTCTGTTCCCATGTCTCGATCCCCAGCACCAGCACCAGCAATTTCTAGCATTATGCCCAATGCCTTTACAAACAGCACATTTGGTTGGTTTCCAAAGATATTCAACTCTAATAAGAATTTCCTTTGTACCATTGATTCGTATAGGGATTGAAGAAACTAATTCTTGATCTTTACTTACCTCAATGCACACCCTTGCATAGCTCAACCGTGATTGTGATTCTGTGTACTGGTCCATCGATAACAATTGCCCTAGAAAACTAGCAATGAGGGAGATTCCTTTCTTATTCCAGAGAATCAATGACACATCATGGAGATTGACCCAAATTGGAATCGATTTCAATTCTAATATCTCCTGCTCAATGAATAATTTCCAAGGTCGCACTAAGAACAATCGATTTTTGATAAAAACTGGTGGACTTAGAAGAATCCTAGCTCTGTCTTCTTCCAGAGATAACTCAATAATATATGCCCCTTTCCCATGAATGGTCAATTTCAATTCTCCTTTAGGTTGCCAGATTCGAATTAAAGCATTGCGAACTATAGTGATGTAGACGCAGCGGAAATATAAAAACGATAAATAAAGTAAACGAAGAATGTTAAAATAACTGAATAAACTTAATAAACTATAAACTTTGATTTGGTTTTCTCTTCAATATGTCATAAACAGATTACTAGACTTTCCTAGATAGACACAAACTGGACTTTCCTAAATAATAGAAACACTAAAAATAATGAAACTTCCTAAACCTAGATTCATTATGAATCATACTTAAATTAGGACTCTTATTAAACTGCTAATATTTGACCGACTAGGACATGTTCGTGTGACCTTATGGGGCCGTTTGGGATCCGCCTGCATCAGCTCCCCTTTCCCCAGAAGGTTCGTCCCGAACCTTTTCGATGAAGAAAACAATTTGATGCACCCGCATACGATGAGTTTTGCCATACCGATCCGTAATGCCCACTTTTCACGAAATTTCTTAGAAATACGTAAAAGACAATGATGGACTAGTGAACCCACTAAAACCCGGACCCTTTGACGCGTCAAGATTCGCAAAATCAACAATAGTGAAGAAATATCCAACAAATTGCGACATCGACCATCATCTTTGAGTTTCAGGAAAGAAATCACAAATACGACCTTCTTTATTGGGAAAACAACAATGAATGTCGTCTTCAATTCCAATATGAAAACCACCTTGTTTCGTTTCATAACCACCTGAAATAACTGAACAAGGTGACGACTATCTTCAAACCCGTAGAAGAAACTCGTAGAAGCATAACCAAGTGCGATTAAGATATCGATCTGGAAACATGTAGCGTTGATATGATACTCAAAAACTACCTTCCCACGTTCATCTTCGTGAATTTTATAAACCCGAACTCGATAATCACGTGGAAATTTAGTTACATTCTGAGCCCACATAGTCCCAAAATTTATATGTTTGACATAAGCTCTGCTAGAAGGTATTGTAGCAAAATTACCTATCGCATGAATATTTCTAAGAAATTCCTTATCGAACACATTAGAGACGTGAATGATCAGTCCCATCAATTTGAACACTTCGATAGAATTTGGTTTATCAATACCATGAATCCTCCCCAATACCAGAGTCATTGGCTTTCTTGTATCTATAAGATATAATTGACACATACTAGCAACACAAAAACTAAACCCATCATAATTAAGCCCAAAAGTTTTTATCTTCTCACCAGGAACAATATGTGGTTGTAGTCTTGTATCATAACAAAAGATGGTTGCTGAAGATAACCTCTATTTGTTGGATTACCCATTAACGTAACCCATAAATTTGATCCTTGAAAGATATTTCCAAAAGGAGAAACACAAGAAGCCGAAGTTCGAGTTTGTGAAACTGTGAAGGCTCCTGGATCCCAAACAAGGTAAAGAATTTCTTCGTCGAGAGAAAAATAATAGTCTTCACTGAGCAAAGGAATGCCTTCTTTAGACGATGATCCAGAATAGAAACTGTACGATTGATTCAAGGGTGTTGTGACCGAGCTTCTGTTATGAATATAGTGAGTACGTTTTTCTTCATGGTAGTTATAAATTAGCCTCAAATTTCCTTGCCCAACTTCTATGGTGTCATATTCACTTCCCTTGGAAGTATACATGGTGGAACTGGCAAAAAAATTAAGCCAATACTTTGGAGCATCTTTCTGGGATTTACCCAAGTATGCCTTAGCATAAGAATTTCCTAAGGGCAAATAAACGTTGACTAAGGGTAATATTCTGGACTTGATTACGTTGTCGCTTGAATCCCGAAAAGTAACTAAGCCACTGATAACTTTTTCTTCCACCAAATTCGAAAGAATTTTGTTATGTTCAAAGTGAACGCCTTTATTGGTATCATCTTCTTCTATTATTTCTTTGTAGTTGGAATCATCTTTTTCACAATCTCCCTCTTCAACTTCTTCATGATCAACTTCTTCCACTTCTTTATATTCTTTTTTTTCTTCTTCATGATTGAAAGATAAAATCGACGAGGAATATGGTTGACGTATTAATGTTCTGAGGTCGTCGCACATATCTTGAATCTTAGCTAAATCGGATAGTAGTGATTGAACCGTTTCGGCACACGTCGTTTGTGGTGGCGGTGGTGGTGTATAAGAAGATGGAGGTGATGGTAAATAAGAGTACGGAGGTGGTGTATAAGAAGATGGAGGTGATGGTGAATATGGTGGTGAGTACGGTAGTGGTGTATACGAGGACGGAGGTGGTGTATAAGAGTAATATGGATGTGAAGTTGTATAAGACAATGGTTGAGGTGGTGAAGGTGATGATGAATACGGTGGTGAATTCGGTGGTGGTGAATGATTAGAGTACGGAGGTAGAGTATAAGAGTACGGTGGCGGTGTATAAGAGTACGGAGGTGGTGGTGATGGTGGTGGTTCGGTGTTTGTCGGATAATAAGAGGATGGAGGTTGCGATGAGTTTTCTCGTACGGTTTCTCCCGAATTCCAATGATAATCGTACGAATTCTTATTCTCATACACACATGATGCACATGAACATCGATTCGTTATCCCTTGATGAGTATAATCTGATTGAATATAATCATCTTGACGAATAGAATACGATTGATACGGATTTAACAGGTCTGGAAATTTTTTTCCAGAATCATTATCCAAAAACTTTGGTGGCTCTGAATACCATATGATGTAGACGCAGCGGAAATATAAAAACGATAAATAAAGTAAACGAAGAATGTTAAAATAACTGAATAAACTTAATAAACTATAAACTTTGATTTGGTTTTCTCTTCAATATGTCATAA
>BEHA01002939.1:542498-559943 GCA_002897215.1 Eschscholzia californica subsp. californica | reverse complement strand
TGAATCCACGTTAGCAGGGCACCGAGCTGGGCACTCTAGCATCTCCCTAACTGAGAAGCTTGACAAATAAGGCAATATCAACTTTTGGGGTTTGGGTTTAAAATGTTCTTAAAGCATCTCCAATGCAAAACTCAAATTGTCCTATGTGTCAAGGCTCACTTGAGTTTCTCTTTAGTCAATATTGAGATACTGAATTCAAAAGACATCTCTGATGCAACACTCTAAAAACTTAAAAATAAGTTAGGTGTCATTTCCTAGATGGGTAGATTTGCTTTTAATATTGACTGACCAATTGAGATCTTCAAAAGAAATCTCAAATATTGAGTTTTTTTTAAGATATCTCAACATTAAATGATGTCACATCATTTTGAGATCCAAATGAGTGTTGCATTGGTTAAAAAATCCTATGTGGCACTTTGAGTTTTTCAATGTGAGTGTTGCATTAGAGGTGCTTTTATAAAAGTGATTGAGGTGTGCTAAATAATTACATAAATGTTTTTGAGAATGGGATTTGGCTTGAGAATATTTAAAGGAAATCAAAACATTAGGGCAAAACCGATGTGGGGCTTGGCTAAATAATTACACAATGACAAACACCCACAAAACTTCACGCATTGCTTGTTAATTTCGCTCCCACGACATTTAAGACCCTTTGGAGCACGATTTTGATTTTTACGCTCGTTGAAGTGTGACAATCTTGTTCAAAAAAGTACTCGCTCTTTGATCATTGCTAATGATCGCATCGGTGGCAATATGTAAATAAGCATTAACGAGCACATTATCATCTACATGAGTATAACGCTTAGGATTTACCGATGAATTCGGCGTTTCATTAAAATCAAAAGTTTCTTCGACCCCATCATTCGATAAACCAATTTCCTCGTAATTTTGTAACATCTCTTGAAAGCTTTCATTATTGTTAAAGCTTTCATTATGTTGGGAGTTTGGACTAGCCATAGAAAAATGGAGAGAAGTTGTAGAGATAATGAAAGATGAAGAGAGAAGACAAAGAGGAAGAGAAAGTTCGCATTAATTAAGAGAGAGAGGAGAAATTGAGAGAGAGAGAGAGAGAGAGAGAGGTGAAAGGAGTATTGGGGTGGATCCCCTTTAATAGGGGATCCACCCCAATACTACCGTTCGGAGTCCCCAACTAGCCGTTGGGGCCTCCCAACAGTAATCTATTGGGGTTGGGAGCCCCTCAGTCCGGGCTCACAGGGTTGGGAGAAGGGAAACTATATAAGAAAAGCCCATGATTTAGGTCCAAATACGGAAAAAACCTACTCGGGAATAATAATGTAAAAAAATCCCAATTTTTAAACGGTTGGCAACACTTTTGAAACGGTTGACAGCACTTCTGAAACTGTTGGCAACACTTTTGAAATGTTAAAAACATTTTTGAAACTGTTTCACACATCTACAAAATTGTTGAGAGAAAGTTTAAAATTGTTGATAGAAAAGTGTGATTTGTTCAGAAATTTTCAAAAATGTTTCGATAAAACTGTATTTTTACAAAATGAGTTCTTTTTTACATTAATATTCAGATTTGGGTCTAATTTCTTATTACTCCCAAATTTTGAATTTTATAATTATCTTCTCTATTATTCTTCAACAAGAAAAAAGAAAAACATCATATCGTGAGTCAACCATTTAATACAAGAATAAAAGTAATGAAAACATTTTAAGCCAACCCCAATTCAACAATTTGGCTGATTGGCCTATGGATGTCGTATTATCTTCAAATTTATACAGTCTTAGACTTTTTTTTTCTCTGAAAGTATATAGTCCTAGACTTACCTAAATTTGTTGTTCTTCACACCTCAAGAAATTGGGGGATGCTTATCAATTAATATTGATCTAAATTACCACAATTATATTTAACAGTGTTTAGTGGTGGCCAACGGGCCGTGCCGACACGGAAACAGACCGGCACGGCCCGTTTATTTGAGGACACGGAACGGCACGGAACGGTCCGTTCCGTGCCGTGTCGACCCGTCACGGGTCTGGCGTGCCGTGTCGGGGCTAGGATTTTAGAGCGTCAGACCAGTTAAACACGGCCCATTAGACACGCAGGAACGACACGGAACGGATCGTACACGGCACGACCCGTGGGCACGGAACGACACGAAACGGAAACGGCAATAACGACACGCTAGCAACGGCCCAATTTAGTTATTTGAATTTTTAAGCATTACCTAGGGTGTACTAACATCATCAAAACACTTTTAATTTTTTTATTTCAAAAAGTTACTTAGGGTGTATTGAGGATGTTGTACACTCCCACCCCATTTATTAGTAATTGGTGTAGTACAAAAGAGGTTTTACTTTCTTTTTTTACTTAGATTTTTTTTTGTTGAAACAAACTAAAACTTATTTTCAAAAAAATAAACAAATAAAGTGGTAAAGATAGTCCCACACCTAAACCACAAAATATAAAGTAAATGTGGAGAGTCTTTATACAACTCTTTTCCAATAAAATAAACAAAGATATGACATAGACTCTAAAGTTTTTGTACATCACAATTTTTTACTTGAAAAAAAATGTAATATTTCTTTATTTACTTTTTTTTTACAAGTAAAAAATATTTATGAATGGGCCGGAGCCACGGGAGCGACTACGAGAACGCCACAGAACGGCCACGGGAACGACTATGGGAACGCCACGGAACGGCCACAGAAACGGCCAGAAACGCAACGGAAACGCCACGGGAACGGCCCAGCCGTTCCCATGGGCCGTTTCTGTGCCCAGACCTTTGTGGTCTGGACACGGCACGGAACGGCACGGCTCAAGCCGTGCCTGCCGTGTCTGACACGCCACGGCTGCCAAACGGGTCGTGTCGGCACGGCACGGCCCGTTGGCCACCACTAACAGTGTTTGAGCCAGTAATACACCTTGTGGCTAGAAAATAGGCAAGAGATCCTTCACTGGAAACAAGGGAGGAAAATGTCATTTTTGCCCATTTGTTTTTGCTACATTATTATACGATAAATGACATATAAAGAATAAATATTTAGGTAGTATGATAATTCATAATTCACAACAGAAAGAAAAGATTATAGTTCGTAATGTGTTGTAAAGCAAGGAATTTACGGAGAAAGACAAATTAAAAAAGAGAATATCATTGTCTCGATCAAGAGAAAACAAAATTTTGTAAAACTATATGTCAAAAGAGACTTCCATGTATAGTCTCAAGAGGGTGTTTGATTTTTGCACTTATCAAGTGATTTTCATTTATTAAGTGAAGACCCACAATTTTAAGTCGTTTATTTTTTTCACTTAATAATTGAAATCACTTGTTAGTAGTGAAACAAAAACTGCAATTACTCCATAAGTTCTAGAAGATACACTATTATCTTTCATCTAATATAACAACAACCAATTATCATAGCTAAAAACAAAACATCAAATAATTGATTAAGCACAACACTTCTTTATGACTTTAAGAATGCTCTTCCCATCCATCATTCATCTTTCACTGAGGCATTTTCCTTAAATTTTTCTCATCGCTCCTCTTTCACTGATCATGTAACCATCCAAACTCCATTATTCAACGTGGTCTCTTTCTCCTTTATAATTCTTAAGTGTTTGCAATTTATGTTTCGATAAAAAGTATTCGCAAGTTTTAGTTTTTTTGTTCAACTTAAATCATTAACTCAATGAATTAGTATGAAGTGCTAACTTTCAATACTTTAAATAAGGTCAACATAGACATACTATCATTTTATAGCACTTAGAATTAATATAAAAATAAAAATCATACACTTAGAAGTAATTAAAAAACAAACAACATGACTTACAACCGATCACTTATTAGTAATTATCATTTACTAAGCAGTATCACTTCTAAGTGCTAAAAATTCAAACACCCTCTAACTAATGCTCTAAATGGAGAAACGAATTCATCAAACTAAAAATCGAATTGATTTTGATACATGTAAAAGTTACAGTTTTAGACAGAATTTTCAAAAAAAACTTAATCAAATGATGATATACTCGGTGTCTTTGTCGATTGGATCTCTCTCTTACTGAAATGACATTAATAATGGACTAATGATAAAATCATATTTCTAATGGATAGTCGAAGCGTTGAAAGCTTGTCAAACAGAAACAAGGAAAGAACGAATTTATCTTGATACACAACACCGAAAATATTTTATGCTCATAATTTATTATGAACAATTGCATTTTGCTTGTTTATAGCATATTGTTTACGTTCGTAACTCGATTTAAAGAGAAACCAAAAATTGATTTAGAAAGGAAAAAGATTATGTATTCAAATTGAAGAACAAAATATGATTTTTCTTCATTCATAACACATTATGAATAATCATAATGCATTATGGTAATTCATTGAATTGTAGAATGAAGAAATATTTTGGTCAGAAAAATGTGAATTTTGGATCTTCCGTCAATTGTGGTATAATTCCTCTAATAATTGTCCATTTCGTAACACAATGAATTTCAACTCCATTGTTTCAATTTAATATCTATTTAAATTTCAAATCTAACTTTATTACCATGTGATCAGCTAATATTGTAACTCATTGCTCACAAGATTTAAAAAAAAATACAAGTTGAGGTAGCATGCAAGATTTTATTGTGATTTTGTCTAAGTAATCTAGAAGTTTTTGGCACTTAGTTCCAACTTGATCTAGGACCCAATCAACTTCAAATATCCATGGGCATGAAGAAGTCTTATCCCTAACTAATGTGTCTCATTGGACTGATTATGTCATAAAATGGTCTGGAAAATCTTTCTCTTGGAGCTATCTTGACTCTTGTACAATATAGTTAGAATGGAACAAAAATAATTTTTCTAAAGAGATTTTAGTCAGGAACCTAATTAGCAAGCTGTAAAAATG
Source organism: Eschscholzia californica subsp. californica (assembly GCA_002897215.1). Taxonomy (NCBI): domain Eukaryota; kingdom Viridiplantae; phylum Streptophyta; class Magnoliopsida; order Ranunculales; family Papaveraceae; genus Eschscholzia; species Eschscholzia californica. The sequence continues at coordinate 555,083 of BEHA01002939.1, read as the reverse complement.
AAGTTGAGTCGGTCTACCCACCAAAGATATTAGGATCCAACCGATCCGATGTTGAAATTTTGGACAAACAATTAAAAAACTTATTTTTATAAAAATTGAAACTTGTTTTCAAAAATTTGAATTTAAATTTAATCTCTAATAGTTATGTGTTTTGGTAAAAATATATGGAGAGATATATCTTTTTGTAAAAGGATTAGGGTGTGTCCCGTGTCCTAGCGCACGAACAGTTGTATCAATCGAATTTAACGATTTTCTATATTTCTTGGTGTTATATAGTGGATACCTATTTTTTGGTATTATACTTATTGTTTTGTTTTCTTTTGTTTCTTTTTTTTTCTTAAATTAGTTATTCTATTGAGAGAGGGAGAGATTTCAAATTCTTTTTTCTAGCCCTTGCAATATCTTTTGTTTCGTATTTTCTTACACGGTTATTTTGTTAAATAGTTTATTTTATTTTAAGAAGGATTATATTTTAAATTTTGGGAAAGGTTTCTAGACAATATCATTTATTAAAAAAATGATGTTTGTCCCAGTCATCGTTTTTCCCTTCTGTTTTATTATATAAATTTTACTTGAGGAGTGTCTTTATTTTCTATAAATTAGATTTTCTCTAAAACATATTTAAGGTATTTGTAAAACGACGTAGAGACTCTGTTGAAAAACTTTTGACATCTTTAATATGTTTTAATGCTTCTAAAGTGAAATCTCCACAAATTACTTAGTAATTTCACATAGGCTTGTCATATCTTGGAAATAATTTGCCTAGTATCCTTCAAGTAATCTCGACCGAGAGGGGGCAAATGATACTTTAAGGAAAGTGTACCTAGTACACGTTTCAAGTCTCTAATCTCCATCCCTCTTGGTTTTGTTTTCGAAGACAATCTATCTAACATCCAATCCATAGACTCGACCACCTGAGTGGTCACCCGGTTGGCTTATGAATTCAAAATACACTTATCTGTTAAATAGATTAGGATTGTTTAGATTTTCGTGTGTTAGATTAACTAGATTTACTTGTGTATTCAAAATACACCTAGAGAGAATTATTTTTCTCCTAATCTCTCTGGCTCTGGGCTTCATCTCTCTCCATATCGGTTGCTCTCTTCTTCTCTCTATCTCACATTTTTCTCTATCTCACGGTTAAACAATATCAAAGTCTATTCACTCAATTTTTTTTATTTGGGACATCATAGATTTTCCTCAGTCAGACATTTCGCTCAGATGACAACTTTTTATTTTAGAATTATAGATTTAATCTCAACCCAATGGAATTTTTCACCAACGTAATTGTGTTTACGATGCTGGACAAAATGGAGTTGGCAAGCGTAAACATCGTCACTTACTCAATCTGACTCATGCTTTATGATTCCAAGTTAATCTTTCTATTTTCTTCTAGTGGGAATGTCTTAAAACAATTACTTACGTTATTAACAAGATCTTACTCCACTTCTTTCATACATATCTCCTCGTGAAGTAATATGTTATTCATCATCATATTATTAGCATCTCCGGGTGTTAGGTTGACTTCGTTTCGCCCATAATATTCATGTCACAAACTTCGACAAAGGAGCGAAATTGGACATGTTAATTTGTTCGATACCCGTCTTGCAAAAAAAGATATTTGATTTATGATCTTGAGAGCAAAGCTCTTTATGATTCACCTAATGTTTGTTTATTTGAAGACAATTTTCTATATTTCTTTGTCCTAGTTGATTCTTCAGAATCACAAACTTGTACACCTTTCAATCTCAGCATCCTGGATAACCATATCCAGTACTTTTCTCCTATTGCTGCTCAAGATTCACATATGTTTACAATAAAACATTTATAGTAATTAATTTGTGAACATTTTATTTATATTTCTAGAGACAAAGTTGAATTCTTATATTAGAAACCTAAAAATGAAACTTAATTAAGGTCGCGGATTTGGGGAATAAAAAAAATTCTCCCGAGAACAAAAATTTTAGTCGATAATTAATGACTCAGGGACATATTTTTTTAGTCCAAAATTTGACTTGATCAAACATTGCCTCCCTAATCTTCATCTTTTATCTATCTCTCTCCTATTGTTCTCTCTCCCACTGTCTCGCACCATCTCTCTATTGTTCTCTTATTCTTTCCCTCTTCTTCTCTTAGTCTCTCTCGAATCCTCATTGTCTATCTTTTACTATCTCTCTCTATTTCTCTCACTATCGATGTCTCTCGATCTCTCACTATTTCTCTCGCAACCCCTCATTGTTTCTCAATCAATCTCTCATTGTTTCTCTCCCTTTCTCACACAGACACCGCTTCGGCAAAGAAAAGTGTTCTCTTCGTCGGAACCTGAGATCCAGGAGGGTTTCTAGTGAAACCTTCCGCAAAGATTTCGTAGCCACGAAACATTTTGAGGGCATGGCCATTTCGTGGCCACAAACTCTATGATTTCCATGGAGAGATCTATACAGACTGAGATAGATAGGGGGGAGAGACTGCGGAAAAGAGAGATAAAGACTGCGAGAGGGACATAGATAGTGAGAGAAAGATATGTCTACAACGAGGGAAATAATGAGAGTTATTACAATGAGAGAGAGAGAGAGATCTAGAGTGAGAACGACAGAGAGATAGTCAATGAGAGAGAGACAAAGAAAGCAACAAGAGAGAGAGGATAACAGTGAGTTAGAGAGAAAAGAAAAGAGGTGGCAATGGTGGTCGGAATGGTGGTGGTGGGTGTAGGAGACGATATTTGAGAGAAAATATCTTGATAAGATTTATAATAAATTTAGACATATAATATTATATTTAGCTATATTAAAATTTGGAGACGTACGGGCTAGAAGCTCGTACAGAGCTCCTTCGAATCTTACAACTTACTTTTATAAGTTCTTCAATTCAATCTCTAATTTGCTTCTCTTGTACTTCATATGCTTCCTGTGCTCCATACCCATTACATCTTACATCAATTTATACTAAAGATAGAGCATACTAGTAAAGACTAGAGAATTTCACGTTGGAACTTACAAAGATCTTTTAGTCAAACTTCTCTAGACTATTCTTCTCTTATTTCTACTTTAGAAAATACTTAATCTAAATATTTCTCCCAATACAAAGAGTTAGATAGGAAATTACAAATTACTAGTTTCCAACACCTCTTCTTAATTTGTAATTTTTATCGAGTCCTTGAATTTCTGAAAATTCTTGTAGAACCATTTTCTGCAATAATCTTCTTTGGATGAAAGTTTTCTCCTTCTGATTTCAATTCAGGCCAAAACTATTAACTCAACAACTTCGCAATATGTTTGCATTTGCTCGCTTTAGTTGACAGCATATTTTTAAATGAGCAATGAGACTTCTGCAATATCTTACTTAGGACATCCTTGAAAGAAATACGAATCACTATTTCTCTCCATAATCTTCATAAATTAATATCTCACTTTTCGTTTTCTTACCTGGTGTGCTCAAACGATAACTTTGGTTGTATTTTCATGCAGATGCTTTACTTTTTTTTTTTTTGATAAGAGCTTGATCAATTTTAGATTCAGAGGCTTTTCACAACCTATTGAACTTGATCACTTGGATTCAGAGGTTCTGAATTTAATTGCTATAACTTAATCCTGCTTTTTTGGAATTCTCTCATTCACACCACCAGGTGGACAAACTCTTTCTTTGGGTAGTCACTTTTTTCCTTGCTCTCTCTTTCTTTTTTCTTCTTTGTGTGAATACCATACTTTAAATTTTTTTTGTTTGCCAGTAGTGAGAAATTCATCGCCTTTTTTCCGTTGCATTTGTCATCTTCATTCTTCCTTTCTAATATTGAGATACACCAACACCCATTTTTCAATTTCCAATTTACCTTGTAATATTTTTGTAGGACTCAACATTGAACCTTTGCCTTTGATACCACTTATAGGGGACGACATTTGAGAGAAAATATCTTGATAAGATTTATAATAAATTTAGACATATAATATTATATTTAACTATATTAAAATTTAGAGATGTACGGGCTAGAAGCCTGTACAGAGCTCCTTCGAATCTTACAACTTACTTTTATAGGTTCTTCAATTCAATCTCTAATTTGCTTCTCTTGTACTTCTTATGCTTCCTGTGCTCCATACCCATTACATCTTACCTCTATTTAGACTGAAGATAGAGCATACTAGTAAAGACTAGAGAATTCCACATTGGAACTTACGAAGAGTTAATATAGTTTCTAGACTAATCTTTTAGTCAAACTTCTCTAGACTATTCTTCTCTTATTTCTACTTTAGAAAATACTCCATCTAGATATTTCTCCCAATACAAAGAGTTAGATAGGAAATTAAAAATTACTATTAATTTCCGACAATGGGAAGTTGTTGTGGTGAAGGTGATAAAGATGATGAAGATTAGGGGGCAATGTTTGATCAAGTGAGTTTTTGGACTAAAATAAAATATGTCTACGAAAATATACAAAAAAATATGTACTCTCTAGAGAATTTATTCCCCGAAAATTATTCTTTATTCTCCAAAACCGCGACCTTAATTAATTCCAGAAATTTTCAACAAAAAAATCAGACCACCAGAAATATTACACGAACTGAATATCACGTTTTATCATATTGTTGTCATTCTTGTCACCTAACTTATTTCATTTATTCTCTCAACAAAAGAAACTTATTTCATTTATTGAATGGGTACAAAATGTAACTGTGTCAAATGGGCACGAAAAGGAGAAAAAGATAGAAAAGGTCATAGATTAAAATGTACTGTATATATTTTTACCACAACTATCACTTTGAGAGTTTGAGGTAAGACTACATATCAATTGAACTTTGTCTTCTAACAAAAAACAAACAAACAAAGGAACAAAAACAAGAAACTTTGTCCCTTTTAGGGTCTATTTGCTTTTTCTTATACTTAGAAGCGGACCACTGAATAGTGGTTGCAGCTATGTGACCATGTCTAAAACATGGCATGACATGGAAAATAATATTTTTATCTACTAAAATACAAGGAACATTATCCCACTTTTTACTTCTATTCTTCTTTCTGGTTCATTTGGTGAGTTTGTCTGCTTGTGAGTTGAGTTCTCCTTGGTATATTTGAATTGCACCGTTTTTATTAATTAATGAAAAGCTAGTTCAACAAAAAAAAATAGAAAAGAAGTGCTTTACAATTTTGACATTTATTTTCACTAAACAGACAAGGCCTGACCTCAGACTTTTTGGCTAGATTTAAATTATGGTGGTTCTAATATCGTTAGAGGAGCTATAAAGTTTGAGGTTGGTTGTTGTCATTGATAACATTGTTTAAACACTTGCACGTAGCTGAGCAATAAGATTAAGTCCAACCATTAGAGGTTTGGCCTTAGATTCAATTCACTTTTTATTACAATTAAATGAAAAAGATTCTACCAAAAAATTCAACTCAACCATGAGAAGTTTAGACTTAAAATATTTGTATACGTGCAAGACACATGCGTGAACGTGTCTGTTCATGTACATTTACGAAACACATGTGTAACTTTTTACATATTTAAAAAAAAAAAAAAAATGGATTTCAATTTTAATTTTGAATTTCTCACTTTTCTAATATTAAGACTTTTAATTACATCCAAAATTGGGCTCTGACATGCGTGGTGATGTTTGATCCCTAGTATCATCATTCTCGAATTCAACTTACGTGAAATGGAGACATCATTTTCAAAAACCTTATGCCCGACATTTGTTGCACATCTGGAAGATCCAGTATATGAAAAATATAAAACAATGAGAGGAATGAAAAATTTGTAAGAAAATGAGAGAAAGTGAAAGAAAAGGCGATTGGTAAAGGGAGCTGGGAATTGTTGTTGGGGAGCTATTATACTTGGGGAGCTATAGAGATTAGTAAGGGGAGATAAGACTTTCGGATTATTATTTTAAAGACCTTCTATGTTAAAGATTTTAATCATAATTTGAAGGACTCAAGTGTAACATAGTCAAATATCTCATAAATAACAAAAGAAAAAAAACTTTCTTCCTCTTTTACTCTTCTCTCTTCTCAAGTCGACTCTCCAATCTCCCCTCCGACAATCTCTTTCCTTCATCAACTACAAATCTCTGGCGTTTTTTTACAAAGTATTTTGCCTAATGAAGAAGACATCAACCAAAGTCTTGTGACTTCTTCTTCCCCCCTTCTAATTTCTAGGGTTTTATTGAGTTTTATATCTAGGGTTTTAGTGAGTTTTTTTTACCACTACAAATCACACCCACCATTAATGGAGAACTCTCCATAATTTCATCCATTTCCAAGAAACCAACAATCTATGAAGGTGAAGATGTGTATGGAGATGAGTCTTCTGGATGGGTAGCATTATAAAATTTTATTCCAAATTCTTCAATCTCATCCATTTTTCTTCAAATCTTTTCTACTTTAAGGAAAATAGAGAAGACAAATTGGATAGTATTGAGTAGGAATTTTAGTGAGTTTTAGATCTAAGATTTTGATGGGAATTTTGTTACAAATTGAATAGCATTGGGAATTTCTGTAATCTATACTTAATATTGTTGTGCTAGCTTGAAAACTATATCTAGAGTTTCGTTGGCCATTTTATTACCAACATTCTGCTGAAAGAAGAAATCAAGTCTCAAACAAAGAAGATGCGAGCAATTCAAGCGATGGAACGATTCAAGTGATGAAGATGAAGATTATGAGTAAAATTGACAATAGTTTGGTGAATCTTTTTGTGACTATTTTGTGAAGAGAATTGATATGTTATATCTCTAATGTAATCACTCTATTCACCAAATTTCAGAAATGGGAAGAAACTTTACTAGTGTGCCTAGTTTTTTCATTTTTTAAAGTTCTATTACAATGACAAAAACATAGTGCTTGCAACTTTACTAATGTGCCTCGTTTTCTCCCATTTTTTTTTGCCTAATTTCCCTCGATTGGAGAGAAATTTGTTTAAGAGAATAGCATATATATATGTGGTTCCCTAGAGAAACTTACTGTTTTCACACTTTTTCTTCTAATTTCCCTCAACTGGGGGGAAATTTGTTGAAGAAAAAACATCATGTATATGCAGTTCCCTAGGGAAAATTTACTGTTTTCGTGTTTGTTCACCATATTTCCCTCCACTGGGGGGAAATTGTTTAACGAAAATTTCCAACACATCAATATAGATAATTTGAATTAGAGCAAAAATTAATATAAAACTCTATTGCAACTCATATCATATCTAATTTTCAAGGCCATGACATTTATAAAATGAAACATTATCGTTTTAGACTTGAAATCTTAAATCATGAACAAACAACAATCTTTAAAAAAGTTACAATTAAAATTTTTAAATTTAGAAATTCTATAATCGTTTTTTAATCCCTCTGAATATCAATATTTAACTTAAAATTCAAAAAAATAGTTCCTAATACTAAATTGGTATGGGACCTGTAGTACAAAAAATGAAATTTGTACTACAACTCCCCAACAACAATTCCTAGCTCCCCTTACCAATCGCCAAAGAAAATGAGAGAGAAGAGTGATTTGCGGATTGTGTAGGTTAGTTCCCTATTCATAGAGAGCCATCCCGAAATTAGAACGTTGGATCTGTTTCCAATTTGATCAAATATGGCAGTTAGACTTGATCCAGCGACCGTATTTGATCTGCCCAGATGAGTTGGATTTGGTTCAACTCAGCTGGGCACCCAATGTATGACCGGAACTCCCAACGATCATATGTTGGGAGGGCCAAAACCCATTCAGCCTACTCTACCCTTAGGGCCAACTAAACTTTTCTTTAGGCCCGAGCCTAAGTTCAGCCCAGAAAAAGTGGGTTTGAGTACGAGACTTTGGCTGAAAATCTAAGTCCCATACAATTGGACCTGTTCTAACAAGCATACCCGCATCTCAATTTGCAAAAATTCGTTTAGAAAGTTTTATTGTGTAATATTACTCAATGTAGTTAGGAAGAAGTAGATTTGTTGTTCTTTTAGAAAATAAAAACATTTGTCTACAACTGAAATCAATTAACTCCTTTAACAAAAAAAAAAACTGAAATCAATTAACTATATTATGAATGACTAATGTAATTGTTTTCTTTTCCAATATCGCTATAAAATCAATATATTCTATTACAAATCTAGATATACCATTAGTAAAGTAAACTTTGTTTGATTCCAATATCAATTAGGGTTCCATTAAAGTTGGAAATCTTGAAAAGTCAAAAAAATTGGAGATAACTCAGATTATATACTTATTGACATTCTAAACTTTTTGATTTAGACTTCCATACTTTTGTTTGGTACAAACAAAAGTGAAGGTTTATTAGGGGCATATTCGGGCTGGTGTATTTATATTTATATATAATACATCTAATATATATATATATAGTTATTTTTAGAATAAGATATACGAGGGCATAACTCGTGTTTGGTGTACACAAACAGTCTAATAATCTCAACCTTTGAAAATAAATTTAGGAGGTGTAATCTTAGCTATTGAAGATAAATTTGGGAGATACAATGTCAACACATATAAGCTTAGAAGATATGATCTCAACCCTTTAAGATAAGTTTGTAATGTGTAATCTTTTTTTTTTGAGAATCGACTACGATCTACGTTAGTCGTTACAAGGCATTGATACATCATGAAGATGTGACGAGCACGATAACCGCCTTATTTAAACCACAATGAAAGAGGCCTAAAGCCCGACATAATGAAAGAGGCCTAAAGCCCGACAAATTTATTATATTACTTACTTTATAGATTGCCTAAATTACATGAGATAAATATTGATGGCAAACTGCTTCCACCGAGACTCGATCCCACGACCTCATGGGCTTAAGAGGGGTGTCCAACCGCTGCACCAAAGGGTGGTGGACTGTGATGTGTAATCTTAGTCATTGAAGAGGAGTGTATATTTAAAAAAAAGATATCCTCCTCTTTTATTATATAGATTGTCCAAACATATAAATCTCCATTTTCTTAGCAGACCTCTCACGACAGACCATCTGACGGGCCTATGAGAAGACATGAGGGTTTCAAATTATGGGTTTATTTACGAAGTTAAGAAACTCATAATAAGAGCTTGTAATTCAATTTTGTAAATCTAAAATAATCTGATAGCGTTTATTATACATAACGTTTTCATTAAAATTCATCTCCAATGCAATGTTTAATTTGTATCTCTAAAATAATGTGGCAATATTTATTATTGAGATATTTAAGATGACACTCTAAATACATAGTGTCTTCTTGATGATCTTTAAGTGTCATCTATACAATTCAATTAATTTGATAATGAATATAAATTTTAGAGTTTTTCTTCAGTGTTGCACCGGAGAAACCTTTATAATAGAATATTTAAAAATAGCAAAATAGGAAGGAGACAATTTACATATATCTAATTTCACAGTTCTTATTCAAAAAAAAATATTCACTGTTGACACCTAAATCTAATAATTTTATTTCAATGTTGCATTGGAATTATTGTACGAGTAACATAAATAAATTTAAAATCTATACTTGTAGTTGTAGATCACCTATGTAAACAAAAGTTTATTGATTCATGTTACTTCGTAACTATGATTACGATCATCTCTTTATATTTATAGGTTTTGACAGTTATTCTAGAGAGAGAATGAGAGAGAGAGAGAGAGAGAGAGAGAGAGAGAGAGAGAGACTTAGTTACAGATTAACTAACTAAATAGTAATTAGTTCATTCACTAACGAACACTTATTCTCACGTGAATGTCACACGAGTAGATAACTCGCCCATAACAGTCTGTTAATAAAGTTATTTCAGCTCAATCTTCTTTACTCTGATTCTTCTATCTCACACAACCCCCCCCCCCCCCCCCCCCCCCCCCCCCCCCCCCTCCCACAAACACATGTTTCGAATTGGGAAGAAACATGAATGTGCATTTAATGAATTCCAAAGTAGAGTACAACACTCCCTTGGTGAAGAGATCTGTCAAATTCTCATCTGAGGGTACAAATTTAACTGCAAGATTATTATTGGTAACCAAATCCCTAATAAAATGAAATTCTATTTCAACATGTTTGGTTCGAGCATTGGAAGCCAAGTATTTTTCTCCCATATTGTCACTGAACAACACTATAGGCAGCTTTATATGCACATGAAGCTCTTTTAAGATATAGGATATCCATAATATTTCAGAAGTTGCGAAGGACAATGCTCTATACTCTGCTTCAGTGGAAGATCTTGAGACAATGTCTTGTTTATTTGAAGACCAACAGAAAGGGGTTGAGCCAAGAAATATACAATAGCCACTTGTTGATCTACTTGAATCAGGACAACTTTCCCAATCTAAATTTGAGAATCCATAGAGAGAATATAAATCTCCTTCAATGATAGTAATGCCAGCTCCTAGAGTACCCTTCAAGTATCTGAGTACCTTTTTCAACAAGATGAGATGAGAGGACCTAGGCTGATGCATAAACTGTGTCAAATAGTTCACAGCATAAGTGATATCAGGTCTTGCCATTGTAGCATATTGGAGTCCTCCCACAATATTCCTATAAAACAAAGGACTTTCAAGTGGTTCACCTTCTAATTTGGACACTCTCTTGCCATAAGACACATGAACCAAGCTAGGCTTACAATCAAGGAGCTCAGCCTTATGAAGAAGTTCAGTAATATATTTTGATTGAGTGAGTTTCAAGGAATGTGACTTGTCACCTTGATGAACCTCTATGCCCAAGATAAAATGGAGAGCTCCTAATTGTTTCATGGAAAATTCTCTGCCTAGATCAGAGACCAACTTGGACATTAAAGAATCACTGGATCCAGTGAGAATAATGTCATCGACATAAAGAAGGAAGATTAATAGTTGATCATCCTTGTGATAAATGAACATTGATGTGTCAGAAGAACTTTGAGTGAAACCCCCCTAAAGAAGATATGTAGCTATCCTTGTAAACTAGTCCCTAGGTGTTTGTTTAAGTCCATATAATAATAATTTGTTGAGATGACAAACAAAATCTGGATGATGAGAGTCTTCAAACACAGGAGGTTGTTTCATATAAACATCCTCTGATAGATCTCCATGGAGAAAGTCATTTGACACATCTAGCTGTTGAATAAGCCACTTATGAGTTACTGCAATTGTGAGTGTTACTCTCACTGTTTGAATCTTGACAACTGGACTAAATGTTTCCTGATAATCAAATGCTTCTTGTTGATCATACCCCTGAGCCACCAGTCTTGTTTTGTAGCTCTCTAGGGAACCATATGATTTGTACTTTGAAAATCCATTTGCATCCAAGAATGTTCATAGAGGGTAATTTAGGAGTCAAGGACCAAGTGTGATTGTGCATAAGTGTTGTATATTTTGTTTGCATAGCTTGAATCCAATGGTCAGATTTGATAGCCTCCTTATAAGTCCTTGGTTCATGAATAGGTGATATGACAGCAATATAGGAAGATGGAAATGCATATGGAGTAGTAAAATGAGCCACATGGTCAGGGATATTCTTGGATTTTGTAATTCCGCTCTTTAATCTTATTTGCATTGGATGTATATTAGTTTCAGTGGGGGGAAATAGGTTCCATCTGAGTGGAAGTTGGTACAGTAGATTCACTTTGAGCTGGTGAATCATGAGAGATATGAGGATCGAGAAGGAGAAGGAATGGATGTTTGAGAAGATGAATTGAAGATAAAACCTCTTGATCTCTTGATCAGATAGAGAATAGTTTGTGTGGTATGGTGGAATGGACTGGATTAGACTAGAAGCAAGAGAAGACAAAGGTAATACCTGATAGATAGGTGTGTGCTCCTGAGAAGATGGGGTATTGGATACTGTATTCTCAGTAAATGTAAAGGAGGATTCATCAAATATGATATGTCTAGAGATATAGACTCTTTGAGTATTTGTAGCCTTTATGAGTAGGACTATACCCAATAAAAACACACCTAGCTGACCTAGGACTTAGTTTATAGATATCTCCTAGATAAGGATAGCACAGTGAGCCAAAGACTTTTATCATAGAGTAGTTAGGAAGCTTATGAAATAATATCTCACAGGGAGTATTATCAGAGAGTACCTTTGTAGGTGTCCTATTGACTATATATGCTGCTGTATAAAAAACATGAAACCAAAAGTGCTCAGGCATGGAAACCTGAATGAGCAAAGTGTTTCCTACTGAGGTGATGTGTCTGCTCTTCCTTTCAGCTCTCCTATTTTGATCAGGAGTGTAGGGACAGGAACTTCTAAAGAGTATGCCACATTTGTTCAAATGAACTTCGAAAGAGTATATGGATCTTTTTACTTGTTTAGAAATAATGCATATATCTGCCATTTTACCAATATTAAATTTGTGATAAAGGAGACCGTTGATAAAATATGGATGAAATATTTTCCAACTCAAATTTCTCTCCATTCATCCAACACATTGGATTCTCAAATTTAATTAAATCCTAAACCAACTTTATATATTAATTTCAACAAAAAACTTTAGGTACTAATTAGATGTGACATAACTATCAAACTTTAAAGCACAATAAATACTATTGTAAGCTCATCAGTGTCTTTCTATTGTTGATCTAAGTTTTCTCTAACTATTCTAAATCCGAACCAGAAAAAAAAAAGTCTTATTTATTAGATTTTTTATAAGATTGCAGAGTC
>BEHA01002939.1:524804-541957 GCA_002897215.1 Eschscholzia californica subsp. californica | reverse complement strand
AAAATATATAAATAAAGAAATATTTGATTAAATAAATTATTAAAATACCAAAGTGGCAGACAGAAGGATGTCCATTTGATCAAGGCGTCAACTACAGATACTGAAAGTACTTCAATGACGTCATAAATCAACCCCAACTCACAAATAAATACACCCCTATCTCTCCCTCACTCTCTCTCTCTCTCTCTCTCTAACCCTTTCTTTCTCTATTTAACCTTCAACCTCCACAGTGAGTGAAGAAGAAGAGAGATTTTGAAACCGGTTCACCAGTGGGTCAGACCAGAAACCTCAAACCGATTTTTTTTTTTTTCTGTAAAACGGTAAAACCATGATAGCGTATTTGGAACAGTTCGTTTCGGAAACAGATAGCGAAACAAAACCACTAGAAAATAACGGTGATACAAATCTATGTAACGAGTTAGATTTACAAGGAAAAATCGATTTTGAATGTACCGGTTCAGCCGGTAAAGATTTTGGTGGAATGATTCAAACAAAACCACTAGCTATAATCAAACCGGTTGGACCGGATGATTTAGTTAGAGTTATTAAAACTGTATCAAAATCATCAAATCTAACGGTTGCTGTTAAAGGTAATGGTCATTCAATCAACGGTCAAGCTATGGCTGATAAAGGATTAGTGATTGAAATGAAATCAATTAACGGTCAGATTGATCTTGTTAGAATTGGTGGGTCCGTTTTTGTTGACGTCGGCGGAGGGGTATTATGGGAAGATTTACTAATTCGTTGTGTTTATGGATTTGGCCTTGCTCCTAGGTATACTATCTAAATTCTCTCTCTCTCTCTATTGACACTTTCTCTCTCTAGAAATTGATGATGTTGTAATTTTGTTTTTTGATAATTAGGTCATGGACGGATTACCTTGGATTAACGGTGGGTGGTACGTTATCAAATGCCGGTATAAGTGGTCAAGCATTCCGTTACGGTCCACAAACATCAAACGTAACGGAATTAGAAGTTGTAACGGGAAAAGGAGAAATGTTAATTTGTTCCGAAAATCAAAATTCGGAACTGTTTTTTAGTGTTCTTGGTGGTTTAGGTCAATTTGGAATCATTACAAGAGCTAGGGTTTTATTACAAAAAGCTCCCCATATGGTAAAAAACCACATTTTAGTATTTTACCATCCTCCGTTTTTTTATTGTAAAACCTGTTACAGAATAATCGTTTTCCGTTTTTTTGTAGGTGAGATGGATAAGAATGGTGTATAGTGAATTTGATGAGTTTTCAAGTGATGCCGAGTTTTTAATAACTAGGGCTGAGTGTGACTCGTTTGATTACGTGGAAGGATTTGCTTTTGTGAATAGTGATGACCCAGTCAACGGTTGGCCGTCGGTTCCGTTCAGTTCAGATCAGAAGTTTGACCATTGCCGGATTCCAAGAACCGCCGGACCGGTTCTATATTGTTTAGAGGTTGCTTTTCATCACCGAACCGACGACGATCCATTCTCTGTTGATAAGGTATATACAGTCTTACTTTAACTTAAATACCTCAACCTTTCTAACCGTTGAATATAATTAAAATACGATTATATTTGTACTTATTAGATGACGTAAGCAATTCGAGTGAAACTGACAATACGGGTCAGACTATATCTTCCATTGGATTTTCTGGCGTGAAAATTTATAAAAATACCCCTGCTTTTTCCCCTAAATTACGAGATTTTGCCTTCTAAAGTTATCCTCTTCGTTTTTGGTTCCAAAATCTTCCCCCGCCGTCAAAAAAGCCAAAGTTGCCTCGGATTCTTCTAAGCAGTGTCATTCTTGCTAATCCAACTACCCTTTAAGGGTAAAATAGTAATCTTACTTCAAACCCATCCCGGACCCGATATCGTTTCATAGGGTGGGCCAATAATTTGTAATGTACAAAACGGCCCATCATTTTCAGATTCACCAAATCAAAAAGAAATGTCGGGTTGTGTAAATGACAAAACTGTCCTTAATATTTTGTTTTTATTACTGTCTTATGTATTAGGTTATTGGCAAGATGATTGGACGGTTGAGATTTATTAGGAATCTTAAGTTTGAGGTGGATTTAGGGTATGTTGAGTTTTTATTACGTGTAAAACGACAAGAGGAAGAAGCTAAAGCTAATGGTATTTGGGATAATCCTCACCCTTGGTTGAATATGTTGATCTCGAAGAAAGATATTGCTGATTTTGATCGAGTGGTTTTCAAGAACATCTTGAAGGATGGAATTGGTGGGCCTATGTTAATCTACCCCATGTTGAAAAGCAAGTAAGTAAAACCCTAATCCCTTCATCTTCATCACTTGTTCAAAACATCTCAAATCCTGACCGTTAGATCTAAAAGTCAAAATTTCCTTTTAGTATGAAGGATTGAGAGACCATCAAAATGGGTGGTCAGAGTTCAACATTCTAAACAAAACCTAGTTTGGCCCCACCTACTAGCTACTCAAGCATGACAGAGAGTGGGTCCCACAACAAATCGACCACAATATTGGACCCGCTCTAAAATTTCATTCGGATTTTCTGCCACGTGTTAGATAATGAGTGATGGGTACATTCTGAATTTGATATGACGTGTTTACAGTATATCAACAAATTCAAAAATTAGATATACACCCACTAGGGCTAAAATCGGTAATCGAGATATTCTCTCTCTCACTTATCTCTCAAACCCAATTTGCTCATGATCTAAGCAAATCTGGTTGACTTTTTCAACTATTCGGCGTATCTCATCAGATTGAGTGGGTGAGATTTCTTCCCGTTTTATTTAAGAGATCTTTCGTGGGGCCCATTATGTTAACGTGTACATAATTAATTGCCTAACTTCCAAGCCACGTCAGATTCAGATCTTACGTCACGTAATGGTACTGCTCAATTTACTCCACGTGTCATAACTTAAGCCGTTAGATTTTTGATGAGGTAAGAGTTTTAGTCATAGAAGGTTGGCCAAATTTCAGAAATTTGGCAGAGTTTGACCAAAAAGAATGTTCTTTCAAAAGAAGAAAGGGTATTTTCGTCACTTCTAAGTTCACCTTCTTTTAGAAATTGAGATTTTGGTTACGTATCTTACTGTCCTTTGGCTTGATTTATATTCGTCACTGTTTATACTACTTGAAATGACGTAAATACCCTTAGAGGAGAAAATCTTTGTTGTACTTAAAATATATAAAAGTTACGTATACCCAATCTCACTGCCGTTTGAATTTTTGTGATCAGGTGGGATTCGAGGACATCAGTGGTATTACCTGAAGGAGAAATATTTTATTTAGTAGCATTACTTCGATTTCATATACCACAATTAAAGGGCCCACCAATTGATCAATTAATTTCTGAAAATCAACAAATTATTCAATGTTGTATTAAATTAGGTTTTGATTTTAAGCTTTATTTGCCACATTATAAATCAGAAGAACAATGGAAGTTTCATTTTGGTAAACAATGGTCAAGATTTGTCGATCGGAAAGCTCGGTTCGATCCAATGGCTATTCTTGCTCCTGGTCAAAGAATTTTCTCAAGGGCTCATCCTTTGTTGTAGTGGGGAAAAGAGAAAAAAATATTTTGCATTATTAATTTTTCATGTACTTTGTTCCAAAAGAATGTGGGCCAATGTAAATGAGTATTCAATGAAAATTTTCTTATGCTTTAATCATATCCTTTCTTTCCTTTCTTATGTGCACTTATCTATATGTATATATTGTTAAAATTTCATCATTGCCTTTTGTATGAAAATAAATTAGTATAGAT
Source organism: Eschscholzia californica subsp. californica (assembly GCA_002897215.1). NCBI lineage: Eukaryota > Viridiplantae > Streptophyta > Magnoliopsida > Ranunculales > Papaveraceae > Eschscholzia > Eschscholzia californica. The sequence continues at coordinate 538,228 of BEHA01002939.1, read as the reverse complement.
AACAAGAACATCTACAATTAGAGATGTTGCAGGAGTGAGATATATTTTCAACCAAGTGGATGATCTGATTGAAGGCGATGATCTCTTCCCCAAAGAACGTAGAAGTCTTCTCTCCAATACTCTGAAAGCCTCTAAACTAAACTAAACTCTTGTGAACGATATGAATTTTGTCTTGTAAACAATAGGAATATCCACAGTTCGGACTCGTGAGGAGTCGCAATGATTGTTGGATACAGTCACAATGACTGAGTCCAATAGGCTTTGACCAGTCAACGAGACTATTCTGGACCGTTGCATAGTGATCTGTGTAATCACTGCAGGAAAGGTTTTCACAGGAAGATCAGAACAGATCTTGTTCATCTCATCGCATCTAACACATACTAAATCCAGATGCTCCCGCGCTCCTAGCGACAATTTGTACATGCAATCGCACCTCTAAAACGCCCACAACGTCAATCCACCCACGCACGTACGCTATTTGCGTGGTGCAAATTTCGTAAAACACTATACCAATTCTTAGTGAATACCCAAGTATGAATGAGTAATTGCTTATAAGCCTTTACACTTCTTTAGTACTCGATGTGGGACTATCTTTAATTAGGTCTAATCTTCCCAATTATAACTCAGAGTTTGAAGATTAATGTATCATTGATATGGAACTAGTTTTATGTAAATCTTAACTTGAAATTGAAACCCACCACAATCCTAACACAACAATTCATATATTGAGCTATTTCCACCAGTATAGCCCACTCAAATCAACAAAAAACATCCTCAAATTTTGCTAGGATCTGAACTATATATATATTTCTATAATATGCTTCACCTACTAAATCTTTTCATTTAAGCCACAAAATCTATTTTCTCCACTTTAGTGTAATCTCACAGTCCAGTGTGGTGAGCACTTCAGCCTAAAATTACCAAACAACCAACTTAATAGAAAATGTTTGTTTGCTTATTAGTTAATCAACAATTAAGTGATATAGAATAGAACTTTAGTGCCTTAAATATTAAGAGTATGATGAGAGAATCTACTACCTTTACTTATATATAATAGTTTATTACCATCACCTACCCAAGAAAGTATTGAAAGAGTTATAAGATCATTTATAATGGTCCATCAATGATGATAAAGTGTAATCTAAGTTTTTTAGTTATTGTAAATTATCTTAAACTTTGATTATATCTTTTGAGTTCAAGTTGAAGTACTAATCTGTACTTTATATATAACAAAGGGTATATTATATATATTGTTATTGTTGATAGTTGATACAAAATATTATCCAATATTGGAGGAAGATGAGTTTAATTGCAGATCGACTTTTAATCTTAATTTTGAACTACGGGTAAAAAAATTTTAGGATAGAAAATTTTAAAAGTTTTTCTTTTTTGAACTCTTACCGTTATTTTAATAAAATTTAAGATTTCTCTTTAAAATTTGTATTTCTCAAACAAAAAAGTTTCTCCAAAACAGGGGCCTTAATCTTTGACTAACTAACTTATCTCATTAGTAGTTTCAACAACAAAAAAGAAAAAAACTTATTTCCTTAGCTAGACTAGTAATCTAGATTAGGATTTAAACCACCAACCATCAATTCTTATTAGTGGGACAAGTTTCAAGATGGGCTAAAATTGGAAATGCTCACGACGTAGGGTGTCAACAAATGCTAAAAACATGTGCGGCACAGTATGTGAATTTGTTTCAAATGTTGTGAGTATTTGATATCCAAAAGGGTACCAAATTTATTACTATTTGTATTCACATCTGTAAATATTCGGATATATCTGAAAATTATTTAATTCCATGAATTTGATATAACCTTTCCTTAAAGAAATTTAACCAAAAAAATGTGATAAAATTATCTAATTCGATAAATTTGACTTATACCGAGGGCTATGCCCTTGATTTGACTAACATACCCGTAGAATCACCGACTGAAGACATCTCTATGGGCATTTCCACATTTGGGGCCGAGGCTCCCAATTTCAAATTTGGGAGCCCCAACCCCTCGACTCTCCAACCCGGGAGCCTTAATGGGAGCCCGGGTTGGGGGGCTCCTAACTTCAAATGTGATCGTTGGGGAGTTCCCAACAATCACATTTGAGTGGATTCTTTAAAAAAGGATGCACTCGATAGTATTTTTTATCTTTTTATTTCTTTTTATCTAATTTTTTTCTTTGAAAATCTTAATTGTTTTAAACCTTTTCTCTAATACTTTCTCTAATTGTTTTTATCTTTTCAAAATTCTCTCTCTCTCTCTCTAATAATATTAAATTTTTATTTTATATTTAAAATTAATAATTTATAGTTGGAGATTCAAATCAAAAGTCCGCACAGTACATCACACACATACATAATTTAACTTTACGAGTCCCGGTTGGTGCCCGACATTGAAGTTAAAAAAAAAATAGGGGCTGCCAAATTGTTAGCTTGAGTCCCTACATTGGACTCGCCCTAAAGAAATCTCTCTTATTATGATATTTACCAGACATGCGCAAGGCTGATGAAACCTTAATAGTGTGAAGTGATATATAATTATTATATTACTTATATATTATTATTTTTATTTAATAATTATATATATATGTATATTAAAATACACTTGTATTATATCATTTTCAAATCAAAATTTCATAAATGGATATACCTGTATCCCGAAATCTAAAAACTACTTGAAAAATTATTATACTCGAAAAAGTATCCCTGTCACGGTGCAGGTTATAATGGGTCTCTCGACTAACATGATGGGCCTCAGGAGAAGAGTGACAAGTAGGTCTCACGACCAAGAGAACAAGTAGGCCTCACGGCCAAGTCCCTTAGGTCTAGGTTTAGGAGTTTTCTAAGTTTGGGTATTTTATTTATTTAGGAGTTTCTAATTTGAGTATTTTATTTGTTTCTAAATTAGGAGTTTTCTAAGTTTGAGTATCTTCTTCCTAGTTTGAATCTATTTAGAAGTGTCTAAACCTTATAAAAAGAGTCAAGTTTGTCCTTGTTATACAGCTTTTTAGACATTATTAATCAAGTTTATCGTATTTTCTTCTATTTGATCTACTATTCAATCTAGTTTTTGTTTTTTTAATTTCCGCCGCGCCTGCATCATACCAATGCTAAAAAAAATACTTAACATTTTTATAACGATTTCTGCTATTTTAAGAAAAAATATTTTAGTTTTTTCACAATTATTGCAATAAATATAATCTTTATTTAACGTTTACTAATTTTAGTTAGTTTTTCGAAAATAGTCTATTTTGCTGAAACACTAATAAACACTTGCCAATTGCCATTTTGTTTTATCATTGTTTAGGGGATGGTATATGTCTCATTCTTTGCTGCCTATATTATGTAATTTTATAATTCTTAATGGTTCGAGTTTTATCTTGTCACTCTTAGAAAATCACGAAACTAAAAAAAAATTAAAAATGTTTTAACCAAGCAAACATCTAAGAATTATAAAATTCTAAAGAAGATTTTAGATGACAAATGAGTCGGTAGATTATAGTTTCTCACTTTATAATATAAAATTCTATACAATATTAAATCAACAACTAAAGTCAAAAACCTAAAAGATCCTAGGATGGAGATATAGTTCCCAAAATCTATCCAAAAATCTTAGGTTAAAGTGACCTGCATGGATTGACTCTTTTTTCTTTGATTTGATGAATCAAAACTTACCAACAAGAGTTAAATTACCTTTATGATTTTCTTGAAACCCTTTTCTTTTTCTTAAACTTCGTAATCTTCAAAGACCTTTTAATTCTTTGAGGTAAAATTAGATTCTTCCTCCATGCAAATCCAATCTACTTTATCTCTTTATAGCTACGTTCACGTTGTCATGCAAGAAGAATCAATCTAGCTACTTCCATCTCTCTCTATCTCCTCAAAAGTAGATAAAGGTACGGCATAAATGGGAGGTCCACTTTAGTTTTGTAATGTATTCAATAATATGATCATAATTTCTTGTAAACCTAAAAAGATGACCAAATCAGTTTTGAAAGAATACCCTAACACTGATTATTAATATTGATTTTGGAGCAAATTATAAAACTCTATCGAATTAGTGTCTTAATTTGTCTCCGATTTTGTTTAATATACTTTTTGGTTGTCCAAAGCTTACAATTCTGTAAAGGATTCGCTAAATCAATTGTTTTCTGTCATCCTTTTGTTTGAAAAAGATAAAATTAAAAGAATAACAAAGTAAATGTTAGAGGACTAGAAAAAATAACTTAAGTAAAATGTTTGTAAAACAGAACTAGAGTAGTAGTCGATGCAGTCAAAAGTTTAAGTAGTCTGATAATTTTCTCTATATACGCCCTCTCATATATAATACGCCCCATGCAAAAAGGTTTGCATGAACACATAAATCTAGATAACTAAAGAAGGGAACTTTTGAGATTTTCCCTTTCATCTTGTTCGATAAGATTTTGCTGATTGTTAATTCAAATTCTATTTCCCTTTTAATTACCACCTATTCTTTAAGAGGTCTTATTTAGAGCCTAGTGAGTTGTATTGATTGGATTTCGGACCATCTTTGTCATAAAATAATTAGTTTAAAGATAACTAAAAAAGATTGTGTTATTTAATCTTTAATTTTACACAAAAGCCTAGTAAACATAAAGACAGACATTTACAATCTTTTTTTGTTGAAGTAGAGACATATACAATCTTGAGCAGCTTAAATTTTTTTGGGGATTAATGGAAAATTAGAGCTAATTCTCTAATTTGATTTATGTTCCCTTAGTATTAATTCATTTATCATTTCATTGGTTTTAAATACTAATATACTCCTAATTTAATCGGAATCACTTAGTTGGATGTTAATGTTTGTTAATTAAGGTCGATGTTTTGGGGAAATAAAGAAATTTTTTGAGTCCATGTTTCCATCTGCCACCATCAACTCTGACGGTCTCCACCACTAACATCGGCGATGACTCCACCATCAATTACAACCACACTTCTTCCTCTCTCTCATCTATATTCTGGCGAAGGGGAGGATCCAGAAATTCCTTCCAAGGGAGGGTAAATATTAAAGAATTTTTTTGAATACTAGTTGATGAAAAGTTTCCAAAAGTGATTTAAACTAAAATCACTTATAAATGAAAAACTAATATCTTATTTGACCAAAAAATTATAGTTGGAATCTTACAAGAATTACATAAATAAATTACTCGTAATTTAATTCTAATTTAGACTTGTATTTGTTATTTCATATTTATTTTAAATTTAATTACATTCAGTATAACAATGACGAACAATACAGACTCGAATTTTCACCCTAAAGAAGAAGAGGAAGTCCGAAAGATAGTGTGGTATGACCTACGACAATAATTACAACAATTAAATTTTATTTGGAGAAAACACTAAAAAGTATAATTGTCAAACAAATTATTTTGGTTGAGTAATCTTAACTTCAAATGATAAAATAAAATCAAACTAAAAAATATTAATGCAATAAGTAATTTTTGTTTCTGGTGAATAAAAAGATTAATTGAAGAAGATTAAAAGAAAAAAAATGAACTATTGGGAGAGTGGAGTCAGAAGGATTCGAACTCCTGCCACTGGCACCCAAAATCCAACATCCTTTCGTTGGGCTAACCACCAGGTTTGTATATAATCTTTAAAGTGGTGAATATCATATATGTAAGACATGTGTAATGGCCTTTCAACACTAAACTGTTTAGGCTCCGTGTAGGGGCAAGGGGGTCTATAGACTCCTCTCGCCCCTGTTCGGATACGCCACGGGGAGGATCCCTTCTCGGAATTCTCGTTTGGTTCTTCCAAACGAAGGAACCCCTCCTTCGCCTGATTTTTCAGACGAATGGAAGCTCATTTGCCATAAAGAGAGAAAGGAAAAGGCAAAGAAATGGAGAGAGAGGGAGGAGAGAGAAGATAGAGAGATAAGGAGATGATAATGATAAATTCGACAAGTATTCTAGAGACATAAAAAGAAGGATGTGTTTGAGAAAACAGTTGTAGTTTTGCCCTCCATTATATTTTATTCCCCACAGACTTTTCTTATTTCCAGAACACTATCCAACCAGGGGTGGCCCGTGCCCAAAGCGACCAAAGCGGCCGCTTTGAGCCCCAACTTGTTGAAGGGCCTCTCGATTCGATATTTTGTATGTCAGCTTCCAAAATAATATTTATATTCTTACCAAACTTTTAACAAGATAGTTGTAGTTCAACAGGTAAGGGTTTAGAGTGCATGCAATAGGTTAAGGGTTCAAATCCACCTATTAACATTATTAAAACTTAATTTTTTTTTAGAGTGCATGCAATAGGTTAAGGGTTCAAATCCACCTATTAACATTATTAAAACTTAAATTTTTTTTAGAGTGCATGCAATAGGTTAAGGGTTCAAATCCACCTATTAACATTATTAAAACTTAAATTTTTTTTCTAACTTGTCTAACATAGGGCCCCCATTTTAACTTCGCTTGGGGCCTCCAAAATACTTGGGCCGGCCCTGTATCCAACATAAAACTAGTTATATCTATTTGAGCTCCCTAAAATGTTTTAATTAAGCCCTCAATTACTAGTACAATTTTGATAAGCTGAAATACTAAACAACCTAAAATTCAGACTGACCATGGGCTGAAAAGTGATGTAATTGACCTTAATTGATCAGATCGTTTCTCTCTCCTCATGGTTTGACAAGTTAGGGCCGACTACGTCACCTTTAGGTCTATGGTCGGCTCAAACTTGGGGTCGTTTAGCATTTTTTTTTGTTGAAGTGTCGTTTAGCATTTTTCTAATGATCAGATTGAGGTAGATTGGATCACATAGGTAGGATTATAATTTTAAAATCAACTTTACATATCACAATATATGGATGTTTTATTGTTTCCTTTGAGATCATAAAAAATGTTTGTGCAATTCTTCTTAGTCGGTCACTTTTCAAAGTTTTTCATATAGTTATGGGATTCATCCTAATAATAATGTTGTTAACCATACAAATGGAAGCAACAAGCCATATTAAAAGAACCCATCAATATGTCACTTTCTAATTTACTGCCAGCGCTACTGACAACATGAACAAAAACAAATATGAATAAAGTTACATGTATATGTCAATCTAATTCGAAATAGAAGGGTGACATCTACATTTTGTCGGCCTCTGATTAGTCTGTTAAATCAACACATTTTAGTAGAAGTTGATATCTCTCATGCATAGGTCAAAATCAAATTAGACAGTGGACTAGGAAATAGTTGTCATATGGTTGATATCTACTTGTGGTGCTAAAACAAGAAAAAAATTACGAATATATTTATTTTTTCTTTCATCTAATTAGTACCTATCACAACTGCTCGTCAATGATATTATACTTTTATTGAAGAAATGTCAAAAGATGATTGATCTTATCTTCGAATAAATGCAAAGTCAACAAAGCAATATAATGAGGTTTTAAATGACAAATGAATTTGGCCTCAACTTACATTCAACGTGAGCTCAAACTTTCGATATGATTTGCATTAAATCGATGATTTTTTCTGACAACTAATTAAGTATATACAACCTAAGAAAGCCTTAACTCATAAATTTGGAATTTAAGTTAGGAGTCGAAATCGGACCAAAAGGATAAGAAAGAAATTTTAGGGTATTCAATAATTCATTGTTCATAACTCTGAGTAGGAAAAGCTAGAATCAACTTTATACTAATAAAAATGGGTGAAAAGGAGATTTGTTTATTTAAATGTTTGATTAAAAATAGAAATTGACCACTACACACAAAAATCCAAACCCTAAAAGAAACATATGGTAATATACATAAAAAGAGAGGGAGTCCCCCACTCCCATCTTCTTTTCTCAAAAATAAGTATTTAGTGGTATTGTGGGGACATGAGAGAGAAGAAGAATTTTGTTTAAATTATTATCACTTTTCTCTGCGTGTCATACATAACCTTGAGTCCTCAAAATTTGTGGCCATTTCTTGATGTGTTTTTGGGTGTTTTTATCATCACTAGTCTTGACAATTGACAAACATCATAATGTGTTTGATATATTTCAAACAAAAAAGAATAATGTGTTGATATATGGATGAAGGGGAATCATGTACACTCTAAACAATGCTAAAATTAGAAACAAAAATTAAGATTGGAAATCGAAAACAAACTGTCATGATGTTTAGCGTCAACGATCAATACCTCTGCCAATGGAAAGCGAATATGTAGAAAAACTCAAGCAAAGCCTTCAAATTTAGATTATACATATAAAAATTGTTTGTGGTTCATATATAAAATACCTCTACCAATGGAAAGCGAATATGTAGAAAAACTCAAGCAAAGCCTTCAAATTTAGATTATACATATAAAAATTGTTTGTGGTTCATATATAAAATATTGTTGCCCTAGAAATGCAGTGACAAATATAGGGCGCCCCTCTGTGAACTTTGGAAGGCACAATATTTTTGGGAGCAACCCTGTCAACAAACATTCTCGGCATAAACGCGTTTTTTCTAAAGGGTGTTATACAATTTAAAGGTAAAAAGGAAATCAATTTGTCCGGATATTTAAGGTTTCAACCAGAGTGTACGCCTCTAATACATCATACCCGTTCTTTTTCCACGGACACCATAATGTTGATCATATAATGACCTTTAAAGGCAGAAGTGTCAATGGCAATATATGTGCTCATTCGTGGTTTAACTTAATGTTAATCCTATAATGACCTTTAAGGGCCAAAGTGTCTATGGTAATATATGTGTTCATTCCAAGGTTTTCTGTGAAATGATGTAATGACTCTTGGACTCCTTCAGAAAGCATCACAGACCCTCTCAGTAAAATTTCGTTGGACTCTCTCTTAGAGTCTTGTGGTTGTCACCAAAGAAAATTTGCGAACGTAGAGAAATTCGTCCGCTACATTTTGAGGTAGAATTCTATGGTTGTCATCTTTTTGTTAAGGGAGGACGGAGGCACTCATCAATTAGATTATGGGGTGATGTATCTTTGTACAACCCCTGATTTTTCTAGGAAGTAAACTACAATAGTTATTACATGGCATTGATACATCATCAAGATGTGATAAACATGACAACCGCCTACATATCAACCAAAGGGGGGCCTAGACCCAACTAACTTACCAAACATCCTAAAAGCCCAACTTTGTAACTTACGAATGAGATTAAGCCCTAAAACCCTACTAACTTATCAATGAGCCTAAAATCCAACTAACTTATTTTTATTTATACTTTTAACAACCCAAAGGATTCCACCCCCTCTGGAAATAGAACCGGAGACCTCTAGGATTTTGGAGTATATGCACTACCAACTGTGTTATCAGTTGTTGGCAAAACCTTGATTTGGTACGCGTCCTTTCCACCATGTGTGCATTTGTAAAAAATGGTGTTTGCCTTTAAACGTACTAAAATGATTTTTGCATAAACAGGCTTCCACGGAGATTACGTAAGTTCCTTGTTCAAGACAAAGCCCACCTTAAAAATGGCCCAAATGAAATCCATATTTCTAATAAACAAATGGTGAGAACAATGTTCAATCCCAATCCAGACTAGTTTGATTGTGTCAACCGTAACCATACTTGCTTAACCACACGTCAGATTAAAACGATAAGGTTAGAGTAAAAAACAGGCCATGTTTTCCCGACTATAACGAAGGTTTAGAAGATCAAAGATTACAAACTATTGAATTAGTTCTCCCATTGATAATCATAACATGTAACAACAATAACATCAACCAAACTGTATAACTAAACAAATTCACAATAAACAGAAAATGGGTATGAGATGAATATATAAGACTTAGAAAGTTCGCACTAATTTCTTTGAGCAGCAATGAGTTGAGCCATGACTGTAGCATACTGAACCACAGTGTGTTGATAAGAATAGTGATCTAAGAGACCAAACTCTGAAAAGTTTGGTTCGATGTGCATAAAATGACCAGGTAATGATCTTCCTGATAAAGTTTCTTGCCATAGATCGACAAAGTCTTCCATGACTTGCTTAGCTTTGTCTAGTGAAGAAAGCGGAAGATACTCTACCTGCAAGAAAGAAACAAGAAAACATCAACTCATTTAATACCACAAAATTTCGATCAAACACTCTTCAAATTTTCTACTGTCACCAATCAAATTTTGACTCCAATTCTATACTCAAATTTAAAATCGATACAAATGGAGAATCGGAGAGTCAGCTCAAGCTCAACTTCCAGGTAGAATCCTACAAACAAAACTATTCTTATGCAGTTTAATCTACTTTTAGCTGTTAAGCTATCTTCTAATGGGGTTTATATGTTTGTCAAAACGCGTGTGGTAAGTGAATGAAACGTTATGATAATTTTACTAGGCACAAAGATTAAATGTAGAATAAGACCACTTTCGTAAAGAAAACATATTTCAGATGATCTCAAGTAAAAGTTAATCTCAAAATTAGTACCTCCATAACAATTCCTCTCAGATTTTCCGAGTGTATTGGAACAACTTTTCCAACTCTTAATTGAAAGTCACCAAGTTGGTATTGAAATCCCTATAAAGAAGAAACATGCACCAAGGCTTATAGTTTATTACCAATTTAACACAAACAACTGACAACATTAAGTAGTTCCATTTTAACTTCTAAAAATGGCGATAAAACAAATGAACTGCCCATGGGCCAAAAATTTCAGGTCATCCAGTGATCTTGTCTCTCTGGAAATATCATTTATTTCTAGAGAAGTAGATAAGGAGTCAAGGAAAGCGTACATGTTAAATTATTTTGTTTCTGGTTGGTAACTTTGCTCGATTACGAGGTAAAACATTATCATTTTTCAAAATTCAGCCAAATGAGGATCTATTTTTTTCTCCTAAATGACATCTCAATATCATCTTTTACCACTTCCATCTACTGGTCAAATGTGAAACTTAATAGGATCCAAGTTTTTATGCAAGTTGTGATTGATTAATGCTTTAGGTTTTGGTGTCGTTGGGAGGTGGTATCAATAGTCAACTACGAGGGTGTTCATCCTGAAAGTTATCTCCTAATCAACAAAAGTATATGATCAAACAAACCAATATTTGTAATGCTACTTTAGCAACTGCTCCAAATCAATATGAAAACGGTTCTAACGACTAGGGGTACACCCCGACAGAATTTGATACGATAAACATTTTGAACAGGAAAACAGGTCGCATTTGCAGAGTTACTTGCTGAACCGCTGACTCGGGGGGTTCAGCCATAGATTAGCTTATGCTTGGTAGATCCCTCGGTAACTCGGCCCATTCTGCAAAACCTAACTAAGTAGCTTTTTGGAGAACAAAGTAATGAACTAAGCTAATAGATAAGATCTATGTAAGTTGTCCACCATGACATAAGTAACTCAAGTATGACAGTCAATGGCTACCGCAACCGAGTGGAAGTATAAAACATGCTACCTCTACTACTAGGTAAATTGATTACAATGAAAATACAAACTAACTAACAGAAACAAATCAGGATTTGCTCGCCATGTCTTGTTCTTTCTAACGAACCGTAACGGGTTCTTACCAATGGCCTTTAAGACAATTCAACGGTAGTTATGTACTTATTTCAAGCGTACGTTAATGGACACAAACTTTGACCTAATCAAGGCAGATAATCTCAATTTGCAGCAGCAAATTCCATGTACAAAAACCATAAAGCTTTATGTCAGAAAAATAGGTAATCATCTTGTTATCACTAGGTATTTGCTTCGATAGAAAATGGAGAAAGTACAACAAAGAGTTCAAAAATAGGATTTTTAATTTTGGTCTTTAATCAAAGTAATGTAATACTAACTTAATTGAACTCATTAATTGAAATTAAAGTTTCACAAACCATAATTAATCAAAAATCAACTATACCCAAGTACAAAAATTGATTAACTTTTTACAAATTCAATAGGGAGAAAAGATCAAACCTCGAAATTAAGAGAGACCCTTCCTTTATAAGACTGAGATTTCTCCATTATCATCTGAATTGTTGAATCAGCTTCCACCACAATCCTATGACCACGAATTATAAAGTAATACTTGTTTGGTTGTTCTTGAAGTGAAATACCCAATAAATCTCTTGGATACTCAGCTGCTGCACTCTGATCTAAATAGATAACAAGGTTTCAATATTCAAAACCTCAAAACTAGAAAGAGAAATTGATCATATCAGAAGAGGGGGAAAAATCAAACCTTTCAAAATGGGTCGATAGTAAGTGAGGGTAGCTTTCCATCTTCCTCCTTTTGTACCATTCATACTCTCAACACATTGAGAGACTTCTGTCAGAATTTGACTGTTAACTGTAGTTCCAGCATTTGGTTGCCAATGGAGAAGCCTAATCAACAAAATTCAAAGATTGGGTCTTTTCATAAGTGATGAATTAAAACCCTAAAATTTAATTTTTAACATTCAAAACTTCAAATACAATTTAGGGTTTTTTAGGGTTCTTAGGCCTAACCAACAAAATTCAAGGAAGCAAAAGATTGAGTCTTTTTTATAAGTGAAGAATTAAAACCCTAAAATTTTAATTTTCAACATTTAGAAATTCAAATACAATTTAGGGTTTTTTAGGGTTCTTACCATTTGATTGTCATCTTCTCTAACTGGTAAGCAATACTGATCGTAGTGAGAAGGGGAAAGGCAGAACGCATAAGGTTTTGGGTTTAAAGATGCGAGGAAAACTTTATTGGCACCCCTTTGACTACAGGCACATAAAAGAGAAAGTAATATGGGCACCACAAGATGTGTGTGTATATAATAACTAGTTGTAAAAGCGCCACTTGCCGTTGTTATTAGCGCCTCCTCGCACTTCCTTGACTTGGTCAGTTCGAGTAGCCCACGTTTGGTTAAAGGCGCTTCTTGGAGAGTTTTGTTTATGATATTTTTTTTTCTTTTAAATCTAGGGCTTAAAAGAACCTTCTTCTTTCTTTCTTTCTTTCTTTCTTGTGATTCACCTTTACTTAGTCTTCAAATTATAGAAAAATAGAATGACAAACTTCTTCTTGGTCGAAACTTAAATTTAGGATAGAATTTAGAGAGGAAAAAAATTTGGGAAAAAATGAAGAAGGGAAAATGATGGGCGGATGTTGGTGGGTCTTAGTCTAGGAAGACAATAGACTTGACGGTGTCGTTAGGTCAAACTGAAGTTGGAGGGTGCTTGTTTTACCAGGAGGCGCCTATAACCAATTCCGGGTATACAGTGGAAGAGCCCTTATAACCGGGTGGGGAACCGTAACAATAGTGGGAGGTGCCTTTAAGACCTCCCGTTGGGTTAGTAGATTCGCACTTAGATTGAAATAATTTTATTTGATATGAACTCAAGATTCATTACACTATACATGGTACTGATACATCATTAATATATGGGTTAATTCCGTTTTGGCCCCCATATTGTGACCAACTCACCGTTTTGGCCCCCAATTGTGTCCGGCAGTTCGTTTTGGCCCCAATTTCCTATTTGGCCCCACCATATTTTTGTAAGCTTCTCC
>BEHA01002939.1:489780-523999 GCA_002897215.1 Eschscholzia californica subsp. californica | reverse complement strand
GAAGCTTACAAAAATATGGTGGGGCCAAATAGGAAATTGGGGCCAAAACGAACTGCCGGACACAATTGGGGGCCAAAACGGTGAGTTGGTCACAATATGGGGGCCAAAACGGAATTAACCCTTAATATATTACGTCATGAATTGGATAATGAATAAGCTACGTAACTACAGTCATAAAGACATCTTGGTCCCTATTGGCAAGAATTGAATCCCTTAATTGTTACTGTTGTTATTTTTATTGATGATTTGTTTTGAGTCTACATGAATTTTTAGTAATTGCTACGAAAAATCATCATCTCGCTTAGTTAACATTCTCTAAATTTTTCTCGACCTCTTGCAACAACAAACTGCTAAAAGAATATCTTAGTTTCTAATTAAAAATGGCAAAGAAACGACTTCTTCTTTCACTCAAATTTACAAACCACAAAATACTATGTATACAAATAACCAATTATATTCGCTTTAAAATTGTCTTGCACTCAACCTGATTCATGGACATTGTAAGTAAAAGTAGTGACTTGAAATAACCCTGTCTAACACGGTATCGTAGTTTCGCCCCTCCTTTGAACCTTATGTAGAAGTTCTTAGCCTTCAGAATGACATGTATAATCATAGTCATATTTTAGTTCCAATAAATTTTTTAAGAGTGCAATTTCCTACCATTAATATGCGGAACAAATGTGTAGTAAAATTTGTATTCAGTGCCACTTTCAGATATGTATTTGTCACATATAGAAAATAATTTAACATTTCGGAGATTAGTCTGCGTGCGAACTTAGGGTCTCCTAAAATAATTATCTCATAGCTATGGTTGAGTTATTGCGGTAATCCCTTAACTTGTTATATCGATGAATTTTGAAGTAATAATTATTTTTTATTGCGTAATTAGTTGTTTTGGGTTCTCACTTTTACTTTATTCCTCTAGTTAAGATCTTGACTAGCAAAAAGAAATACGGTCCGAATTTATTAACTTATCTGAACCTATAATCTTATCTTAACCTAATGTTCAAATTCAATTACAAACCAAACAAAATATCAGCATTTATATCTTGCAATTTTATTAGAGAAGAAGGGTTCATGTGAATTTCTTAAAATGGTGGGTACAGAACTTAATTAGATGTAAAAGATGAGGAGGTAACTCTAAAAACAATGTATTTGAAGCTAAGGTATTGGAACTAGTGCCAAGCAAGACCTTCCCATCAGAATTCAGGACTGGCATAATATCTCTGTAACACTACAGCAGAAAAAAGAAACGGCTGATACAGATGAAGATAACTCCAAAATTACAGTATAAAATAAATAGAAAAGACAGAGTCACAAGGGGCTTGAAAGGAGGGGTATTTTTGTGAATGAAATTTAGAGATGATGTTTATAGTGTTTGCAGACCATTTGGAGGCATTTTTTTGTGGGGTTTTTTTTTTTTTTTTTTTTTTTTTTTTTTTTTTTTTTTGTGATAAAGAGGAATTCTCTCTTCTATAAAGAAACAATGCCTCTGAATAAGGGTGGAGAGATGGTGAAGGAAAAATGTTCGGGAACAATTAAGGTTAAGGTCGGGTGGACTCGAGATAGAAATTTGACGTGACTTCTCATAGTTGGAGCAACCGTGGATAT
Organism: Eschscholzia californica subsp. californica; assembly: GCA_002897215.1. Lineage (NCBI taxonomy): Eukaryota > Viridiplantae > Streptophyta > Magnoliopsida > Ranunculales > Papaveraceae > Eschscholzia > Eschscholzia californica. Next base: position 522,388 of record BEHA01002939.1, on the reverse strand, counting down.
GGATCAATAGAAGATCAATCAAGAATGTCAGATTGAATTTCTGTCTAGAATTTGTCCGGGGTATCTTATGTCCTTACAATATTAGTAGTCAGGAGATTAAGAATCTTAAAGGTAATCTATGGAAATCAAATGTTATTACTGTATTTGTTCTAAAACTGACAAGTTATTGGATATTTGAATCAAAGAAGATATACTAATTGGATTTCAAATATAAAGTGGGAAAATACTTTTTTATTTGGGTTTGATACTTTGATAAAGGCTATGTAGGACAATGATATTTAAATTGGAATGTGATATTCTAAATCTAATATAGTGTTTCTACTAAAAATGTGGATACATATCAAAATGGGAATTCTAGCGGATAAATTTAAGCACACCTTGAACCCCCATTATCACTCCTTTTCAGGCGGCGTATGTTCCAGGTAGACAGATTACTGATAATATCATCATAGGCCAAGAAATCATACACTCTTACAAAAAATGAAAGGATCAGTAGGATACTTTAGTCTCAAGTTAGACATGTCCAAAGCTTTTGATAGAATTGAATGGAACTTCCTTACAGACATTATGAGAAAACTGGGTTACAATGAACACTGGATTAGAATGATACACACGTGTATCACTACCTCCTCCATGTCAGTGCTTGTGAACGGCCGCCCGGGTAATACTTTCTATCCTACGAGAGGTATCAGACAAGGCGACCCCCTTTCTCCCTTTCTCTTCACGATTGCTATGGAAGGTCTCAGCCGTAAGCTGATGAATAATAGTGGCAACAGATTCCTGGGTTTTCCTACTAACAACGCCGATTTGGAAATCTCTCATCTGCTTTTCGCAGACGACTGCATCATTTTCGGCAGAAACACAATTGACAACATCCACAACCTCAAGAAGATTCTTCAAGAGTATTGTGAAACCTCGGGTCAAATGATTAACTATGTTAAATCTAACATATTCTACTCCAAAAATTCACATCCGAAGTCAAACGTCTGATTATGCGAACCCTAAAGGTTAAATATGCGTCCACCTCGGAGAAATACCTGGGAGCCCAGCTATTCATAGGAGCCCAAAAAACCAAAGTTTTCAATGATATCCTCGATCACATCAAAAACAAGCTCAACAAATGGAATCACTCTTTTCTGTCCCAAGCTGGTCGCACGGTGGTCATCTCTGCCATAGCTGCTGCCGTACCCCGATATCCGATGCAATGTTTTGCTATCCCTAAAGGAATCAGTAAACGCATCAAATCCGTTTAAAGGAACTTCTTGTGGGGTAAGTCGAAGGGTATTTGTACTAAAGCATGGTCTTATATTTGCCTGCCGAAGAATTTCGGAGGCCTTGGCATACACGCTCCAGATCTGGACAACACCGCTTTACTTTCTAAGATGGCCTAGAGGCTCAAAACGGAACCTGATAACGCATGGGCTAAACTACTCAAGGCAAAATATTTCCAGCTTCCGGATAAACATGGTCCAGCGAAACCCCATCATTCCTGGAATTGGAAGACCATAAGAAAACATTACAGCATTATTGAAGATCTAGCCACCTGGGAAGTACAATCGGGCAAGGACATCAATATTTGGGAAGATAACTGGATCCCAGAAATTAATGGTCCTATTCATAACAACAATCAATCTAGTCTGAACAAGGTTTCCCAACTCATCACGAATAACAACTGGAATGACGAGGTCCTCAATGCTAACTTTGAGACAAAAACTCAAAACCCCATCAAAACCATCCAAGTGAACATTGAAGGCAAAGATCAAATCAAATGGAAGCTTACCGAGTAAGTTCACAGTTAAATCTATGTACCCACGGTCCCACGTATAAAGATCTTCATCTGAAAAATATGTACTAAATCTCTCCCAGTTAGAGAACGAATCGGAAAATACATTGACAACAACCTGCATTGCCATAACTGTACTAAAATAGAAACCATTGAACATGCTCTTCCGCACTGTGCTCTAGCTAAAAACATTTTGTTTCACTTTAATATTATCTCGGAGAACATTACTTCTATCTCTAATTGGACCTTCTCTTGGGAAAACGATTTCAATCTCTGTTACACCAGTGAAGATATTCACTTCGCGAATATTCATTGGATTTTATGGAAAGTTAGATGTGGCCACTGTTTTCAACATGAGATGAACGATCTAAATAAAATTATAAAAATGATAGTATCTTATCCGAGAAACAACAAAATCACCGAGAAAAAGAAACAAAAATCCAATGAAAAATGGCAACTTCCGGGTTCTCAATTTATAAAAATTAATCCTGATGCTTCTTTTATTAATGTAACATCCAATGTGGGAATCAGCTTAATAGCACACAACACAGAATCTAAATTGAAGCGCAAGCGAAAACATCGAGGGCGAGAAACAGTGAAGAAAGTGAAGCTATGGCAATATTACACGATTTAGAATGGGCGAAAGAACAGAATCTAAAGTCAATAATCATTGAAAGCGACAACATCAATCTTATTAAACATTTCAACAATAAGAAGCATTCAGTCCACTGGCAATCTCTGATCCATATCAAAAAATCGCGCGAAATCAGAAGAAACTTCGAAATGGTGCATTTCAAATATACCAAGAGAGAACTCAACTCACAGGCAGGCAAGCTCGCCAAATGGGCCAGAAAGAAGAATAGAAGTAAAAAGTGGAATAATGTTCCTTGTATTTTAGTAGATAAATATTGTAATAACGTTTTTATTAATTAATGAAAAGCTAGTTAAAAAAATGCGGATTTTCGAATATCAATTGATTGGCCAATAAAAGATTTATTTTGTGCTTCGTAAGTATGATGTATGGAGGAACAACTTTTATTGTGTCTGGTGTCCCCGTATCTATATGCAACGATTTATGATCGTGTTCAGCTACGCCAAAATAATTAGAAGTTCAAATTACTTTTGTATGTATGGAATTGTTAAAAATGATGAAAATAAGTAAATCAAAGAGTAAAATTATACTTTGAAACAAAATTTTGCTTCCATTATTATTTATCAAAAGAAATTAAAACTTTAGGCCATTTAATTTCGTCGGGCTTTAGATCAGTAGTAATTCGACAGTTATCGTGTTTATCACATCGTATCGATGTATCGATGCCTTTGTAATGACCATTGTAGTCAATAAGAAAAACTAATGAACTTTAGTGTAGAGTGCCTAAATATTATTTATTTGGTTAGAAGATTGGTTTGTCTTTTTTTTTTTTTTTGGTGAAATAGGTCTTAGTCTTTCTTTATTAGCATTCCCTCTCTTTAGAGAAGTTTGCCTTATCAATGGCTAATTACCTTACAATACAACTTGGAGGTTGTAGTATCTCCTCAGTTGTTTCTAATTCCAAATTAAACACACAATGCGCTAACAAATGCGCTGTTTGGTTCGCATCACGAAAACAATGAGAGAAACAACAATTTTGAATATTAGCACTCTCCCTCTTAATATCCATCACAATCGCTCTAATCTTTCATGGACCACTATCTTCTTTCGCAAGACACGCATTTATCACCGTCAAGGCATCCCCTTCTATTGTACTTCCATAATGATGAAGATCTCTAGCAATTTGAACAGCTAATCGTGTCGCTTTAGCTTCCGCCTCCATTGCTCATAATGATGAAGATCTCAAAATTTTTCTCGACCAAACATTTTCTCTAAAAGATCTCGGACGTCTACAATACTTTCTCGGCATTGAAGTTTCCCGATCTTCAAAGGGTATCTTCCTATGTCAAAGAAAATACGCTCTTGATATTCTCGCAGATTCAGGTCTCACTGCATCATGGCCCTCTGCCTTTCCGATGGAACAAAAACTCCGTCTTAGTCCTTCAGATGGTGATTGTCTTTCTGATCCCTCTGTCTATCGTCCTCTAATTGTACGATTACTCTACCTTACCGTCACTCGTCCTGACATTAGCTATGCAGTTAATAATCTTAGTCAGTTTCTTCGAAATCCTACTAACATTCACCTTGAAGGGCACATCGTGTCCTTCGTTATCTCAAAGGTTCTATTAATCCTGGCATATTCCTTTCGGCCAGTAGCTCCCTCCACGTCACTGGCTATTGTGACTCTGACTGGGCAGGTTGTCCCACGACTCGACGTTCCACTACAGGATACTTTACTATGCTAGGGACAAGCCCTTTGTCATGAAAATCAAAGAAACAACCCACAGTTGCAAAGTCTTCAGCTGAAGCTGAATATCGAGCACTCGCTAATCTTACTTGTGAACTCCAATGGATTAAATCCCTCCTTATGGATTTCGGCATTACTCATTCTTCACCAATGTCCGTCTATTGTGACAATAACGCGACACTCCACATCGCGAACAATCTAGTTTTTCATGAACGAACCAAGCATATTGAAATAGACTGTCATTTCGTTCGTGAAAAAATTAAAGACAACACAATTGCTCCCCGTTTTACACCAACAACCGATCAACTTGCCGACATCTTCACCAAACCACTAAGTGGCGACATTTTTCAGAAGGCTATTGGCAAGTTGGGCATCATCTCAATTTCTGCTCCAACTTGAGGGGGAGTATTAAGGACACCAAGAGAGACGATTACCAAACCCATCCAACTCGGCTAGACTCAGACAGGAGATCACGAAAGTTACCATTTTATGTATATCCTACCATTTCCACGTATATCTACATATACCTATATATAATACTATATACCCATTGTAATAGATACAGAGAAATAAACAAAAGGTTCACTTGTAATCATCCATTCATCTCTTTGTTCTCTGGTTTTCATATCAATTCATCATCTTCTCACTGCTTAGTTCTTTTATATTAAGAGATCATTAGTCTCTTCACACTATTGCTCTCTCTTTCCCACTGTTTCGCACCATCTATCTCTTGTTTTCTTATTCTTTCCTTCTTCTTCTTTTAGTCTCTCTCGATTCCTCATTGTCTATCTCTTATTATCTCTCTCTAATTCTCTAAAAGGATTCTCACAAATACATGAATCATATTCTCTTCTTGATACTTGCATCACGTTGTACATTCCATGATCAGATTCAAACTCAAACACAAGAGTGTCGCCTATGTGGAAGGAATGATTATTGGACCAATTGTTATAAAAATCATTGTTTCTGGAATTGACCAAATCAGAGAATCATCCCTGTCTGTGACCTTGGGTTGTATTGATGTTGATAGTATGAAAGAAAGAATAGTAAGAAGTTGTATCATCATAAGATTGTTGCTATGGTGATTACCCATTTTAGAGAGAAAAAAAGTGTCTATGTGTGAATGCGTAAGAGAAAGAGAGAGAGAACGGGGATTCTGTAGTAGATGGAGAGGAGATGAAGAGGAGGCGGTTACCCCCTTTCCTTCTGTCTCTCTTTCCTCCTCTGAGGATCCATATTTCGAGATCTTATTTGAACAAACTAAGTGTTTCTCTTAATTAAGTGTCATTTAAATAGTTGAGCACGAAAAACGGATAAAAGCGGGAGAAGGACACATGAGGGGCATTTGGTTATTTGTTGATTGTGGCAATTCTAATAATGTTGATTCTCGAAAGAAAAGTATAGTCGAAGACGAACTCAACGGTGAAAACAGAAGTCAAAATCAGAGTCCGGATGAACAAAATAAATTAAGTCAAAGTTAGTTGACTTAGGTGAAGCAAAGATCATCGAGAGACACGTAGTGTGCAATCTGACAGCGCGGGTGAAATTTCCGGTACACTAGTGGGCAGCGGGTTATATTCGAGATCAGCTCCTCACGCAACTTCCGGTACAACGCGATGCATGATACTTTTGTACGTGCGATACAAGATCCAACGACCGATTTGATTTCCGAACACGTGATCCCATCCTGAACGAGCACTGCATCTCTTTATAGCTGGCCATGAAGCAATAAATCGACCCATATTGACAACACATCTTCACTGATTGGCTTCCAGAATTGAACCATTTTTCTTCCTCTTTTTCTCCCTCTTCCATATATATATATATATTTTAAATTAAATTAGAAACTTAAAAAAACTGAAAACTATATTAAAAGATTAATAAAAAATTTAGAATAAAAAATTTAAAACAAATCAATAAATAAAAAATTGAAACAAATAAATAAAGGGTTGTTTCCCAAATGGCCCCCAACTTTGTGACCAGCTTCCTGCCTGACCCCCTACTTTAACAATAATTCTCATATGACCCCTTTTTTCCGTTATCTTTAACGGTCAGTTATTCTCTCTCCTCCATCTCATTTTCTCTCTCTGCCAAGTCACCTATCACGCCACATCATCATCTTCTCCGGCATAGGTCTCTCGGCCGACCAAATTTCCGGCCCCCTTCGCCGGAGTTTAGAGAGAGAGAGATGTGAGAGGAAAAAAAAATTTAGAAGGAGAGAGAGATAATTAAAAAAAAAATTGAAGGTCTCCGGCCGAAAATTTGGCTGGCCGGCGACCTATGCCGGAGAAGATGATGATGTTGCGTGATTGGTGACTTGGCAGAGAGAGAAAATGAGATGGAGGAGAGAGAGTAACGGACCGTTAAAGATAACGGAAAAATGGGGCCATATGAGAATTATTGCTAAAGTAGGGGGCCAGGCAGGAAGCTGGTCACAAAGTTGGGGGCCATTTGGAAAATAACCCATAAATAAAAGACAAAAATTAAAAAATAATAACTAAAAAGTAAAAAATTAATTAAAATTAAGAATCAATTTAAATTAAAATAAATTAAATTAAAAAGTAAAAAAATAATAAATAAAAAATATATAAATAAAAAATTTAATATCTAAATTAAAAGGATAAAAAATAAAAATTAAATAATAAATAAATAAATTACAAATATAAAATGTAAGAAAAAAATTAAAAATTAAATTAAAGTTACAAATTAATTAATTAATGAAAATTATTAAAAAAAACAAAAAAAAAATTAGTTATCAAAATTAATTACATTAAATAAAATCAATTGTTAAAATTAATTAAATTAAAAAATTAAACTAATAAAAATTTAAAAGATAAAAAATAAAAATTTAATTTAATTTAAAATTAATTGATAAATTTAAAAATTATATTGTTAAAATTTAAGAATAAAATTTGTGGTTATATTTACTGCAAACGTTTGTTGCATTTTCAAATGCTTCTCTTCCATTGTTGAAAAATTATCAAATTCTCTCACCAAATTATATTTTCATATGCTTCTCAAAACTATATTAGCACTAACATATGAGTAGTATTCTAAAAAAACAGAATCAATGGAGACCTTCAAAATTTTAAAGAAGAACTAAACCCTATTTCAAATAACAGATAAAACATTTTTCTAAATCAAACAAGTATTTATCTTCTTTGTGGCATTTAATCAAAAAACAAGTATGCAGTTTTAGTCCATATCAAACATATAGCAGTAACAACATAAAAGGGACCAAATCATCTCAAATTTCAAGGGTTTTCAGTTAAATGTGTTGATAAAGACTATAAACATAAACAAGGAACATAACCAAGGAAGAAGAGTTTGATTTTAAAACTTATAGCAGAAATTTGAACTTTCTAGAGAGAGAAAATTACCTGAGCAATATAGCAAATGATTTAAGAACGCGGAATCTATAGGGAGAAAGCGATCAGCAGCTGGAACTCCGGTGGTCCGGCGACAGGAACCCTAGGGTTTTCGAGTGAAGAAGCCGAGAAGAGAAGAAACTTGTTTATGGTTTTGATTTCTAATTTTTGAAGAGGGCTAAATTCGTCAGGTGCCCACAATTTTCAGACTTGTTTTGAACTCTGAATATGTGGACTTATTTCAGCCGAATTCAGATGTTAGGACTATTCAGACATCGTTTCAGATTTTGTCAAAAACAAAACAAACATCTGAAATCTGAATTCAGGACCAATTCAGATTTCAGATCTGAATTAATAAAAAAACAAACAGCACCTAAGTGCAATCGTAACCGTACTAAAATGGTTAGTTAGATAAAATTTTATTTTTTCTTAAGAATTAACAAAATTTATGTGCAATCGTAACCCTACAACATAAATCTTTGGGGAATGAGACACGAAATTAATTTCGATTTAGGAATTAGGCTTTTGGAGAAGACAATGATTTGGCCAGTAACTTGAAGTGAATTGAGTTTTTAAAGGCACACTAGGTTTTCCCTACAACCAATCAAACACTAGAATATAAATTTCAAATGAGAAAGAAAGTCATTTTCTTTCCTATTAGAAAGAGTCATTTTCTTTCCCACTTAACAAACAGACTCTTAAAGATGTTTGATGAGACATGAAAATGTTGATTCTGATTCTTTTAACTTTGACATTTAGTCTATTTCGAAACGTTATTTAAATCAATTGAGTATTTCTCTTAAAAAATGTAATTAATTATTATCTTTTAATTAATTTAAAATCAATTAGTTTAAAAATTAAATTAATCCATAATTTAATTACTAATTATGAATTAATTACTTAGTAAACTATGAATTAATTTATTATTAACTATAAATTAATTTATTATTAACTATAAATTAATTAACTATTAACTATAAATTAGATAATTATTAACTATAAATTAATTTAATTAATTTTGATTTAATTTTAGATTTTTTAGTTTAATTTTAAAAAATTAATTCACTTTTATATTTTTTAGTTTATTTTTTAATTTAATTTTAATTTTTAACTTTTTTTATTTTTTATTTTTGTAATTGAACTTGTTATACTCTATCTGTTTGCGTTCATTATTTCATTTTTTAAGTTCATTTTTAGCTTTCACCATCTCATTTCATAGTAAATTTAAACAAAATCTTTCCAACCATTCCTTTGACGTCGTTCTGTTTCTGTTACTCTTGTAATCTGATAATTGAGATGTAGCGGTACTGCATTGACTCTGAAAATCAAGAGGACACAAAATCGATATTTGGTGGGGATGCTAAATCACTATACATTATTTATGTTTTGTTAACAAGGGTGCAAATCCTTTAACAAAACAAAGGTCTTTAACCTTATTTCTCCCCCAAACTAAACATCCTCAAAAGATACTGCAGTTTCCGTCTCAAAAATAGACTTTCTTGTGGGATCATAAAATTTGTAGTCCCTAGATCGCTCCGAGTAACCAATAAAGTAGCTGCTTATTGTTTTGGAGTCCAACTTCTTTTCGTTCGGCCTGTAAAGTCTTGCTTCAGATGGGCATCCCCAAATATGTAGATGCTTTAGACTTTCGCCCTGTCCAAAGTTCATAAAGTGTTTTAACAACTGCTTTAGTGGTACTCTATTAAGGATGTAAGCTGATGTCTTTAATGCTTCTCCCCAGAGTAAGGTAGAATGACTGATCATACTCCTTACCATATCCTTAAGAGTACGATTTCGCCGTTCAGTTGACACCATTCAAGCTAGGAGAACCTGGCATGGTGTACTGTGGAACGATTCCGCATTCCTCTAGGAAGAGAGTGAAGCTATCGCTATCTGCAATGGAATGGAATGGGCAAAATTCCGAGCCTATAAACACATCATCATCGAAAGTGACAACTATAACCTCATCAAGCACATCCAAGATCGAAAGCATACGATCAAATGGAAATCAAAGATTCACATCCACAAAATTCGAGATATGATAGGAAATTTCGACAACATCCTTTTTCAATATACAAAGAGGGCGCTAAACTCTCATGCAGACAAGCTGGCAAAGTGGGCAAGAAAGAAAAAAAAAAAAAAGCCAAGATATGGAAGAACGTGCCTTATCTTTTAATTAAGCAGTATTGTAAAAGTATTTAATTATAATCAATAAAGAGCAACTCTTTCAACAAAAAAAACTAAGTCTATCTTTGGACCAACTCATCATTCACATGGACACCTTACAATCATCTCACATTTATCACCGCATGTGTATATGTAGTTCGGCCAAATATTAAACTACCTTTGAGTCGACTTAATACCCGCACGAATTTACACACACTCACTACCTACTCCGACATTGTATTGAACTAATCTACATAAAACGAGGTCACTTTGGCGACATTTTACTTCAATAAATTCTATCAAATGTCAAATATTATTTGAGGGATGTATCCGTCATTTATTATTTAAATTTTTATAAAATAAAGGGTTATTTCCCAAATGGCTCCCAACTTTGTGACCAACTTCCTGCCTGGCCCCCTACTTTAGCAATAATTCCCGTATGTCCCCTTTTCGTTATTTTTAACTTTCCGTTACTCTCTCTCCTCCATCTCGTTTTCTATCTCCTCCATCTCGTTATCTCTCTCTGCCAAGTCACCTATCGCGCCACATCATCATCTTCTCCGACATAAGTCGCCGGTCGGCCAAATTTCCGCCCGGCGACCTTCAATTTTTTTTTATTCTCTCTCTAAATTTTTTAATTTCCTTTTACCTCTCTCTCTCTAAGCTCCGGCGAAGGGGGTTTCCCTTCGCCGGAGGTCTGTCGTGATGAACAAACTTGATCTGTTCATCACGAACAGACCTTCAATGGTCTGTTCGACAGACCTCCGGCGAAGGGAAACCCCCTTCGCCGGAGTTTAGAGAGAGGTGAGAGGAAATAAAAAAAAAATTTAGAGAGAGAGAGAAGAGAAAGAATAAAAAAAAAAATTGAAGATCGTCAGGCGGAAATTTGGCCGACTAGCGACTTATGCCGGAGAAGATGATGATGTGGCGTGATAGGTGACTTTCCAGACAGAGAAAATGAGATGGAGGAGAGAGAGTAACGAAAGTTAAAGATAACGGAAAAAGATGGCCATACGAGAATTATTGCTAAAGTAAGGGGCCAGGCAGGAAGCTGGTCACAAAGTTGGGGGCCATTTGGGAAATAACCCTAAAATAAATGTCCCAAAAAAGAACCCTTAATTTGGTCTATAATTGACCTAGTCATATCGGTCTTACTTAGATGAGTCAGACCGACCTAACCCCAAATGATCTGTCTGACTCGTCCGAGTCTGTCTGACTCAAACCCAGTCAGACCAACTTGATTCAGACCAGTCAACTGGTCTATTTCTGACCAACTGACTGGTCTGCCCACGTTCCAGTTAATATGGAACGTGGACACACCCCTACCCCACTTAATGTGGGCTGTAAGTGGGAATTAAATCCCCTCATATTTCCGATTTTTTTTTTTGGAAAAAATAAGAACTTCATCCCAGAAAAAATCTTACACCAAAATTTGACAAATAATATGTTTAATCCAATATGTTTGTACATAATTTTGATAAATCAAAGATTTAACTCAATATCACAATTTTAATAACATATGTTTATACTAAATTTATTGTGTCTATAAAACTTACTAATCTAGTTGATTAACACAAAAGATTAATATAATTTTACACATAAAATCATATATAACAAATTAACCAAGATATCATCATGTTAAAACTTGATGTGTTACTATAATTTTATCAATCAACATGATGAATTAACAAGCACATGGTATGATCAGTATAATTCCAACTGACAACCTAAAACCTTCATATGTTCATAAGGCAAAACATATACTATGAACTTATGAAATATCTCAATGAACCTTAAAGTTGGAGTGGCTCTAGTACCAATTGTTAGATTAAATCATACTATTATACACTCATATAGTCAAATACAAATACCATACAATATGACATGTATAATCCAAACTACACATATCTCCACAAGATTCAAAGAGATTAAACTTAATCACGGAAGCGTACCTTGATGCATAGCTTGTATTTGGTGTGATGGGTTGATCTTCCACGTGGTTCTTCTTCTCTTTAGAATCTCTCTTGTGATGAAGGGATTTCACACTTAACCAAAATTGTAGAGATAGGGAAGAAGCCCAAATGGGGACCATAACTCCTATATATAGACTTATATTTCTAATTTGACCCATCATCAAATTAAAAATCACTTAATGATCTCTACACGTTTATTCCATGACACTTTGATACCTACTAGTCAAGTCAATCTATATTACACTACTTTACGACTTGACAATTTACTTAGATAGCCATACACATGTCTATACATATGTGAGCCCACATATATTGGAATTTCTTCCAATAGGTTTTTTTTCTTTTTTTTTTTCCTTTTTTTTCCATTTTGTGGTCTACTTCTCTGTCTCTCTCTCTAACTAACTTAATTGTGGGTAAATAGGCATAGATGGACAGGAAGATATGAAGCTTATTTATGGAATAATAGTTGCAGAAAGGAAGGCAAGGTAAAAACTAAGGACAACTCAAGTTTTGTGTTTTTGTTCCCGATACATACTTTGGTCGAGATTCGGTCGAAACTGATGCAGGGAGAGTTTCTGAAGATATTTCAAAAATCTTAGATATCTTCAGATCTAGTTATCTTAGTAGTATAATATTTTTAGGATTTTTGAGTTTAAGGTCCAAAAATAAGGGGGGTAATGAGTCATATATCCACTCCTAAATCAATAAATAAAATAAAACCAAAATAAATAAAAAATGTAAAATAAGTCCAAAAATTAACTATTTGGTGGGCTCCATGCATTAATCCTTTAATTATCTCTCATTTTTACCCTTTCATAAATATTTTTTAACCATTGGTAAACCAAAGGTTTATACTGGTTAATTTAATAACTCTTTCCATAAATTTTATGAAAGAATATTTATGTTGGATATTTAATACCAATCTTTATTTCCATAAACTCCATAAATATTTAACCAAATCAGTGGATATTTAACAAAAACGAGTTACCCTCTCAAAAAAACGAGTTTCTATCTATGTAACTCTATATTCTTTGAATTCAAGAAAGTATATTATTTCTAAATCCGTTGTATTTGATTAAAGTAACCTACCAAATCAATGGATATTTACCTAAAACGAGATGCTCAATCCCAAAAACGAATTTCTCTCTCAGTAACTCTTTGTTTTTTGAACTTCAAGAAAGTATGAAGTTTTGATTTGCGTTTTATCTCTACCTCGATCTAATTAGACATCTACAAATTCGTTTGTGAGGTATGTCCAACTTAAATTGATCGTTAGAATCTATAAATCTCTATTACTACGATTTCTTTACTACAATCTTCTTAAAAAAATTATTTATTCTAACAAAAAACTTATATGTAACATTTTTTATCACTTTTTAGTAAAAAGTGAATGTTGAAATCTTTATCAATTCAATATTTTTTTCAATAAAAAAATTTCATGAAGTGAAATTGTGTTTGCTACATTTCCTATATGCTACTAGCATTTTCTATATTCTATTAGCATCTGTTATGAATTTGTTACAATAGGTTAAAAAGTAAATACTATTTTTTTAGCATTTTATTGATTCTAATAACATTTTTTACATTCTATTAGCATCTGTTGAACGTATTTATTACAGTAGGTTAAAATGCAAATATTATTTTTCTAGCATCCTATTGATTCTACTAGCGTATTCTACAATTTATCAGTATCTGTTGAATGAATTTGTTACAGTAGGTTAACAAATACTTTTCAGTAATTAAAATGTATAAGGTGAAATTGTTTTTGTTACATTTCCCGTATTCTACTAGCATTTTATTGATTCTAGTGTCATCTATTATGAATTTGTTACAGTAGCTTGTGTATGAGGTATGCTCATTTCCTACCCACTCTGTCAATCTCATTGATCTCACATGTAGTTGCGGTAGGTGGTCGATAGGTGGTATCCCTTGTCAACATGCCATGTTGTGCATCAAGAATTATGATGGTGATACGACAAGTTTTTTTGATCATTTTCACCAAACAAGCGTTCGTCAACACTTATCAATATTATGTCTACCCAATACCAAATTATGATGAGCCAATGGAGTACAACGATGAAACAAGAACACTACCTTCGTTGACAAAGAGAAAACCGGGAAGACCAAGGACAATAAGAAGAGAGAGCTCAGGAAACATACCCAAAAAAATGAGGGTTTGCGGTCGGTGTAAAAAACCGGCTTATCACAATAGTGCCTCATGCACGGCAGCTATATAATAACTAACTTAAATTTTGATTATGCAGGTTTACTTATTCTGCTAGAAACATAAATATTCTACTTATGTCTTTTATATGTTTAGAGAATTTGATCAATGTTACCAGATTATCGTATTTAAACAAGAGGATTTTCCTACTTCCTATTAAATTTTATCAATGGTTACGATATTATTTACTTATACTCATATGTATTTGGATCAATGTTTCAGTTGGTATTATGATTTGGCTAGAGTAAGTTACAAAATGTCGAAAAACTGAAAAAATGTTGGTAGTGTTGGTGAAATTTTGTCAACATGTTACTGGTATCTTTATACCCATTGAAAATTGCTAGAAAAATTTGTTTGATGTTTCTAGCAATTTAGCAATTTTCAATACAATCAAAGCAGGTTGGTTTTAGCCTTTGTTATATTTTAATCAAAATGTCCAGATTTTTTATATATTTTTGTACGAACTATTTGTTTCCTTAGTTATATATGTTGTCAATGGATTCAACATTAAGTGTTTGAGTTCATCATGCCTTTGCCCTACCATGTATTATAATTGTATAGTTTGAGTAGTGTCTAAGAAATTTGAGTAACATCTTTATCGTATCTATAAACCTGTTGAACGACATCCAAAATATAATATAATTGTGGTATTATAGAACATTGATAAATAATCCCATAACTGCTCAAGATGTTATTTAAACTTAAAACATAAACATGTTTGCTACGTTTTATCACATAGCCTGTTACAAAATACAAGTTAAAGTACTTAAACATTTTTTCTCCATATATCATTCGATTCATTCAGCAACAACCAAATTAGTTCACCCCTCTTCCTTTGCGCTAGTTTTGTCCAATCATCTTTTGCCATCTCGTTAGGAAAATGTTTATAGTTCGATTCGATATAAAGTTCTTCCATGTGCAAAATCACACACAACCCACAATCAGGTTTGTCAAAGTTCAAACAACAAACCAATTCAACATCTTTGGGTTGTAACCATTTATGCGTTTCTATAAGAAACTAAAAAATGCTAGCCAAAAAAATGACATTGTTTTTACAATTCAATTTATTCTCTCATTTTTTTTTTTCCATATTACACCATGTAATGTTCTATGGTTGTCAAAAAATCAGATTTGACAGGTAACCATTGGTAAAGTTTTATAAGAAACTTAATAATGCTAGACAAAATATTAAGTTTTTATTAAAAGTAACTATATTCTGGATCTAACACTATGCTTGAAAGTCTACAATACAAAATCCTAAATTAGATAGAACCCTAAATTGTCGGTCTACAATAAAAATTTAAGCAGAAGATGTAGTAGTAACTACAATTTATAAAGAGATCAAGCTTCATATGTTATTTCTTCAAAGAAATTACACAACAACAAAGACAAGGTAACCATACAAATTTTTTGTTGCATGCAAAAAAGAAACATACTCTTCACATTGAACTGATTTAGGGTTTTGAAAATAACTTCCATTAAATCACTTCGAAACAACTAAACCCTAGAAATTTCTTATTAGCTAATCAATTTCATTAGCTAATCAATTTCAGAAAAATAAATCATAGTTAAAGTTGTAAAAATCAAAACCTAATTCGTTTTGTGTTGTAGAAATCAATCTAAATCATAAACAAAGTTGAAGGAACAACAAAAATGATGAAAATCAAAATAACTTACTCTTTACTGTTGATGATGATGAACGAAACCAACAATAGATTCTCCCTCTCTCCTACTCGATGCTCTCTCTCTCTCTGTTAGGTTTATTTTGGGCGTGTTTAAGATAAGACTTTCCCTCTCTCTCTCTCTCTTCGATTTGATATTTGAGGAAAAGACAATTTTTTTTTTTTGGTTATTTTTTTGAAACAGAAAAGGCTATTTTTTATTGTTATGTTAAACGGAAAAGACAAATTTTTCCGGGGAAAAAAAGTTTGTTTTTGAAGAAATAATTTAATGAATCTCTATATATTATGGTATCTTTTATTTTGGGTTGTTTTTTTTAACCTTAGGATAGGTTAGGCAGTAAAAGAGAATAAAAGGATATACATGTAATTTACTTTGAGTGGATTTATTTTCTATTTCAGATTATCTTTGGTCTCTAGACTCGTTGATCATGCGATTTTGGACTTAAATCCCATCCCCCGATAATTTTATTAGTAGAGAATTATTATTTTTAGCAGTTTTATAATTTTAGGAAACTAGTATTTTATTTATTTAGAAGTTGTTCAGAATTTGATAGGTGTAGGAAACCCCTAATACTATATTAGGGATCGGGTAGTTGTTTAGTTCATTCAGTTGAATTAATAAAGTTCAGTATTTTAGTATTAAATCTTCTTAGTTTCGGTTCTATAGTCTTTAGACGAAGATCTAAGGCTTTTTCTGAGTTGTAAAAGGTTTAGACGAAGTTCTAATTCTTTATGAAGTGCAACGCGAGGAACGATACTGAGTTAGTCTTGTACGTAGAATACAAGATCCAACGACCGATTTGATATCTGAACGCGTGAACCTATCCTGAATGAGCGCTGCATCACTTCTAGGCTCTAGCTGGCCACGAAGCAATAAATCGACCCATATTGACAACACGTTTTACTAATTGGTGTCTAGAACTATAACAATTTTAAATTGCACAAAAAAACCAAAAAGAATTAATACTTAAAAAAGAAATTATATTAAAAAATAATAATAATAAATTAAAAAAAAATTCAGTAAAAATAAATAAATTATAAATCTATATAATAAACAAAAAGTATACTCAACCCACCTTGTGGGACTCCCACTTGAACCGCATGTGAGAGAAACTCTTGTTTCTCTCTCCTCTCACATGTCCAGTCACGTAGAGAGAGAGAAACTATTGTTTCTCTCACATGCGGTTCAAGTGGGAGTTCCATGAGGCGGGTTGTGTAGCCTTGTTGTATAATAAAACGGAAGAGAAAAACGGGGATTGAGACAAACATCTTTTTTTAGTAAAGGATATTGTCTGGAAGCCCTTCCCAAAATTTAAAATATAGTTATTCTTAGAAATAAAATAACCTATTTTAAAAAATAACTGTGTCCTTCTTAGAAATAAAATAACTAATTTAAGAAACAAAACAAAAGATATTACAAGGGTTAAAATAAAGAAATTAAAATATCTCTCTCTCTTAGTAAAATAACTAATTTTAAAAAAAAAAAGCAAAAGAAAATAAAATAACTAGAATACCAAAAAATTAGGGTATCCACAATATAACAATAATAAATACGGAAAGTCATCAAATTTGATTGATACAACTGTTCGTGCCCTAGGGCACAAGAATACCCTAGTAAAAACTAAAAAACTAAAAATTTTAAAATCAATTAAAGTAAAAAAAAATGAAATTAAGAAACAATTCGAATAAACATGAAGTAAACTATTTAATTTTAAATTATTTAGTTTAATTTCAAATTATTTAATTTAATCTAAATTTTTTTTATTTAAAATTCAATTGTTATACTATATCTGTTTGCTTGCATTATTTGTTTTTGACGTTCATTTTTAGCTTTCACCATCTGAGTTCAAGCAAGCGAAAGCAACGACCAGGGGTTTAAGGAGAAGTCCTAGCTAAACTAGTTACGCTCAAGCCAACGAAACCAACCCTGGTAGCAAAAGCAACGACCAAGGGTCCAAGGAGAAGTCCTAGCTAAACTAGTTGCGCTCAAGCCAACGAAACTAGCCCTGGTAGAGAAAGCAACGACCAGGGGTCCAAGGAGAAGTCCTAGCTAAACTAGCTGCGCTCAAGCCAACGAAACCAGCCCTGGTAGCGAGAGCAACGACCAGGGGTCCAAGGAGAACTCCTAGCTAAACTGGTTGAGTTCAAGCCACCAAAAAACATCCCTGAGAGCATTTGGCCATGATCAGGGGAAAAATCCAGACTCGAAAATCATTCTAAGCTACGCAGTTACGCTAATTTTGGTTCTATTTTGCAGAGGGAATCAGTAGACCTAGGTCATGCTAGAATAAGTCTAAATTATTATTTTTGCAGGAACGATTATTCAGAGCATGCGTAGTAGGTTTAGGGAAAAAGCATTAGTAAGTGTAGGATTAATTACATTTACTGCTTGTTTTGGTGTATACATACATATATATATAAAAAAAAAACAGGGAAACGCCATTCACGAACAACTATAGCACATCGGAAGAAGACGAAGGAGCAGCAGGAGGACCGCCAACGACCACCGAGGCTTTATTTATCACGGCAAGTAACCGACCACCCCCACGACGACGAACCAAAAACCCAACGATCAAAAAAATGGCAGGTTCAGAGGTGCTTGTGACACCGATTAATGAATAAACCAGAGGATAGAGAGGACGGGCTACGACCAACGCCGAAAGATTGTCGTCATCCAAAAGATCTCGAGGACGAATGATCTCAATGAAACCTTCACCGGCCACTTCCATACACAAGTTCTCAACCGAGGAATCGTCGTCATTCAGGACCCTGTAGAAAGAGACCCTCACGTCACCACCAGGAAGATTTTCGCTAACCATTAAAAGGGCCATAACAGGTTTAAAGGAATCAACAGTACCCTCAAGCTTATTTATAGGGTAGGAGGATCATCGTGAACGAGCGTGACCACCGAAGAGTCGCAATAAATGGTCGCGAATAAGAAGTGGAGGATCGACATACCTGAACGCGGGAAAATAGAAAAGAAGCGCAAAAGCATAAAACCAAAAGGTAACTTTTCGTTAATTCTTAAAAGGGACCTATTACAGAAGAAATTGCAAATAAAATATATAAAACCCTCAGAAGGAAGTCTAGGGCAAGAAAACAAAACAAAGAACGTGAATGGCTAAAAGGGCAGTCACGCAATTCAGTTGAAGAAAAACGGACAAGTTACTAGGTACCCCTTTCCAGAAGAGCTGCCAAGACAAGAAGACAACCGAGGAAAAAATAACCCCCTTGTCATCATCACCTTGCCCTGAGCACCATAGTTGGAGGCAGCACTGGTAACCCTACTTCCTTGTGGAACCTACCAAAATGGGACATGGGGTTACCACGACCATTATGGAGAGGTCCACCCTTAACTATATCCATTGTCGGAAAAACATCCTTCAAGTAGGTAACCAGCATGAAGTCGAACAAGAGGCCTCATCTCAGATCTCCGGGAGAAACAGAAGAAAGGGGAAAAGAGTTGGAAAACAGTTTGAAAGGAAGGATACTTTTGATCAACTTTTGGTGATGAGGAGTTAAAGAACCAAAGTAGGCTATTTATACTGGGAAGAAATAGCCAGGGGACTTCGTGAAAACAGATGAAGGGTCAGTAAGACAAAGACCAAACACATCTCGGGAATGCTCAAAGGAATAATGACTAAAAGATATGCATAGCTCGAGATTGATCAGATTCGAGGGGATATCAGCGAGTTTCAAGGAGACGTGTCAGAATTCCCACTAACAAGACAACACGTGGCCATGCATGCTGAAGTAATTCCCGTGCACAACTACCCAAAAAATCAGCGCCGAAAACGCGTGATCAGAAGATCAAATGCGTGACATCACAGAATCACACATAGAAAGGAAATTAATTGCTTGAGCAGGGTCGAAATGTGTCTCGGGAGAACAAACCACGCGTCCATCAGACCAAAGGCAAACACAACTTGAATCAGTTCTGGTGAATACAGCCTTAGAGGATAGAGGTTTTACCATCAACAGTCTCTACCAGCTTGGTACAAATCAGCTCAGGAATATGCAGCTCTGAAAAACCAAAAGAAAGGCCTAGCTTCACGAAACAAGCTTTAGTCCAGGTAAAATCCTTGACTTCAGGGTCTTCAATGTTTAAAACACACGAGTTACTTCTACTCCTCAGTCTCATTACTTTCGACTAAGGAGTGGCGGAACTCATGATGATGCATAAAATGTCCAGACGTTGGCTATTGTCTGAAGAGTCAAGATCAGACCTGAAGTTTACTGGGTCAACCCGGCTTAAGGTAGCAGGACAGCTGAGGCCCTGATGGTCCACCGAATATTCCCCTAACTGAGTGGTCGACCAGAAGAAACCAGCCCTGCAAAACGCCCTCAACATGGACATATCAGATCTGGGGTCTTCAAAGGAGTAAGGGGGGTCCGCACAGGTTCGACCAGTGTCTTACGCCGAGAACTGGGGAGGCAGCAGCGCCACGCGACCTACCTACTTAATCCCGAAACTTTTAGAAAGATCTCAGTCGACTACACATCTCGAAGTGTTTAAGCCAGTTTGGCCTCCACGTATCTAAAGGAGGAAACTTCTCCTTTAGAGTCTATCACACCAGCAAGATATCCACGAAGAATCCTTGAACTTAGGAACTTCCACTTATCAAAGATCTGGGATAGACTCTGAGAAAAACCCTAGATTCTCAAGAGAGGAAACTTTTCCTTCGGTTTGACGCCAACCGCCTCACCACCGCCACTAATCACAGTCGACCTAACATCGTTTATAAAAGGCCCCCACATCGTCCTTCACAGGACACGATCTCTTGACCGAAAAAGATCACAAGAAACTCAGAGTTCTCATAACTCGCCCTCCACAAAGGATCAATCAATATTCATTCTTTTACTGCAAAGAGCACCTTGACTGACTTGAGCGTCGGAGCAATTTTCGAACCCTTTGCAGGTTTTCCCTCCTTGAGACCAGACGAACAGGAGCAAGAATAAGGAGCTAGAGCAAGGAGCAAGGATCAGGAGCGAGGAACTGAAATAAAGAGAAACGCAGAGCAGGAAGCAGAGCTGGAAGCATGAACACTAAGCAGAACAACCCCCAACATAACAGATGAATCATACATAACGGAGGTTGTCATGTATCAACTCCCTTTTTCATTCTGATCTAACGAAAGGCCAATTATTGACATCAGCAGTTACAATCTTAGAGAAGTTGTAGAGAGAGAGAAAGAGGAGAAAACAGAGAGAGAGAAAAAGAGGAGAAAACAGTGAGAGCGAAATCTATTTAGTTTCTTCTTCTTTATTTTGGCAGAGATATTTTAGAAAGAGGGAGGATACAAACAAGATTGTAGTGAGAGAGGGAAAGAGACAGAGTTAATTGCTACAAAAATCTTCATCTTTCAACATCAAGAAGTCTTTAGTTTGGTGATCTCTCTCTTACTCTTCTTGTTCTCTAAACTTTATAATGAATTTCTTTGATTAATTTGATAAACATGAGTACCTGAATCTCTTTGTCTAGGGTTTAAATGAAACTCATTCTTGAATCTTTAGAGGCATATTTCTATTTGGTTAATTCTTAATTGTGCTTCAATGTCTAAATTGCTTTAGAATTGTTCTTCAAAATAAAACAATTACAAGTTTATGATTATCAATCAGGTTTTAACGAAAACATCTTCCGGAATTCGGGTAGTTCATTACCTTGAATTTTGAGTTATAAAAAGAATTAGTTAGTTAAATATTTGTGATAAAGGTGATTTTATGTGGTGAATTCTAAAATCCTAGGCCATCTCCTCCATTGAGTTCCTTGTATCTTTATTTTATTTTATTCGTTTTAGTATTTTATCACCAAAACCCAATTTTGAAAGAAAAAGTGCTACTTCTAAGTCTTAGAATATGTTTCACTTAGTCTCTGAGGATCGACCCCGGTCTTACCGATATATTATTACTTGACACCCGTATACTTGCGGGTGGTGACCTTTTAAGGAAACTTTCTAAACCCATCAAGTTTTTGAATTTTAGAACCAACAAAATCAACCCAAGAGAAAGGAATTCCTAATATCTCTCTAATCTTCACAGCTCATTCTTTCTATGTCTCTGTTTATTTCGAATATCCTTCAGCTTTATCTTCTCTCCAATTTCTCTGATTTCTAAGATTCTGAAAATCTTCTTAACCAAGCTCTTCTTTCTATCTACTGCTTTAGCTATATTTCCTTCTCAAATAAATCTTCTCTATTCCAAAATAGAATTAGAGAGTATATGCTCTCTCTAGATTTCTCACAATCTTCACTGATTTCTTCACTGTTCTATATCTAAAATCTCTTTCCAAACTTTTTCTAACATTTCCTTTCTCTTTCTACTGTTGAGACTTAAGGGAACATATTAGGTTTTAAATAGGGATGTCAATGGGGCGGGTTTGGGACACCCTTCCCAACTCCGTCCCGTTAGCAAACGGGTTTTACCATTACCGTCCCAATAATTAATCGGGGCGGATATTCAATTACCATAACCGCCCCAAGTTAAAATTGCTAAAGCTTTACCGCCCCACCCCGTTTAATATAACATGTGTCGGGTCGGGTCGGGTCGGGTTCAAACAAAATATTTTGTGTTTTGTTTCACAAAAGTTATTTTAGTTTGAAGTAACATAACAATCGTTAACAAAATTTTATAAGACTCTGAGTTTATCAATCATAAACACTACAACTACTTAAATAATATAAAACATAACATAGTTAAATTGATAATATAAGATTAAAGTTTTGAAAACATACCCTTAAATAAACATATATTTAATATATATCGTACTAATCGGTTCGGGGCGGAGTTTACTATCTAATACTAAACCCGCCCCGAACCCGATTATTTGTTTTAACTTCATACCAAACCCGAATCGTTTAATAAACGGGTCGGTAAAACCCGTTCCATTAGGGGCGGGTTTGGGAAAAAAATCGTTGGTTCGGACCAAATTGCCACCCCTAGTTTTAAATGATGACGAGGGATTTGGCAATAGAATAACCAACCAATCCTCAAATGAGAACGAAATTCCCAGAAATATGGGAGAGCATTAATCAACACGTGATTTGCTGGCAGTCAGGTTGCTATGGTGCATCATGGATCAGCGAACTAAAGTGACAATGTCGTTAGATGGATCTGTTTGTGCGCGTGTTGCAGCCAAATTCGTTAGATCGTGTCTGGAGCATCGTAGTAATGTTATCGCAGCACACATAATCAATTCTGGAGATAATCCCGAAATTCATCCCGCATAGCCCGACTATGTACCGAAACTTGCATCTTGCGTCAGATTGGCCGCCACGTGTCGTCTGGATGCTCTTTAGTCAACCGATTTGGATCAAAACTTTGACCCTCCCTATTTTTCTCATCCGGACTCCGATTTGGCTTCCGCTTTCGCCGTTGGGTTCGTCTTCGACTCTAGTTTTCATCCAAGTACTAAAATTTCCAAAACACTCTGATAATCAAATGACCGAAATGCCCTTCATGTGTCTTTGGCTCGTTTTTAGTCATTTTTCGCACCAACCTCATAAGAAGACACATGCGTAAGAGAAATAAACAATTCATGAGAGTAACGGCTCGAAATGGACTAACTAGTCCGAGTTAAGAGAATCAGATGGTACATTTTCATGTCTCATTAGAAGGCTAAAGCATGCCAAAGCCCACCTTCTATACACGATCCATAAGTCACCAGAGCATCCTCGATTATCCCTTTCTGCAAATACCTAACTCACCTCTTTTTCTTACTTTAAAAAGTTGTTGGTATGGGTATGATTTTGGCCCTCTCCTGGATCGACCAAGGGCACCCGCATCCATGAGTGTCCATAGACACTCGATTACTGACTCGGACAAAACCTGTCTGCCTTAAAAGATGGAAGTGGATGAAGGTTGGCAAGAAGCCCTTACCCGGTGTACCGTCCATGACCGCCCTGAACATGAGCCACTTTATGAGACCGCAATATTTGCATGTCTATTTTCCTGTCTTTGTCTACCCATTTAGTCTGTCCAAGTAACCACTCGGTTGTCCGAATAATTTTAATCCGTTAGATATGTATGATTTTATATCAAACGTTAAATTGATTCCAAATCGTATATAAACGATGTCTGGAAATTTCTAAACCCAATTCTTCATTTTCTTCTCCCCTTGACCTCCTCTTTGCCTCTCTATTCCATCGCCGTACGGCCACTCACTCTGCCTCTTTCTTTCTTCGTCAGTTCTTCAGTTTCTAATCCTTTTATATTACTTTTCAGTTACTAATCCTTCTCTATTTCTCTTCAACTTCAACGATCACTCTATGGATTCTCTAAAGATCTATTCTTCAAATTCATGTTCACAGACTCTTCTGTTTGAGAATTCGACTCTCTAGAAGTGTAAGTATCTCTTCGTTATCTCCTTTAATTCTCTGAACATTTTCCTTCACCATTTATTTTGTCTGTCTTTTCATTTTATTTTGAGTTATTTCCTATTTGGCCCCTACTTTGTGACCAGCTTCCTTTATGGCCCCCTACTTTTCATAAATTCAAATATGGCTCCATTTTTTTATTTAAATTCCTTAACTACCCTTCCTACAAATATATGTTTAAAATAAAAATAATAAAAAAACATCCCTCCACCTCATCTCTCTCTCTCTCTCTTTCCACCTTACCTATCTCTCTCTCCACCTCACCTCTCTCTCTCTCTCTCTCTCCATCTCTCTTCTATCTCTCTCCATCTCTCCTCTTTCCCTCTCTCTTTCTGTCTTCTCTGACAAGGTCGCCGACCGAAAAATTAGATAAGATATATATATATTCTCCTATCTCTAAAAATTAGATAAGACTTGACAGATCTATTTCTGAACAGACTAATACCTCCGGGCGAAGGATTTTAGAGAGAGGGGAGATTTTTTTAAATTTTTTTATCTTTGACCTTGTCGGAGAGGTGGAGAGAGATAGGAGAGGTGGAAAGAGAGAGAGAGGAGAGGTGGAGAGAGAGAGGAGAGGTGGAGAGAGAGAGGACAGGTGGAGGGAAAGAGAGACAAAGGTGAGAAGATAAACAATTTTTTTTTAAAGGCCGCCGGCCGGAAAAATTTCCAACCGACAACCTCGTCAGAGAAAAGAGAGGTGAGGTGAAGAGAGATAAAGGTGAGGTGGAGTCGTGGAGAGATGTTTTTTATTTTATTTTTTATTTTGAAAATATAGTTAGTGGAAGGGTAGTTATGACAATTACCTCAAAAAAGGGGACCATATTTTAATTTATGAAAAGGGAGCCAAGAAGGAAGCTGGTCACAAGGTAGGGGGCCAAACAGAAAATAACTCTTTTATTTTTCAATCTCTTGCTCAGTTTATGTTTTTCTTCATCTTCACGGTTCTAAACTTCTAATACTATAGTTTTCTTGTTACATCCTAGTACTTGCATACCGATTCTCGACCTAGGTTTACCATCAATGAACATTTTTTGACCGAAACTTCAAACACTTTTTTTAGGTAAATGTCTATTTTCTATTTTTTTCTAGTTTCTGTCATTATGTTTTTCATTTTTTGTTGGACTTTAATACTTTTTCCTTAAATATTTGGTGTTGTGGCTTCTGAAGCCTGTGGCATTCCTTGTTAGTGCTCCTGTTGTAGCCCATTGCTTTGCAATGTTCTTATTTTTTTTTGTGGACATGAACAATTTCAATATGTAACTTCTTATGTTGTTTGGCCAAAGGAGATCCAACTTTCGTGTTGAATCTTCCAAAATTTATTCACATGGTTTTGATAGTTTGAGATATTCAAGTAAACTGTCGTGTAGCTCAATTATGCATGCAAGCCATTACCTCTTTTTTTCCTGATAATTTACCTTTCAAATCTTTGGTAGAGGATTCCTTACTAGCAAGGGATGCCTCCAATTCCCGAATAAGAGTTTCTTGCTCTGTTGCACTCTCTGTCTCCACATTCTTGTCCATCTTTAATTCAATAACCTCTTGTCTTAATCTCTTTCTTTCTTCAATAAGAGAATTGATCATCACTTCGTACTGCTTAACTTCTAATACTGACTCTTCTGCATTTTGGTTGGTCAATGAGACCACGAGTTCTGCATGTTTTTTTACCAAGTTCAGCTGCTCTCAGAGTTACCTGCATTTGCTTCAAACGTGCGCTTACTTGACCAACCATCTTCATATTTTCAATCACCTCTTTCTCCAGCTGTGCGAACTTAATAGGTATGTCACTGGCACATGAAACACCAGGAATATCATTACTCAATGAATTCCACAACATAACTCCCTCCTCCCGTAACTCTCTCCTCCCATAACTTTCTCTCTCTATTTCTACTCTACCGTAACTCTCTCTGTTCATCTCTGTCCAATTAATAAATAAAATCGAATTAATAAATAAGTTGAAATTCTAAAGGCATCCCCTTAAATTCTAAAGGCACCCCTTAGATGTCTAACATTTAAATATTGGTAAAATGACCAATTAATAAAAAAAAACTAATTAGTAAACATTTATCTAAAGGCACCCCCTTAAATTCTAAAGGCACCCTTTAAATGCCTAACATTTATATATTGGTTAAAGGCCCAATTAATAAATAAAACATAATTAATAAACATTTGTCTAAAGACACTTTTTTTCTCACCTTCTTATCAAACACCTAAAATTTGACTTTGAGGTATGGGAAAGAAAGTCGTTTTCTTACCCATATACTTTCTCGCGTATCAAACAGACCCTTAAACACAAATGTAGAGAGAGTTGATCATTAAATCTTCACTATTTTTTTTTTTTCGACTACGATCTACGTATGTCGTTACATTTGGCACTTGATACATCATAGATGTGATAAGCTCAATAACCGTCCACTCAAACACTAACAGGACCGGGCCTATAGCCCAACTAGAACATACTGAATGTCAACACCTTGGAACCACTTGGGCTACCAACTGTTGACATTAAATCTTCACTGTTGATACTCTGTGGCCTTAGAATTTTTCCTTACTTCATTGTTCACATATACGAGGTGATATAAGAGGAAATCCTATCATTTTTATTAGTTAATTCTCAAAAACAAACGGAATGTCAATATTTGGTAGTCCAATTGGTCGATAATGTTGACATAAACTTCAAAATCCTATTCTGAAAAGAGGTCTTGTAATGATTAACGCATATGATAGTCAATTTCTAAAAAAAAAAAAAAAAAAAACAAATAGAATGTTATTTCGGTAATAAGGTTTTAAAAGATGCCTTTGTCACGAAAACTATACTATATTGACTAGGTCGGCACAGTAAAATCGGTTGTAAGAAAGAGAAGGGAAATGAAGGCCCCCCCTTAAACTTTCTCTCCTCACTACAAATTCATTCATATCTCTCTCTCTCTCTCTCTCTAAAACTCTGAAAACAGCTGAGGAACAAAGTTCAAGAAAGTTGAGAAAATGAGATGAGAAACCCAATTTTTACATCTTTGGACTTAACACAAATTTCATGTTGATAATGATGATGATGGGATCATCACTCACTCACTCTTGCTAGTTCATAAAAGTTTTGAAGTTTAAGCTCAAAAACCAAGATAACCCAAGAACCAGGGCACACAGATGAAGAGATTTTTGGTTTCTGTGACTGTTTTTTAGTGAGAGAGAAATTACTGTAGTAGTAGCAAGTATGAGTAACAATAGCTGGTTAGGGTTTTCTCTCACTCCTCACTTGAGTATAGATGATGATGATGCTAGCTTTGGTGGTGGTGAAGAAGGAGGTAGTGTTGGTGTTGGTGGTGTTAATGGTTTCTCTTCTCATCATATGTCTATCATGCCTTTACATTCTGATGGTTCTCTTTATGTTGTTGATGATTTCAGGCACTCCACTTCTTCAGGTAGTCTAAAAATCCTTACCCACATCATGAAATTTCATTTCTATCTCTCTCTTATGATTCTTCCTTTCCATGCATAGCTAGGGTTTGTTATTTTGATGAGATAAAGATGGAATTTTCTTATTTGTAGAATGGAACTATGATGATACTATGGGTACTACAACAGAAAGAGAAGGGCCAAAGCTTGAAGATTTTTTAGGAGGATATTCAAACAATAGTACTCATGATGATCATGTTTACTATCAAACCCATCATGAGAATCAACAAACATTTGAAGAAGAAGAAGGAAATGATATTCAATGTGGGATTAATATGAATATACCACCACCTTCACCTTTCAATACTCAAACCCATGAAGAGAGTAGTCATGAAATACAAGAAAATCTCACAAATAATAATACATCTTCAATGAATAATCAAGCCTTTCATCAATATCATGAAAACCCACAACAAACAATATTCTCATCAAGTAGTACTTATAATCTTAACTCAAACCCTAATAATAACTCTATTTACCAACATGTTTCACTTGAGAATGCTACTTCAATTTCAGGATTCAAGAATTGGTTAAGGCAAGCTCCATTTCCAAATGACCAAAAATCATCTTTAGTTAGTAATTCCAACAATAGTAATAATAATATTTCTAACCCTAGTAGTAACTTTCATCATCATCATCATCAGTCTCTTTCTCTATCTATGACTCCTGATTCACAACCTACTCCATTATGTATTACTACTCCAACTACTACTACTAGTACTGTCACAGAATCAAGAAAACGCCAAAGTGGTAAAGAACCAGTTCCTCGTAAATCAATTGATACTTTTGGTCAAAGAACTTCTCAATTTCGTGGTGTTACTAGGTGGGTTCTTTTCCATTTTGTGTTCTACTTCTCTTTCTCTCTGTTACTAACTTAATTGTGGGTAAAAACAGGCATAGATGGACAGGAAGATATGAAGCTCATTTATGGGATAATAGTTGCAGAAAGGAAGGCCAAACAAGGAAAGGAAGGCAAGGTAAAAACTAAGAATAACTCAAGTTTTGTGTATTTGTCCCGGATACATACTTTAGTCGAGATTCGGCCGAGATAGTGGACGGACAGAGACATTTTCCTTTTTTTTTTATGAGTAATGCTAGAGAACAAGAAACACTCTGGGCAGAAATCCTACGTAACTTACCGTAATTCGCCGTCTGGTGGATCAGAATCATCGAAAACACGAATCACAACAATCTACATAAGATTTTAGATTTCGGTTTATTTTTTCTTGTTTCCCTTTTTTTATTATTATGTTTCCTTCGAACTCAACATATTCTAACGGCTATATTTCATGTTTTTGTGTATGGTTTCATCATCATGTACCACTTTGAGCAGTTTATCTTGGTAAGATCAAGACTCTATTTATGTAAAGTTTGGATCCCTTCTTTCTTTCCTTCATTTATTTTGTGTTGGGTTTCTGTGATTCTACTATATGATAAGATTGAAAGCATTGGATGGCGTGTTAATACTAATTTTTTGTCCATAACCCTATTTTTATATGAATCAGGTGGGTATGATAAGGAAGATAAAGCGGCTAGGGCGTATGATTTAGCTGCATTGAAGTACTGGGGTCCTTCAACTCATATAAATTTTCCTGTAGGTTACAAAACCTAGGTTTAATTACTTCATATTTACATTTTACAACAATAAAGAGTCATATAAACTTCTACACTTTTAAATTTAAATTATTTCAATATTTGATTTAGTTGACTACTTATGAGAAAGAGCTTGAAGAGATGAAGAACATGACAAGACAAGAATTTGTAGCTAGCTTGAGAAGGTAATCTCTTCTCCATCTCAATTTTTTGATATCAAGAATGCCAGATGACCTGGAATTTGGGGCCGCCCACAGGGCGAACGGTGATGTGGCCGATTCAAAATATGGGGTCGTCCTCAGCTTGAAGGGTGATGTGGCCGACTCAAAATTTGGGCCGTCCACAGGCCGAACGGTGATGTGGCCGACTCAAAATTTGGGGCCTTCCACAGGCCGAACGATGATGTGGCGGGCCGAAATGGTTATTTAGCATTTTTCTTTGAAATTTTGGGTTGAATTTTTTCGATGTTTTTGAATCCTTTGATTGAAATTTGATCAGGAAAAGTAGTGGATTTTCAAGAGGGGCATCTATGTACAGAGGGGTGACGAGGTTGTCTCAGAACATAAACTCTCTTATTAATTAAAGTCTTCTTTTCTTTTCCATTATCTACTGCATTTTTTGCAGCTTTTTCAGAATCATCTGAAACTACATATTTATATGGCACAATTATTCATGAGATAACAATTAATTCATATTAATTTTGTTCTTCAGTATAAGTTAGGTTATGGGCATGTACCCAACTAGGATCTTGTATTTATGTTGTTTGATCATTTTGAACAGACATCATCAACATGGAAGGTGGCAAGCTAGAATTGGAAGGGTTGCAGGGAACAAGGATTTGTATCTTGGAACTTTCAGTAAACCCTAATTCTCTTTTTTCAATTAGAGAATCTATGTTTTTATTCTTTCTATATTTTGATATTCATATCATCTTGAAGTAATATTTATGCACAAGAGCTTAAAATAATAGACGGCCCGGTATAATTTGAGGTTTAAATTTTGCATTCCGGGCGGTTAGGCCCACGGGGAAAGTGAATACCTCTGCTAAGAACACAACAGTGACATTTTGCCCACCCTCTCTTTTGAATCTTGTCTTGTCCGTCCACCTAAGTCTTGAGATTTGCCGGGTCAAAAATACTATTTTTTCTAAGGAAGAATAAAACACAACAATTTTTATAATAATTTTTAAGGGAAGAATACTATGAAAAGATTAAAATACCCCTTGTCCTATTATAGAGAGTGCGCCAGGGAGTGCACGGGGGAGTCCTCGTATCAGCTCCGCTTGAAATATCATATTTTTCATGAGTGAGTCTCTTATCCATTAATGTTGTAATTTCTCAGGTACTCAGGAGGAAGCTGCGGAAGCATACGATATTGCAGCAATCAAATTTCGGGGGGTAAGTGCAGTGACAAATTTCGATATAAGCAAATACGACGTTAAGCGAATTTGTTCAAGCTCCACTTTAATAGGAGGTGACCTCGCCAAACGTTCACCAAGAGACTCGTCTTCTGCTGCTCTTGAACTTGAATCAACTCAACCTCTTCCTATAACAAATGGTGATAATAATCAACCTTCTTCTGATGAATATCCTTCTATTTTATGGTCCAACAACTCTGATGAACAAGAACATAACTATCAAGATCCTTCTTTATCAGTTCTTTCAATTAGCAACCAGAATTCTTTGAACCCGGCGGGTAGCCCACCAAAAGGTTGTTCTATTAATGCTTCACAGAATGAACATCCATATGGTGTAGGAGGGGGAGATTACTCTCAATTCTCTCTTAATCACTCCCATGACGAGGGTGGTGATGACCAATGCTCGGTTAATTGGATGGAAACCGTACCAGATCGACAAGAGAATGAATCAGTTGTTCATCAGTTACCCATGTTTGCTCTATGGAATGAGTGAAGGAAAACAGCTCTTTAGGTTAAGAAGAGAAGGGTATTAGCTAATGGGGTTGGTATAGAAGAAAGGATTCGTGACAGAAGAACAAAAAACTTTAGTAGTGATAGAGAAGGATTATTCTTAACTAAGATTTTCTGGTCTGTATAATCAACCAAGTAATGTTGTTAGGGTTTTGTAACTTACTGTTTTAACAATGACATGTTCATTGCTAGGCCTTTGATTATCTTAATGCCTGGAAGCTTTCAAACAATTTAAGTTACTTTCTTGCTATTTTTTCTGGAAAATGAGTGTATGCGGGGGATAACATATCCTGGCTGGATACGGGCCGGGCATGGCATCACGGCTGATTTTGTTCTTGGTATGAGCTCTTAGTTGAATTTCATTAGGAAATAAATGAATGCATGAGTTGCTGACTTGCTCTATATTATAGACCAAGAATGCAATGCAGATGCGTCGGCCATTCACTCATATTATTTGTGTCCGACCTATTTTTATGACGCCTGTATCTGCCAGGACTCGGGATGACGATAAATTCTGGCGAAAATTGATAAAATCTCCAAACAGTTTTTCATTCCGGAAGAGTATATCGGTTATAGAAACCTATATTATTTTTACATTTTTCTATTCCAAGTACTCACAAATTTAGTTCAACAAAAAAAAAAAAAAGTACTCACAAATTGAATATTTTGGATTTTAAATATTAGGTGGATATTCTTTCTTCAAATCCAACATCAATAGAAACCCATTGTATCAATTTTCCGTGACCCAAACTTCTTTCGGGTTTTCTTCAACAAGGAAAAAAAAACTTCTTTAGGGTTTCGAACATGGTAAAGTGTAAGTTCCTCTACCATATCTCAACTAGAAATATGGATGAGGACTATTTAGGAAAAAAAAAAAGTTGCATATATTTTGTATGGTATGGTTCTTGCTATCTGAATTCTCAGATATGTCATGTTGATGGGCTCACCACCCTCTGAAGTCTGACCCTAGTCTCTTGTGGACAGGAGGAGCATTTATGTGGATGCCTACAAACAAGACAATAGAAGTCAAAGGAGTTGGCATTGGAATGCGTATTCACTGCAGTCGCTGTCACCTAGCTCACACATCCTCCCGGCTCCTTTTTAGTAGTATTGTTTAGATGCATGGTCAATATCGTCCTAGTAGAGTAGAGTAATATTTTTACAGTTATTTTGTTTTCTTCACTCGTTTTTCTCAATGATTCTTTATCACCTTTTTAACTCACCAGATAGGTGTGGCTAAAGGCCTTGGTGCCTTGCCATTAGTCTACATCAGGGCCGTGGTTGAGAATTTGAGGGTCCCGTGCGAAATTTGAATCTGCGCCTTGCGTACAAGAAAAATGTTACAAGCAAAACTTAAACAAAATGCAAGATAATCCACCGCTTGATAGATGAAAACCATAGATGAACCCGAAAATATTCTAAAAAAATAGTCATAGAAAAAAAATTTCGTTTTTATAGAGATTCTTGTTTAAGAATTAACGGACACCTGTGAGCAAAAGATTCATAGAATGTGGATCTTACATTCGGTGTGGAACTTTTTACATATAGGGAAAAAGATGAGAAAAATGCATGTGAAATAACAAAAGGGTAGGAAAAGGTGTCATGGAACATAAGTAAAAATTGAAGTGTAATGGAGTAGTTTTAACAAAAAAAAAAAGTGTAATGGAGTATAAGAGCGACTCCAATGTGCATGGGGCTGGGGCTCCCAATTTGAATTTGGGAGCCCCAGCC
>BEHA01002939.1:401825-489643 GCA_002897215.1 Eschscholzia californica subsp. californica | reverse complement strand
TCTTTCCTGTTACGATTTATCGTACGATGACCCGGAACAGAACCAACATGACGGGAACGTGGACGTTGATCCCTTTCCCTTTCCTGTAACTCTGATAGACACAATCCAAATAAAAATTCATCTTCTTCCCTATCTTCTAACTCTTGTTGAATGATCATATTTGTTAACTCAAAATTATCATCCATTGAAGGGAGAGAGAAGATGGAAAGAATGTAGAAGGAAAATGTAGAGAATATAGAAACAAGATGTAGAAAACTTAATGGATAAGTGATTGTATTTATAGGTGAACAAAAAGTAAAAAAAAATCGAAATTCAAATTCCCCCCAAATTTTTTGGAAAATTCGAAATTCAAATTCCCCCCAAAATTTTGAAATTTGAAATTCAAATTCCCCCCCATTTTTTAAAAAATTTGAAATTTAATATATTAGAGCCAAAATTTAAAACACAACCCTCACACACATACACCACACATGTGCATATTTTGGATTTGGGAGCCCCTCTTGGGAGCCCAACGTTGGAGTTGGTCTAAGCCCCGGGGCTCCCAAAATTCAGGGGCTCCCAAAATTGGGAGCCCGAGCCCCACATTGGAGTTGCTCTAAACAATGATTTCTTTAACAACTATTCCCTCAACATACAAAACCAGAGAAAAAGAAAAGGATCGTGAGGTTTGAACCCAGTCCTCTCCTGAAAAAATTAACTTGCCTTACCAACCGAACCAGGTGAAGTTTTAGGTTTGGTTACATATTCGTTCCTATAGTTTCTACTTAAGACCTTTTTCAAAAGTGGGCCCTTAGTAGTGGGGGGCCCAGTGCGGGCGCCCTGCCCGCACTGGGCCATCCACGGGACTGGTCTACAGTTGAAGAGCTTTGGGATTTTGGAGGTCCCTGTACAGAAGACACTAGCATGCTGTGAAGTAGAGCGTACATTCTCTTTTATTTTTTTCAACGAAGACTCATTTCAATGGAGTGAAGAGAATATTCGGTAACCGAATGTTTCAAATGTCCATGTAGATTAAGTGAGGGACAGAGAATTAGTATTGATGTGGGTTACTATGTATCCTGTTATATATTAAGTTTAGGACTAGTTTCAGGACCGGTCCTGAAATTTTGGAGGCCCAAAGCGAGTTTAAAGAATGTAGCCTACACGCGTTTCACAAGAAAAAAAACTGTACATCGGAACTTTCTACATTTTTCTTGCACATAACGCGAGGTTTAAAAATTAAACTTTTGGTCATAACTTGTAATCCTAATTGAACGATCTGATTGAGTTACTCAGAAATCGGTTTGAGTTCAGGGAGAGCCCTCAACAATCCTTAGTCGATCTCCCGACTAGTAGCTAGTTCAACTTCTTTTTTTTTAAACACAAAAAAAAGTATTAGAAAATGACTCTCTCAGAAAATAGCTTAAAGAAATTCAACTTTTTTTTTTTTTGTGTGTTTAGGGTGATAGAGTTGGTGGTGGTTTGATGGTGGTTGTGGTGGTGGAGGTTTAGTATTGATGGTGGCTGTGGTGTTGAAGTTTAGTAATGATGGTGGTTGTGGAAGTACAGTGGTAGAGGTATAATAATCGTGGTGGTGGTGGAGTTACAACGTGGAGGTTTAGTAATTGTAGTGGTGGTAGAAGTGTCAATTAAAGTAATTTAAAAAAACAACTTAGTGGCGGTTATTATGGTGTTGAAGTTTAGGAATGGTGGTGGTGGCAATGGAGGTACAATGGTAGAGGAGGTTTTGTTATAGCAATCAGGGTTAATGTGAACAATACGAGTAATCCGAGACAAGCAATAGGAATAGTAAACAACAATCAAGAACAAAACACAGAGATTTACGTGGTTCAGTTGGTGAGACCTACTCCATGACGACAACGGCGCGATGATTTCCACTATGATAACAAACAAGTTTACACAAGAGATTCATGAGATTGTGTCTTACTGATATCTCCTTAGGGTTTAGTTTATATAGCCACTAAACCCTAACCCAACCGCCTCACCGATCTCTCTCTACAACCTACATTATACACGAGTAAACACTAATCACCGACTTAAGCCTAGCTTCGCATTCTAGCTCTGTCTCGGAATCCAGCTTTGTTTCAGAGCACTGCTTCGCATACCAGCTCTGTCTCAGTAATCAGCTCTGCTAATGGGTCCAAGCTTCGGTAGGTTTAACCGGGTTCGATACCAATCCATATTCGAGTCACTTCTAACAATTCTCCACCTTGACTTGAATATGCTCCTCTTAACTTAGATCTACCACCATCATAGCTCAGCGCCTCTGAGCCATCGTCGCTCCAGTCCTGGTAGGGCTAACATTTGGAAAACCCAATCAAGTCTAAGCAATGCTTAAACTTGAAAGTTGTAACTGCCTTGGTAAGCATATCCGCTGGATTCTTTGCCGTAGAAACCTTCTTCATCGTGATCTTCCCTTGTTCAGTCACGTCCTTGATAAAGTGATATCTGACGTCAATGTGTTTAGTTCTCTCGTGGTGCATTTGATTTTTGATCAAATGAATAGCACTCTGGATGCCGCAGTAGACCTCTGTCACCTCCTGCTTCAGGCCCAAATCCCGAACTAAACCACTCAGCCATATTGCCTCCTTCACCGCCTTTGTTGCTGCCATGTACTCAGCTTCTGTTGTAGACAGCGCTACCACCGACTGCAACACTGCTCTCTAACTAATGGCACTCCCGTAGAGTGTGAACGTATAGCCTGTCAGTGACCTCTTCCTATCAAGATCCCCCGAAAAATCCGAATCTACAAATCCAACTACCGAACCAGAAGTGTCAGCCCTTCTGTCGTAAACCAAACCAAGCTCCGCAGTTCCTCCTGGATACCGCAGTATCCATTTCACAGCCTGCCAATGACTTTTCCCAAGTCTGCCCATGTATCTTCTTACTACACTAACAACATGTGAAATATCAGGCCTTGTGCACACTATAGCATACATAATGCTACCTACTGCATTTGCATAAGGCACCCGAGACATGTACTCCGTCTCGTCATCAGTCGTTGGTGACAGTTCCCCCGAAAGCTTGAAGTGTGCTGCCAAGGAGTACTGACAGGTTTTGCCTCAGTCATACCAAAACGTTCCAACACCTTCTCGATGTACGTTTTCTGAGGCAAGAACAGTTTCCCAGCAGACCTGTCTCTCTGTATCTCCATACCCAATATCTTCCTTGAGGCACCCAAGTCTTTCATCTCAAACACCCTTTAACATGTGGATTTCCGACATATCCTTACAAGCTATCAACATGTCATCCACATACAGGAGTAGATACACATAAGAACCATCCAATAGTTTACCGTGGTACACACAACTATCATACCTGCTTCTGTCATAGCCGTTTTTAACCATAAACGTGTCAAAACGCTTATACCACTGCCTAGGAGACTGTTTCAGTCTATACAAAGACTTCTTCAACAAACAAACCTGGTTTTCTTTCCCGAGAATCTCAAACCCCTCTGCCTGACGCATATAGATTTGTTCCTCCAGCTCTCCATGTAAGAACACAGTCTTAACATCAAGCTGTTTCAACTCCATATCATACAAAGCAACCATAGCAAGTATCACTCTAATAGAGCTATGTTTAACAATAGGAAAAAATACCTCATTGAAGTCTATCCCTTCTCGTTGTGTAAACCCCTTAGCTACTAACCGTGCTTTGTAACGTGCATCTTCCACCCCTGGGATTCCTTCCTTCTTCTTGAAAACCCATTTGCTACCAACAATCTTCTGACCCTTAGGCAGCTCGGCTAATTTCCAGACCTGTTTCTTCCGAAGAGACTTAATCTCTTCATTCGTGGCAAGAGACCACTGTCGTGAATCATCGCTCCTCATAGCTTTTTCATAGGTGCATGGTTCACCTCCATCTATGCTTTCTCCCACACTAAGTGCAAATGCAACCATATCTGCATCCCATACCTTTCCGGTGCTCGGATGTTTCTCCTTCCCCTGTTCCTCGTAACACTGTAATGAACCAGCTCTGGTTCATCTTCCTCAGCTTGCTCATCCACCTGAGGCCGAACCTCTACCGGAGTGTCTATCTCAAACTCCACCTGTTCTCCATGATCTTCCTGCTCCACCTATTTACCAACACCCTCCCGAGTATCTACAGGCGTTACCTTCTGAGTTACCATGGCTAACTCATCAAAAGTAACATCTCTACTTATGTGAAACTTCTTCGATTTTCCATCCGAATTCCACAACCGATAACCCTTAACTCCAGGCTCATACCCAAGAAATACACATTTCTTAGCCCTCGGGTCAAGTTTATCTTCCTTAACATGTGCATAAGCCGAACAACCAAAGATCCTCAAGTTCTCATAATTACCAGGATAACCAGACCATATCTCATTAGGAGTTTTACACTCTATAGATGTACAGGGTGAAATATTCACCAGATACGCACTGCTTCAGCCCAGAACACCTCCGACAGCCCTGCATTCGAAAGCATACAACGAGCTCGTTCCAATAGAGTTCTGTTCATACGTTCCGCCAGTCCATTCTGCTGTGGAGTCTTTCTACCGTATGGTGTGTCATTATCCCTTCGTCTACACAGAACCTATTAAACTCGTTTCCGCAAAATTCCATACCATTGTCAGTCCTCAAGCGTTTGATCGATTTTCCAGTCTGCTTCTCGATCAAGGTCTTCCACTGCTTGAACTTGACGAATGACGCATCTTTGCGTTTCAGTATGTAGACCCTTTCTTTCCTGGAAAAATCATCTATCAAGGTTAACATGTATCTATCCCCACTATGTGAGCTAACCCGAGAGGGACCCTAAAGATCTGAATGGATGTAATCCAGAGTTCCTTTGGTATTGTGAATCGCAGTGCTGAACTTTACCCGACACTGCTTCTCGAAGACGCAATGTTCACAGAATTCCAGTTTTTCAACCTTTTACCCACAGAGTAAACCCTGTTTGCTTAGCATAGCCATCCCCCTTTCACTTATATGCCCTAACCGCACATGCCATAACTTGGTTGTCTCAACTTCCTTGTCTGATGATGATACCGCTACAGATTCGGTAACTGTGTTACCCTGTAGCACATATAGACCATTCTTTTTCAACCCCTTCATAACTGTAAGACTCTCCTTGGAAATCCGAAGAACACCACCTTCACCAACATATTTGCAACCATTATCATCCATAGTTCCCAAAGAGATTAGATTCCTCTTCAAATCTGGAACATGTCTGATGACTATTATAGTCCTCACAACACCATCGTGCACCTTGATCTGAATAGTACATATTCTAACCACCTTACAAAGGGCGTCGTTTCCCATTAATACCTTACCGCCATTAATGACTGTGTAAGTGGAAAACCATTCCTTATGAGGACATACATGGAATGTACAACCAGTATCCAAAATCCACCTATCTTCAGCGAAGCAGGCATTGATCGCCAGAACCATAGCTTCATCACATTCTTCAATGATTGCCAAGACACTACCATCATCTTCTTCGATGACTGCTGCCTCTGTTGGCTTCTTCCTAAGCTCAGGACAATTCCTTTTGAAATGCCCCTCCTTCTTACAATTAAAGCATTTGTACTTCTTAGGTTTCGATTTAGACCGAGAATGACCCTTCCCATCGACCACATGCTGCGACCTTCCCCTTACCACCAAACCATTACCTGAATTGCTTTCTTCCATTGACCTCCGTCTCAACTCCTTCGAGTTCAATGCTGCTTTAACATCCTCAAAGGTTGTAGTTGTTTTTCCAGACATAAAAGAATCAACAAAGCTTTCATATGATGGTGGCAGGGGTGCAAGCAATAATACTGCCTTATCTTCTTCTTCGAATTTGACATCTATGTTTGCCAAATTTAAGAATACTCGGTTGAGTTCATCCATATGGTCTTTCAACGATTCCCTTTCTAACATCTGTAAACTAAATAATTTCTTCTTTAGATACAAACGATTAGTTAGAGATTTCGTCATATACCTTGTCTCCAGCTTACTCCATAGCCCATCGGCTGTAGTTTCCGTCGCTACCTCCCTCAAGACCTCATTGCTCAAACAGAGTAGAATCTGACCATGAGCTCTCTTCATGAGATCTTCCTTATTCGCTTCTGAAAGTGATTCAGCGAGTGCAGCCTTCCCATTCAACGTCTTCAGCAGATCCTGTTGAACTAATACTGCTCGCATCTTAATCTTCCAAAGATTAAAATCGTTACTTTCATCGAACTTCTCTATCTCATATTTCGCCATCACAGAAACCTCAAAATCAGAGCTCTGATACCAGTTTGTTATAGCAATCGGGGTTAATGTGAACAATACGAGTAATCCAAGACAAGCAATATGAATAGTAAAGAACAATCAAGAACAGAACACAGAGATTTACGTGGTTCGGTTGGTGAGACCTACTCCACGGCGACACCGGCGCGATGATTTCCACTATGATAAGCAAACAAGTTTACACAAGAGATTCGTGAGATTGTGTCTTACTGATATCTCCTTAGGGTTTAGTTTATATAGCCACTAAACCCTAACCCCACCGCCTCACCGACTCTCTCTCTCTCTCGGAGTCCAGCTTTGCCTCAGAGCACTGCTTCGCATACCAGTTTTGTCTCAGTAATTAGCTCCGCTAATGGGTCCAAGCTTTGGTAGGTTTAACCGGGTTCGATACCAATCCATATTCGAGTCACTTCTAACAGGTTTAGTAATTGTGGTGGTGTTAGAAGTGTCAACTAAAGTAAAAAAAATAAATAAACACAATTTAGAAAGAAAAAAACATTTATGATTGCAATCGATCCTAGGTTGTTTAGACTATCTAACATACTTAAGTTGATTAGACTATCTAACATACTTACTACTACCAATTGAGCTAAAGCATCCTAGTTGTTGTCTTTTGTAATTTTATTATAGATATTACATAAATGGGACCCCTTAATTCTATATTTGTACGCTTCATGTGAGGCCCTTTGGTCCTGGAGGTACGAAGCGAGGCTTTGCCCGCTTGCACCCATGGCCGGCCCTGACTAGTTTGAATTTGGAATCAAACAGGTTCTTTAAACGAAGATCTACAAGTAAAATGACTAAACATCTTCCCTAAGAATACAACATACAGGTAAATCATGTCTTCTGAACATATAAATCGTAACATATATTCGTCAAATGAGATTAATCCAATCAAAACGAAAAAAATTAAAATCTTAATTACCTAAAACAATGAGAGATTTGACCTCCTACATCACCAACAACGTAATTGAGAAAGATGAAGAGTGGAAGGAGATGGTCCTAGATGCTAGTTTGAAAACCAAATTATGGAAGAAGAGATGAACACGAAGGAGTCAGTTATGGGAAGAAATTAGGGCAAAAGGGAAGTCTTCGTGTTCACCAGAGTCAAGAGGTTTGGGTGCTCTTAGTGTCCGCGACCCATTCGTACTGGGGGCGAATATAGAGCCTGCGTGAATAGCAATTCCGTCGGGTTCTCAGCCGCTCAGAGAAAATCGTAATTTTTACGACACAATTCAAGATGTTGGAACAATGTGCAAAATTATGACATTTTATTTCCAAATTTTACAACATCAGTTGATTTTGAAAAGATAATTAATACGATTAATTGTAGAAAGTACATGTAAGAAAATTATATTTTTTTGCACGTTCAAATTTACAAATTAACTTTTGCTCCAACAAAATGCACTATAATGGGTAATAAAAAATATGCAAGATGGTGGTTGTTGAAAAAAATTGGGTTGAAAATTGGGACACATGCGAGAACTACATAAAATCTGAGGCACATGTAGTGGTATTTTCGTACTTTTGATCATCTTCGAGAGGGGTGTGGACTAACCCACAAAAAATCGTTATGCACGTCTTTAACATTTGACGTGTGAAAAGTAGATCTCTGAAGTGTGAAAAGTAGATCTCTAAATAGTCTCTTTCCTGTTTGACAATTTAATGATACTCTATTGGAAAACCTTCTCTAATGAAACACTCAAGAGAAACTTTAAAAACCTATAATTTAGCATAAAATTAATTGATTTTTTTATGTGACACTTAGAGATCCTCAAGAAGAAACTCTAAATTTAGAGTTTGAGTTTCAAAGGGAAATTCTAAAAAAATCCTATCTGACACTCTAAGATTTAGAGTTTGAGTATTGCTTGGAGATGCCCTAAAAAGAAAGTAGTAAAACCAAATAGTTTTGTTTTTATCATTTAACTGAAAAATAATTTATAGACTTATTTTGTTTATATTTTAACACAGTTATAACCTTTACAACTAGGGGTGGATATTGAACACCACCAACGACATATGGACAACTATATTTCTTATCTGGACATAACAAACACAACTCATATTTGTACGTTCAGACAATTGGGCAAAACGAACTGGGTATTCAAAATTTTCGTCGTGAAAATGCCCTATCTGTTTTCCTAGTTGGACTTGCTGGATGGACAACGAACATAATGCAATTTTTCAAACAAATAAAAAAATTACAAATTTTATTAACTTCACATAAATTGAGAATTACAAATCACTTCATTCACATCAATTGAAAAGAAAAAATGGCAAAAATAACTTATCGAGTATTCAGTCAACTTTAACTAGATCTGATTTTGAAGAAAACGAGGAAGAATATGAAATATGATATGTCAAAGACAAACAAGAAAAGAAGATGAATATCTTATTTATAGTCTTTGAAGGTTCAAAAAGATGTAGAGAAACAAAGCAGAAGATCTAGTTAGTGATCCAATGAGACGTTTTGCTTTGTTTTGGTTCAGAGAATTAAAAGAATGGTGTGTTAACTGCTTAATTAACGAAAATAGTAAAGAGAACTTAGGTGAACCGGTAAAGAAGAAAACCCTCGAAAGTTGTAAGAGAGAAAGTGAGAAGAAGATGGACATGAAATAGGAAAACGTATTCTAACCTTTTAAATTGAACGACCTATACGAAGTTACAAACCCTAGGAACTCTAAGGTTGTTCATCTACTTGGACAAACGGGCGGGTAATGTCGACGAGATATACGGTCGAGTAAATGAGCAAACATGCGAGAAAACCAAGCGAATGGTTACTCTTACCCGCATCTGTCCTTACATACGTGACAAGTAAATGAGCTTTGACCGACTTGGTTAGGGAGCATCCGTTAACACCCACAAATAGGGCCGGGAAAACGGTCCGGAAATCCGAAACTCGACTCTAACCGCCCAATCCGAAGCGACTCGGAGTCCAAAAAGTACCCGGATCGGGTGTACCCGACCCGTTATTTCGGGCGGCCGCGGGAGGTACTCGGGTAAGGACTCTTACCCGAGTCCCGACCCATTCCGCCCGCTACAACCCGTGCCCGGTCCGCCCGTTAGTAAACCCTACACCTCCACCCATATAAATAACCTCTAATAATTTCATCTCAGACTTCAAGTCTTCAACGCCTCCTTCCCCTCCCTCTTCATCTTTCTTCTATTTTCTTCATATTCTATCAAACACCATAACCTCCTTAACGACTTCTCCATCTCCCTCTTGTCTTCTTTTTATCTTTTACTAGACCCTTTTCTGTAACACCATAACTCTAAGTCCTGACCTTAAAATTCTTTAGATCTCTTATTCTCCATTTTTCTTGGCTCTTTGCTATCATTTGTTGAGCTTGTTAGAAAAAAAGAGTTCAAGGTTCGGTTGATATGTTGAAGATCTATATCAGATGAAGCTTATTGAATCCTTTTGAAATCAATTCTAATAGAAATCAATTTGTAATCTAGGGATGTATTTGTTAGCGTTTCCCCATCTTGATATATTTTTGTAAGGTTCCACGGGTTTTAGGTCCAAAATAAAATTCAAAAAGGGATTAAGGTGCAATCTTCCCAGAAAATAAGATTATAGTCCTTTTCCCTTTTGGAAGAAACATTGTTGATACATTATGTGTTATGTTTGACACATATAAAAAAATGAAATAAGTATGCAACTTTAACAATAAATAACACGTTATTTATGAAACAAAACAAGAATCAATAAACAGAAAAATACTGTAACTTTAAATCTAGACATACTTTAACTATACTAAATGTGTTTTGTTGTAGAAATATACGTAATTGATACCAAATAACGTGTATATTGCGAAACAGATAGTAAGTTTGAAATCAATCGAAAAAATCTAAGAAAAAAAGAAAGGGAATTTGGGGGATTGATTTTCAAAAGTGAGTTTTTTCTTATATAAAAGGTTATAATAGGTAATATGATTAAATAGAAATGATAGAGATCTGTTTTTTCTATAGAGATGGGTCAACTTGGACTAAATATCCATTATAATTATTATTTTGGCTTAAAATCTTATATTAATATTAGGGTGGATTAAATGTGAGTTTGGGTGTAGATTTTTGGACTAGGAACCCAAAAATTATTTTTTAATCCGTTCTAATAGAAATCAATTTGTAATCTAGAGTTGTTATGTTTTTTAAAGTTTCCCTATCTAGATGTTCAAATATTATTAGGGTTTCCCCATTTTTTTTGTTGAGAGAGGGTTTCCCTATCTCGATGTAGTGATTCTATTGTTTAAGTTCAGAATAATCTTTTCTTCTTTCTCAAAAGTATTATTCATATATGGATCTTGATTCTTAATTGGTGTAGATCTGTTTTGAGGTTGTGAATCCATGTAAACTGTTGTCGTAATTTTGAGGGTGTAAATCTGTTTAGTAATTTCTTAATTTTTGATTTTTTTTTTGCTAAAAGTTCTTAATTTTGTTAGGAATATAATTATAATTGGAATTAAGTTTGTTCATGATTGATATGTTAATTAAGTTTTTTTATTATTTTTTTATTCAAAAAAGCCCGCGGCCCGTTCGCCCGAGCCTGATCGGGCTCTAGGGGCAAAACCGTGCCGCGAGGACAAAATTACACCTGTGTCTGGCCCGATTTGCCCTATAGGACATTACACTATGGAACCCGATCGGACATCACACTGTGGAGCACGATCCTTCCGTATCCGCGAAGAAAAAATCCGAAGCCAACCGAACTCACCCGATTCCCACCCCACTCACGGATGCCCCTACGAGCAACTATGCAATTATATACAATTGTAACAGTCAAACGGTTACAGTATTTCCGTCTTTTGTTTTAAAGTTTTTAAAACATTGAAAATAAGGATAGAGATTAGAGACTGCGAAATAGTAGTACAAAGCAACAGAGACCGTACAGTATGTAATAAATAGAGATTTGAAGTTTGAACAAAATTCTGCAGAGAAAATTTAGAGATAGATTCGATTTAATAAAAAATAAAATCTAATCTTTAAGACAAGATACTTCATGCAGAGTCCTTTCTCTATCACAATTTTCTACACTGTCAGTCCAGCCAACCCATAC
This sequence comes from Eschscholzia californica subsp. californica, assembly GCA_002897215.1. Lineage (NCBI taxonomy): Eukaryota > Viridiplantae > Streptophyta > Magnoliopsida > Ranunculales > Papaveraceae > Eschscholzia > Eschscholzia californica. The sequence continues at coordinate 478,354 of BEHA01002939.1, read as the reverse complement.
CCAAAACACCAACACCAGCATCATATGGTATTCAATAGCTGCCTCAGCCTGGCGCCCTAATCTCTTAGTTTTTAGGGTTTCATAGGTTTTTCAGAGTTTCTCTCTCTAGAGTTTTGCATGAAACTGGAATCATCCTTTTGCTGTCATCAATTTCTAACCTCATTTGCTATGTTTAGTATCTTTTATTACCTGCTTCAATGTCTTACAATAGTCCTGTACTCTGTTTCTCTGTATGTATGACATGTGGGCGTACACAATATGAAATAATATAAATTAATCGACTTGTCATTGTGTGTTGGTGCACTATATTTCAAGCCTGGAGCTGGATGCACTTTTTTTTTTGGTTTAAGTCATAACTTAATTTTCAACTAATTGACCATTTTGATTATCCATAAGTGTTTGGCAAGTCCTTGTGGGGAAAAATGTTTTTGGGAACATAGAGAGAAATATTAATGTGATTACTGATAGGCTTCAGGTTAGTAGCAATAAAGCGGAGATGGCTAGGCTAAATGATCAACTAAATAATTTGTATCTATATCAAGAGAGCCTGTGGAAAGAAAAGTCTAGAAATAACTTTCTTTCAGTAGGAGATAAGAACACTAAATACTTTCACTCGCAAGCCATTCAACGGAACCGGAGCAACAAGATCAGGGCTATTAAGGATAATAATGGTGATTGGCATGAAGATCCTATTAGCATTCAGTCGGTCTTCACTGATCACCTCCTTAGCATTAACACCTCCGAATATACTATTACGTCGCCTAACATCCTTAATCTTTTTAACCAATCCATTACACCCCAACAGAATGAGCTTTTAACAGCTATTCCGGAAGAGGAGGAAATCAATAATGCCATCAAGAGTCTGAAGAAAGAGGCGGCCCCAGGCCCAGATGGTTACCCCCTTTTTTCTTCCAGTCTAACTGGGACACTGTTAGGTCAGATATTAATCAGCTGGTTCATAATTTTTTCCTCACTTCCACTTTACCTCCCGAATCTAATCATACTCACACTTGTCTTATCCCGAAAACTTCGACCCCCCAGTTTCCAGCGGATTATAGACCTATTAGCCTCCTTAATACCACTTATAAAACTATAACGAAGATCTTAGCGGATAGATTTAAAGTTACCCTCAATGCTATTATTAATCCCTTCCAAGCAGCTTATGTCCCGGGTAGGCAGATTTCAGATGACATAGTCATAGGTCAGGAGATTATTCACTCTATGAAGAAAATGAAGGGAGCGACAGGATACTTTGGTTTAAAGCTAGATATGTCTAAAGCCTTTGATAGGATCGAATGAAATTTCCTTATAGACATCATGAGAAAGCTAGGATATGCTGAGCATTGGATTAATATGATTCATAGTTGCATCTCTACTGCTTCCATGTCGGTGCTAATCAATGGTCTCCCTGGACCTAATTTCTACCCTTCTAGGGGCATTAGGCAAGGTGATCCGCTCTCCCCCTTCCTCTTCACTCTCGCCATGGAAGGTCTTAGTAGAATGATTGAAGCAGACGTCGGAGCAGATACCTTTATGGGTTTTCCCGCTAACAATTCTAGCTTTAAGATTTCGCATCTCCTTTTTGCGGATGACTGTATTATTTTCGGTCGTAACTCTATAGATAATATTCATATCCTAAAACAAATTCTTAAAACTTTTAGTGAGTCCTCCGGCCAAATGATCAATTATAAGAAATCCAATATCTTCTACTCAAAAAATTCTCATCCGAAATTCAAGCGTCTTATCATGCGCTCGCTTAAAGTTAAGAATGCATCTACGTCGGATAAATACTTAGGGGCGCAGTTGTTCATTGGAGCAAATAAGACAAAAGCGTTCAATGACATTCTTATTTAAATCAAAACCAAATTAGAGAAGTGGAATCACTCATTCCTTTCTCAAGCTGGACGCACGATTGTTATCTCAACAATCGTGGCGGCCGTACCCCGATACCAAATGCAATGCTTTGCCATTCCGAAAGGCATATGCAAAAGCATTTCGACTATGCAGAAGTCGTTCTGGTGGGGTAAGTCCAAAGGAATATGTACGAAATCTTGGTCATCCATTTGTAAGCCAAAAGCTTTGGGAGGTCTGGGTATACATATTCCGGAACTCGACAATAAAGCTATGCTTAGTAAGCTTGCTTGGAGGATGAAAAGCGGAGCCCAATGCTATTTGGGTCAGATTCCTTAAAGCCAAATATTTCCCTAATAATGAGAACCCAGGTCCAGTTAAGCCACATCACTCTTGGATGTGGAAGACTATCAGGAAGCAATTACTTCAGATTGAAGATTATATTACATGGGAGGTACACAATAGAGAGAATATTAATATTTGGACTGATAGATGGATTCCTGACATCCATACTCCTCCAATTCAGAGTTTTGACCCCTCGGTAACTAAGGTTGCTCAATTGATAAGTAATAATGAATGGAATGAAGAGGCTCTAAACAACCACTTTGATAATAACACTAAAAAACTAATTAAATCCATCCCCATTGATGTGTCGGGGATGGATCAAAGAATTTGGACGCTTACAAAATCAGGAAAATTTACAGTTAAATCCATGTATAACTACCTTTGCACTAGTATGAATTCCCCCCATCCACTAAACCCTAATTGGAAATTTATTTGGTCTCTCCCTACTATTCCCAGAATAAAAAACTTCATTTGGAAAATTTGTACGAAATCCCTACCAGTGAGGGATAGAATCGGTAAATATATTAATAATATCTTGGTCTGTCCTAACTGCATTGAAATTGAAATTATTGAGCATGCTCTCCTCCACTGTACTCTTGCAAGGAATATCTGGTTCTACTTCAATATTATATCTGAGAATATTATGAATGTTGCAGAATGGATTTTTTCATGGGAGAACACCCCCTCTTTCAAAGAACCTTCTTATCAGAATCTGCTTGCCACTATTCTGTGGATCATCTGGAAAATTAGATGTGATCACTGTTTTCAATATGAAATTAATTATCTTCCAAAAATTATTAATATGATTATAGCTTTTCCTAAAAATACAATTACCACTCCTAGCATAAAAAACCAATTGCAAGGAAAATGGAACCCTCCTAAACCAAATTGGCTGAAAATTAATGTTGATGCTTCATTTACCAATGTGAATGAAATTACAGGTATTAGTCTTATTATCCATGACTCTGGTTCTAAATTTATAGAAGCTCATACGAATGTGACGAGAAGTAGAAATAGTGAAGAAGGCGAGGCATTGGCTATCCTTGCCGGCCTGGAATGGGCGGTAGAACATGATTATAAGTATATTATTATTGAAAGTGATAATATAAATATCATTCAGAATATTCAGATACCAAAGTATGAAGTTCAATGGCAGTCTAGAATTCATTTGCGGAAAATTCTAGAGATTAAACGTCAGATCCATAAGGTGAAATTCAGTTACACTTGCCGTAGATTCAACAATCCAGCGGATAAGCTTGCTAAATGGGCCAGAAAGAAGAAAAAATCAAAGACTTGGAGCAGAATTCCTTACTTTATGATTTCCTTGTATTGTAATGACTCTTTATTAGCTTAATAATATTGTATCTCTTAACAAAAAAAAAAAAAAAAAAAAAGTCCTTGTGGGGAAAAAGATCTGAGAATTTGAAATTGGTCATGGCCATTCTGAGTCCGTTAGAGTCCATAGCCCATAGGTACTCGAAACCTAATTAACTGTTCATACTCACTTTTGAAGTGTTACTCGGTATCCTGCCCAAGCCGACCCGTTATTATTAGGGTTATTTCTCAAATAACCCCTAATTTTGTGACTAGCTTCCTGTCTAGCCCCTAACTTTATCAAATATTCACATATGATCCTTTTTTCAGTTACCGTTAGCACACCGTTAACTAGTCATCACCTTCTCTCCTCCATCTCATCTTCTCTCTCTACCACATCATCTACTCGCGACCTCATCATCTTCACCGGCGAAGGTCGCCAGCCGGCCAATTTTTCGGTCGGCGACCTTCAAACATTAAAAAAAAAGAATTTTATTTTCTCTCTCCTCTCTCTCTAAAAAAAATGACCTAGATCTGGTCTGTTCTTGAAAGGTCTGTTCGTGAGGAACAGACCAGATCTTGGTTTGTTCTTCACGAACAAACCATGAAAGGTTCCTTTTGGGCTTGCATAGTAACTAATGAAATGCCAAAAGAAAAAAAAAACTCCCAAATTAAGCATTTTGATCTATAAAATTGGTCATATTCAAGAAGAGAAACTGATAAAGAATGGATTTTTATAAACCTGTAACGTCACATGTTGTACCAGGCAAAACAATTCCTGTATTAGGACGAACACAGTATTTCTTTGGATTTGTTGTTTTAACCTTCAAATTTAACCAAACGAATCAAATCAATTACTAAAACAAAACCAAAAGGCAAACAGACAAAAATTAATAAATATACATACAAAATTAGGGCAAACAAATCCTGTATTGGGACGAAAACAATATTTCTTCTGTCTTGTTCGTTAATTGCAAACAGCACGAACTTTGTTTCTTTAATTCAACTACAAAAATTGATGAATAAATATATATACAAAATTAGGGCAAACAAATCTCAATATAGAATATGAAGAAAACCCCTCTAAGATGAAAAAATAATCGATCAAAAGGGGGAAATTCTAGAGGCAGATCAAAATAGAGAGAGAAGAAGGTTACACAGAAATTTGAGCTCAGTTGGTTGAACGGTGAGAAGATTTCCGCTACTCATTTTTAAATCATAATCTGATCAAGAACAATTTTTGTCAGAATTTTGATAGAGTTGAAGGAGAAGAGAAGATAATTAGGGATTTATGATATCAGAACCTTTCATGGTCTTAAAAAAATTCTTCAGAACAGACCAGATCTAGGTCTTAAAAAAAAATTTAGAGAGAGAGAGAGAGGAGAGAGAAAATAATTTTTTTTTAATGTTTGAAGGTTGCCGACCGAAAAATTGGCCGATTGGCGACCTTCGCCAGTGAAGATGATGAGGTGGCGAGTAGATGATGTGACAGAGAGAGGAGATGAGATAGAGGAGAGAAGGTGATGACTAGTTAACGGTGTGCTAACGGTAACTGAAGAAATGGGCCATATGAAAATATTTGATAAAGTTAGGAGCTAGGCAAGAAGTTGGTCACAAAGTTAGGGGCTATTTGGGAGATAACCCTTATTATTATCAAACATAATCCGCTTAATAACATGTAGTCCATTTATCCAACTATACCAATGTAAAGTGTGTGTGTAATTATTTATGTTATTATGTATGTATAACGTGTCTCTATATATATACATTTACTAATACACACACACACACACACACACATATATATATATATATATCTTACTACATATAGTTGTGGTGGTGGACCGTGGATATTATGGTTGTATGGTAGTGGTGACTGATGATGCATAAAATGTCCAGACGATGATTAACGCCTGAAGAGTCAAGATCAGATATGAAGTCCAACGGGTCAACCCAACTTAAAGCAGCAGGACCGCTGAAACCTTAACTGTCCATTGAATCCTCCCCTAACTAGGAGGTCAGCTAGAGGAAACCATCCCTGTTACGCCCTCGGCATGACCAGATCAGCCCTGGGGTCTCTAAAAGAATAAAGGCATCCGCATAGGTTCGGTCGATACCTTACGCCCAGAACTGGGAAGGCAGAAGTGCACTGACCTACCGACTTAATCCCGAAATATCTTTAAAGATCTTAGTCGGTTACAGATCTGGAAGTGTTAAAGCAAGTTTGGACTTCAAGAGTCTTAAGGGAGGAAATATCTTCTTGAAGATCTATCACCTCGGCAGGATATCTACAAAATATCCTTCAACTTAGGATATTTCTGTTTATCCCAGATATAGGATAACTACGATCAGGAAACCCTACAAGATGACAAGAAACTTCGAGTTCTCACAACTCGCCCCCAAAAGGATCGATCAATATTCATTCTTTTACTGCAAAGAGCACCCTGACTATCTTGAGCGTCGGAGCGGTTTTCGAAACCCTTTGCAAGTTTTTTTTCCCTTTGAGAACAGACGAACAGGAACAAGGAGCAAATAGCAGGAACAAAAGGTAAGGAGCAGGAGTAAGGAGCTAAAAGCAGGAACAAAAAGCGAGGATCAAGAGTAAAGAAGCAGAGAATCAGGACTGGAGGCAGAAGTACTATGCGGAATCTAACTTGACTTAACAGAACATTCACCATAACAGGAGGCTGTCATGCATCAACTCCTTGTTACATGCTGATGCAACGAAAGGCCATTTTTTGACATCAACATTTGACGCTAGAAGGAGGGGACTCTAGCAAATTCTCCAACGATTCAATTTCCTGAATCCCACAGTTCAATTTCCTATACGAAATCTCTAAACTGATATCTTAGCTATGAGAATCATAGTTTCCTTCTCTGTTGCTTCTCTTAAGGATTTCGACTGACGGTTTCAACCTTAAACTCTCTTAAGAAAGGAGTAGGCGACAACAAAGGTTTCCTCGTGAACAACCTTTGTTAATTCCTTCTTGGACTCCTTCCCTTTCCTACTACGAATTGGAAGTAATGGAAAGTGGGGATTCCCCCTTCTCCCTTCTTGGTGGCGGCAACCAACGGTGATTTGAAGCAGGGATCATCGGCGTTAAAGTCTGGAGCCTCAAGGTTAAACTCACTTCAGCTTTCTTCTATCAAAACAAAAAGTGGATCCATGGCAGTCAGTTATTCGATAGATTATGATCGAATTAACGATATATCTGGCATATTTGAAATTTGGAATCAAAATACGAGGAAGACAACTATTAATGGTGTCGAGCAGGTCACCTTAGAAGTAGCCAGGGATTAACTATCCAGTTAAAGAAAGATTGTTCAGATACAGAACAACCAGAAGTTTCTCATTTTTTTCGTAATAATAATTACTTTAGTTGGTTCGTAATAATTTCAAACACCCAGGTCCCTAGACCTGATAAATACCTTTTAATCTCACATTTTTATAGGAACCAACACCCAAACAACGAGAAAACTCAACAGATGTTTGGCGGAATGTCTGTGAAAGAAATTTCTCTCTTTGAACCAAATAATAGCTGAAACTCTATTATTCGGTTGTAAATTCATTGACCAAAAATGGAACTCAAGTCGAAAGCTTTTTAGCCAATCGGAGGCCCTGAAAATTGAATGTGTTGATGTCGAAAATTGGCTCCCGGTTAAATCAGCATGAAAAAGGGAGTTGATGCATGACAACCTCCGTTATGATAAAATATTCTGTTTAGAGAGGTGAGATTCCTCTGTTCAGCTCTGAATCTCTGTTCTACTCCGTTTCTCTGTTCTCTGCTTCTTGCACCAGCTCTTGACTCCTAGCTCCAGCTCCAAATTCTTTGCTCCAGCTCCTGACTCCTAGCTCCAGCTCCTGATTCTTTGCTCCTGTTTGTCTGTTCCCAAAGAGGGGAAACCTGCAAAGGGTTCGAAAACCACTCCGACGCTCAAGACAGTCAGGTTGCACTTTGGAGTAAAAGAATGAATATTGATTGATCCTTTGGGGGGTGAGTTATGAGAACTCTGAGTTTTGGGTGATCTTTTTGAGTGAAGAGATCGTGTCCTGAGAAGGACGATGTGGGGGGCCTTTTATAGGCGATGTTAGGACGACTATGATCAGTGGCGGTGGTGAGGCGATTGCCATAGTGAAAGTTCCTAAGTTCAAGGATACTTCGTTGTTATCTTTGCCAGAGTGATAGACTCTAAAGGAGAAGTTTCCTCCTTTAGATGCGTGGAGTCCAACCGGGCTTAAACACTTCTAGATGTGTAACCGACGAAGATCTTTTTGGAAAATCCGGGATTAAGCCATTAGGTCGCGCAGCGCTGATATCTTCCCAATTTCGGGCGTAAGATATGGGCCAAACCTATGGAGACCCCTCCTTATTCCTTTAGAGATCTCAGGACTGATCTGTCCATGTCAAGGGCGTTTTGTACATAGCTGGTTTCTTCTGGTCGACCTCCCTGTCTTGGGAATGTACGGTGGAGCATCAGGGGTTTTAGTTGTCCTGCTGCCTTAAGCCGAGCTGTTCCAAGAGACTTCTGGTCTGATCTTTGACTCTTCAGACGTTAGTCAACGTCTGGACATTTTATGCATCATCATGAGTCCCGCCACTCCTTAGTTGAAAGTAGTGAGACTAAGGAGTAGAAGTAACTCGTGTGTTTTACTTCGAAGGCCAGAAGTCGAAAGTTTTACCTGTCCCAGAGCTGTATCGTAGAGCTCTTTGAGTCTTACCTAGACCGTAGCCGTTTGGTGGAGTTTTGTCTTACTGCCAGTACTCCAGAGCTGATTGAGGTTCATGAATTGGAGATCTTCTTTGATTGAGTGTTAGCTTTGCTGATCCGGCTGTGCTCTGACATGTGGCTTATTATTCCAAGGCATGTTTCGTCTTCGGCGCAAGTAATTAATTCCTTTCCATGCGTGATCTTGTGACGTCACATATTTGATTCTCTGATCGCCTGTGGCACGCCTTCAATGTTGATCTTTTGGATTGTTGTATACGGTAACTTATTTGATTACGCAAGGACACGTGGGACTCTGTTACTGGGATGAGGCGCATTTCTCAGAACTTTAAATTTTCTCGCGTGTTTCCAAAAAGTGCTCGGTCTTTGTCTTCAATGCTCCCCCCTTTCCTTGATCATCTTCTCTGTTATAAATATCTGTTTTGACTCCCCAACCTGTTTCTTCATCAGAACAATCCCAGAGGTTTCTTCCTTTGTTCTATGATTTCTTCCTGTTTATGTAAAGGATTTGGGATGAAGCTTCTTGTTTGGAGTTCGAACTTGTTGTCTGCCTGAAGGGGTATTTTTCCGTCAATGGGGACAGTTAAGGACAACTTTTCCGGCAATGGGGATAGTTATCCGGTTGTCGGTTCGAGTTTTTCCCGAGAGAGGGTGTTTTCGAGGCAGTACACTCTCGATTTGGCAAACTTCATCTTATTGGCCGAAGCTCCTTCGGAGTTGTAAGCCCCAGTTTTTTAGAAGATAGTTCCTACCTGCGAGTTTCTTTCTTGGGTGGCCACTATGTCGATCCACCAGGAGAATAAACGGGGTGTTGAGCTCCGTCCAAGTTTTTGACGAGTGGTTTTTCTGCTTCGATTATCACTGAATCTTTGCTGATGATATTTTTTATGCTGTCTTGATTGTAATTTCTTCTGTAACTGGCTTAAAAAAGAACTTTTCTTTTCCTGCTCCGGATCACTTTGTTGCAATTTGGTATTGACACCGTGTGCTGGTTCTGCAAAATTAATGTCAGCACAAATCCTAACTTACTAATGCGTTTTCCTAGGCTTACTACGCATGCTCCGAATGATCGTACCTGCAAGAAGAGAGATTTCAGACCTACTCTAGTATGCCCTAAGCTTACTATTTCCTTCTGCAAAATAGAACCCGAATTAGCCCTGTGTAAAAATTTTTGAATAGTGTTAGAGTTCTTAGCTCTGCCTCCGGTTGTCTATTCCAGAGCTGTCTTTACGGGACTAGTTTCACCAGGACTCCTCCTTAGACCTTTGGTTGTGGCTTTTGCTACCAGAGCTGGTTTCGTTGGCTCGAGCGCAACTAGTTTAACTAGGACTTCTCTTTAAACCTCTGGTCGTGGCTTTCGCTACCAGAGCTGGTTTCGCCAGCTTGAGCTTAGCTAGTTTCGCTAGGACTTCTCCTTAGACCTCTGGTCGTGGCTTTCGCTACCAAAGCTGATTTCGCCAGCTTGAGAACGGCTAGTTTAACTAGGACTTCTCCTTAAACCTCTGGTCGTGGCTTTCGCTACCAGAGCTGGTTTCGCCAGCTTGAGCTCGGCTAGTTTGTGTTTTCCTTGTAATTTCTGTTGCGGATCATATTTGAAGACGCGAAGGCTTTTTGTTTTACTTGTAAAGTTTTTTGTTGTATTTTTTTTGAGAAATCAACTATGATCTACGTTAGTCATTACAAGGCATTGATACACCATCAAGATGTGATAAACATGATAACTGTCTAAGTTAACCAATAATTAAAGGGGCCTAAAACTCAACAACATAGAGCCTAAAACCCGACAAACTTATTATTATTTATACCTTTAATGACCAAATTCAATAACCATGGATTCCACCTCCTTTTGGAATCGAACTTAGGACTTCCAAGACTGTGGAGTTTATGTCAACACTATCAACCACTTAGGTAACCAAGTGTTGACTCTGTCATTTTATTTTTATAAGACGTAATTTTATATCCTTTCGCCTCACAAAATTAATGAAATTTATCTTTTGTTTTAAAAAAATATTTTTTATTTTGGGCAATCTGGTGCCCGTTTGGCATGCGACACGTGAATCCCTCCAAGCCTTCTGGTCACTTTCAAGTCGGGCAAGCCAAGAGTATTATTTGCGTGGTCTGATCTACCTGATGACCTCTGGTAGCCTACTGAATGAGCCTGCCTGTTTCCAAACCCTAATTCTAATATGTTTCGTTATCATCGTTTAAATCTTTATTTTTATTTTTTTTGGTGAAAATAGGGCATTGCATGATTTATTAGCTACTAGAGCAATAATGAATGTTGGTTAAATCTGTCGCCAACGGGCTTACAATGCAATTAGGAGTCTCATAGATCTCCAAAGTTTTGATTTAAGTTTAAATTAGAGAACTTTGCTAACATATGTGCAACATTATTCGCCTCACGTGGACAGTAAGAGGACTCAGTCTTCTCAAGCTTTGCAATATCCAACTGGATATCCATCACAATCGGTCTTATTCTCCACAGTACTTCATTCAACTCCTTCGAGCATGCATTTATTACAGTCATAGCATCGCCCTCAATACCACACTCATACTCGGGGACTAGTAGTGCAATGGAAAGTGTTAGCTTTGTTGCCCTTGTTTCTGCTTCCAAAGGCGAGGAGGATCGACAATTGGCTGTTAGACCCATCACAAACTCTCCTCTGTCATTCTACAAACAACAACAAGTGTGACTTTACCATTCAAGTATGCTGCATTGAAATTTACCTTTAACTGTCCGAATTTTGGTGGAACCCAGATTTTGAGACTAGGTGTGAGACTCGCTTCAATGTTTTCATGACTCAATACCGGGTCTAAGAATTCTTTGTACATATTATGTGCTTCTTGGATGATTCTATAATTGTTCGATGCTCTATTCTCAAACGCACACTTGTTTCTTGTTTTCCATAAAAACCATATAACGTAGATACTAAGTGTTATCACCTCTTCGTGCTCCTCACTCGTCAACCATTTACATAAAAGAAGTTTGAAGTCATCATTCCCATCAACCTTGAGATTTAGTGGGTAGGTCATCCAAGTCTCTCTTGTCACCCAAAAACTTCAACGTCCTTAAACATTACTCTGGACCACCCAACATGGGTACATTACCCATACTTGTGTTCATTTATTGCCACTCTTTGTCTCTCAATATCCAACATACTACACAACCACGCTTATATATTCATAAGTTCTTGTTGGTGGACCACTCTCTCTCTTATTGGTCTCAATCTACTCTACTTACACCAAAATGTATAATTTGATTCAATCACTGTTTTTACCTATCTATGGTACCCAAAATCCTGAAAATGGGTTGGTGGAGAAGAAGGAGATGGCCATATATGTCAATTCTTTGTCCCTTTTTAGGGCATTGTGTGAAGAGTTTGATTGGATTAAATAGGATAATGGTCTTCCTTCCCAAGTAAAATTAGAAAGAGAAAAAGGACATTCTTATGATATTTAGAGCTTCTTTAAAAGGTCTTTAAGATTTGGTATAGGTTGCCTTAATCAGTCCAAACAAGCTGATAGTCAAATTTATACTCATTTTGATTATGTTTGTTTTAGCCTTTCTTTTTACCTAATCTACAGTACTAAATAAAAATAAAAATACCAGAAAATTATTTTCTTAAGAAGTTTATGTAAAACTAAAATGGAGAGGCATTTCGTATTTATTTCGATTTAATTGGAATCTATAACAGACATGAATCAAAATGTAAAAATGTCACGTATACCTACTTTATATATTATCATACACCTTATGGACTTTATATTATGTTATCTATCTCTTACCAATTTGGTCTGGAAACCTGTAATGGTACCTCCACTTTTACAAATCCAAAGTCCAAACCTAATGCTCTTGACTTCTTCCACGGGCTTGGGCCCAAGTCTTTCTAAACCTAACCCTTAACAAGCAATTTAAACAAAAGAAAATATTTAGAAGGGGAAATTTTATATACACACCATTTTTAACTCTCATGCCCACATTCCGGTTGACATGGTCAATTTTCGTTGATTTGAGGTATTTATTTAGTCAATTTTAGTTAAGTTGATTAAATAAATACCTAAAATCTTCTACCACTTTGAAAACCTAAGAATTCCTTCGTTAACCACACTCATTACCCCACCTCTCAAAGTTTTTTTGTCGAAAGAAATATCCTAAAATCAACAATTATCTTCCTCTAAGATCATATTTAAATTATTGAAACTTTTATGTTTTAATGGTAAAAATTATGGAAAAGAGAGAAACTTCACGTTCATATTTTTATCCAAATAAAAATATAAAGATTGAAGAATCACCAACTAAAATGGTGTATAAATATCCTATAAATCTTCGTTTTAAGTTTTCCTGTCAAAGAAAATTGTGTTATTCTCGAAAAAAAAAAAAAAAAAAAATCATAAAGGTAACTTATTGGAGATACTGGTCCGACAGATTGCATTATTGATCGACACGAAGCTACCAACATGTAATGGGACATCCGTTTTATCTTACGGATGACAAACTTATCAAAATTCTCTTCAAAGGATACTCCCAATAATCTGTCGGTAAGAGTATTGATGCCTTATGTTGTCCATCGGTTTCATCTTTCCGACAGTTTGAGTATAGTAACGGTTTCATCTTACCGACAGAAACATATTAAAACTCTCTTCAAACGTTCATCTCTGCTGTATGTAGGTTATCTTAACATCGGTTTCATTTTTCCGATAATTTGAGTATATAATTGGTTTCATCTTACAGACAAAAACTTGTCAAGACATTGGACCAACATGTGTGTATATAGAAAAAGTGAGTCTGTTAGGGTAAAATTAGTGTATTTAACATTTCCAATAATTTGAGTATATAATCGGTTTCATGTTACAGACGATAATTTGAGTATATAATCGGTTTCATGTTACATACGATAGTTTGAGTATATAATCGGTTTCATGTTACAGACGAAAACTTGTCAAGACATTTGACCAACATGTGTGTATATAGAAAAAGTGAGTCTGTTAGGGTAAAATTAGTGTATATAACATTTCCCAAATAGAAGGTAGAACATTTTGACAAATAACATTCTTTCTAAAGCCATTAATAGATTTGCAACTATTGTTTCTGAATAATCTATGCATAATAAGTATGGCTATGCGTACATAATTTGAAGTGTGACAAATCCCAAGCTAATTATGTTCCATTAACGAGATTTTCATTCTAAGGCCATACATGCTTTGCTCTATGCTTTCTAAGCCAAAATCTTCTTTTCTTTCTACGTAAATTTCCACATATGATTTCGAACTCTTGCAAGATAGATGTCCAAATCTATAAGAATTTTCACTCGATAGCTGTAAGATAAATTTGTCTTAAGGTTGTAGTTGTATTCTCAAATGCATCGTCCCATGATCTGCGAAATCTCGTGGATAAATTTATCCACCATATTACAAATGTTATCAATCCTAAAAGAATTGTAAACTTCATGAGGAACGATTGCTGAGCTAAGACCAAGTAGTTTCACTGAGTTCTCGTTAAATCGACTATTTAACTCTTGCAATTGAGAATCTATTGCACAACAAAAAATATCTACCTTGAAAACTTGTTCAATTATCAAGTTGCCTTGTTGATATCGAGCTTCACCTTTCCTTCCAATATATCGAATGTCCATATCTGGAAGATTTATATTTCGCGCTTCATAAATTAATTCACTTTTGCGAGTAAAACATTCCATCCGACATCTCTCAAATTTTGGATTAATACTTTGGCAGAAGAAACAAGTTCCATAACATGCACAATATCTTGAGACTGACATTGCAAAGATTGACAAAGTAAGTAAGCGATCAGCATAACTTCTTTTATTAGATGCATTATAAAGACAATGTCAAACATCGTCATACTTTCACAGGTTACCTCTACTTTATATATTCCAGAAAAAGAATTTCCATCCTCTATAATACCCAATATAACCACACATGTTGTAATAAACATTTTTATCAAGCTAGAAACTTATTTCAAATGTGAACTCCACCTAGTATCTCCACTCCGTTGTAAAATACCAATTTGGTTTAATCTTATTCCTTTTTCAAGCTCATTAATAGAGATCAAACGTTCAATTCAGCAGCTTAAGCATTTCTCAGTTCATCACTGCGTTTACAAGAAGCAACAACAATATTGATAATAGAAGATAGCTTTATAAAAATTTGTTCAACTGGTATAACTTCTTTTGAAGTTGTAACCAACTCTAATTACAAACGATGTGCTAAAAAAAAAAAGCAAATGGATAATCTTTCAAGATTAAAGCTTGTAACTCATTCCACTCACCTCGCATATTACTATCACCGTCATATCCATTGCCTCGAATATTTTGGATATCAAGATTATGAAGCGATAATACCGAATGTATTTCTTTTTTTCATTGTCAATGGCTCGGTATTAGATACATGAACGAGAAAAAAAACGCTCTACTTTAAAATCATCTTTGTTTAGGAATCTTTAAACTATAGTCAGTTGCTCATTTTTTTACTCATCACGAGTTTCATCAACCATTATAAATAATTTTACTTCTCTGATTTCTTCTCGTAATTTTAGTTGTAAAAGAGTGTACTTTTTTTTGGATAAATAGTTAAGTGTAAGAAGCATTTTTCGGAGCTTTATCTTACACAATTTCTGAGCCATTATCATTGTATTAAGCTGATATATCTATCATATGAAGAAAATTTCTACGATTTAGTGATCCTTGACTTTCATCGTCGCCTCCAAAAACAAGACCGTTGAAATGCTAGCCTTCGAATTGCATCAATTGATGTTTTGAGCCTTAACCGATTTTCTATAATTTGTTGAGAAGTATAATTATGAATCACTTATTGTTTGTGTTGAGATTGATTCATTAAGTTATCTAAAGATCGTATAAAAACTTTATGACAAGAGAATGAATATTTTCCAACATGATTAAAAAATGTACGGTGTTGTTACTCTCTAACTTTTTTCAGTTCTTGAATCCATCAATAGTGAAAGTTTTTGGTCCAGAATTCCCAGATGACTTGTTAATGCACAACCCTTTCGAAAAAAATACTAATTTATGATAAATACTACTGTATTTTGGACATATTAGTTATATTTTGATCTTACATTGAACTGTTTAAGAAATAATGTTGTAAACATACAATATGTTTTTTGGACCAGAAAAAGAAAAAAAAAAGTGTTTTAGAGAAAAAAAAAACAATGATGTGTCTTAAATATACAAAAGTATGTTTTTTTCGTGAGAAAAACTGAAACAATTTTTTTCTCTTTATTTTTGCAAGAAGTACACAAATATATGTTTTGGACAAAACGTAGTTTGATTTACTTTGGAGGAAATAGAAATAATATTTCAGAAACAACATCAAAGTTTCATTAGGGTCGTGCCTGACAATTTAGGGGCTCGGTGCCAAATCTCAATCAGAACGATGTCCTGCGAAAATATGAGAGTTCAATTTTTTTTCACGTACGAAGCATTAAACAAAAATTTGAGATCAGTTAGCGGTATAAATAACATCAAATTGCAGCGAATGCAAATTCAATGTATGACGTTCTTATGTGATTTGCGTAATTTTTTCTCCAGATAAATCTTTTATGTTTTTCTTTCATATATTAAAATTTCTTTCGTCAGTAAGATTTTGTTTCCTAAAAAAAAACTTAAGATAAACTCTCACAATAAAAAAAACTTTAAAATAACTTTGGCGCCCTTGAAAAGAGTTAAATGGAAAAATCAATTAATTCTACGAGAAAATATAAAATAATTTTTTTTATGAGAAATGGATAATGAGAGTGAGAGATTTGTAGTGTGTCAGAAAGGGGGGAGGGTGCTTCGGAAAAACT
The DNA here is from genome assembly GCA_002897215.1 of Eschscholzia californica subsp. californica. Classification (NCBI taxonomy): domain Eukaryota; kingdom Viridiplantae; phylum Streptophyta; class Magnoliopsida; order Ranunculales; family Papaveraceae; genus Eschscholzia; species Eschscholzia californica. The sequence goes on along the minus strand of BEHA01002939.1, from coordinate 462,294 downwards.
TCAAACCATTGGATGTATGAGATCTTACCGAAAAATGGAAGGGAAGTTTTATAGGGGCCTCCCATAAGTTTTGTAAGCGCCTCCTTCCTTCAAAACTCCCTCTTAAATTTGCCTTAAGGGAGGCGCCTATAACACTTATAGGGCGCCTTTAAAACTACCCAAAATGGAATTATAATGTCAAGAGTGGGGGAGCCGAACCAATAATATTGGTATTTATAAGGTCCTAATGGTAAACCAACTAAGCTACTATCAAGAGTGAAAATAAGTGGGCCCCTTGTTGTGGGGGCCAGTGCGGGTGCACGACCTGCACCCCCACCACACAGGCATGAGTTTCATAAGAAAAATCCAGTCATATATATATATATATAATGATAATTCTTTATATATAAAATAAACTGATAAGACCAAAATGGATTTAACCCTGCAAATATACGGGGTCAGATTACAGTAAATCCGAAAGTCCAGAATCGATCATCAAGGATAAGTAATTTTGTTTTAAATCTTAAATCAGCACCCCTTTTGTAAAATTGATTTTGTTTGGTGAAAATGATTGTAACAAGTAAACGATAATAGACTAAGAAGAATGAAAGCAATAGGAGAAATGATCTAGGATTTTTTATTCCACCACATAAATTCACTCCCTAAAACATGCAATTAGTTAACTAATTCTTTTTCCATATAACTCGAAGTCTAATGTAATGGACTATTTAAATTTCGGAAGATATTCTTGATAAACTTATTTCATAATCATGTATTTCTGATTGACTATCATATAAAGACTATACTCTTTAACTACTATTCATGATCTGACAAAGAAGCATGAACAAAGAAAAGAAGATAAAATCTAAATAGAAAGACAATTAATAGACATTAAAACTCAATTAAAGGATTCAATCAATCAATAACACATCTCAAGAAAGATCAAATATTGTTTCCTATACAACCCTAGATATGAAATTAGCTACTCATTGAATTTAAAGACATATTCATTGATATAACAAAATATATGGAAATAAATGAGACAAAGAAAAGAAGGCACCCAAGAAATCAAGTCCTTACTCCAAATATTCGCCAAATATGATCCAAATTATGTTCCAAATCCAAGTAATAACACTTTTATTGCTTGAGAACAGGTGAAAAAAGAGAGTTTTATTAGAGAAATTGGAGAGAAATAGGTTGTAGAAAAGAAATGAGTGGAAAAATATGTTAGAAATAAAAATTAGATCTAGAAATCAGAAGTAGAAAGAAATTGAGAAGAAGATAGATTTTAGGGTTAGAACTAAAGAAGAAAGAGAGAGGTAAGAGCAATAAGATATGGATAAGAAGGAATGGGTAAGAGGGAATGAGAGGGATACCAAATCTACCAATATTTAGTGTTAAATGATGTATTTATATGGGTTTGTGGTTAGGATTTTAAAAGATAAGGTAGAGAAGGGTAAAATTGAGATATTTGAGTTGTTTTTGGTAAAGAATGACCCTTATTGGTTGGAAATCAAGTGGGAAAGATTTGATGGTAAATGTAGAATTTCACGAAACCCTAATAGATGCCAAATTAATCTCTGGCGGCTGAGTTTACTAGTAAGGGATAGGCTGCCACGTGCCGACTGAGGAGAGGGTACGAAAATTAGGGTTTTGCAGACGTGGCAACTAAGGTTGGGAACTCGCGCTACTGTGCTCCCCGACTAATGAATATCGGGGCAGCAGCAAGCAGCAGCCGTTAGATCACCGCGAGCACAGATTTAGAGGGTTTGGGTACATAACACGTAATCGGGACTACCAAAACTGGCTGTGGTGCGTTGTACTGAAGCAGACGCCTTGAAGTTTGCTTGCTGCATCTCGGATGTAAGGAAACGTGGTACTGCAACATTCTTAATCGTTGGATCTGAGTAGCGTGGCAGTGATCGGCTGATGAGTTGGGCACGTGCTCAGGACTACGAAAGGTAAAATACAACAAGCTACACTGAAGCGAGTGTCTCAGATCCCTTTCTAATGCTTCGCGACCTCACGAGCTAAGTTATGGCGTGGGACCCAGATTGTGACACGTCAACAAGCTGAATCCCGCTCGCAAGAGGGTCACCATCTCCATCCACCACCATTACCATTTATCTCTTCCCTCTCATCCCTTTCTTCCTTCTCTCACAACCACCATTATTTTTCTTATATGTATCCCCTTCCCTCCCTCTCCCCCCTCTTTGTCTCTTTCCTCCTCCGCCGCGCTATATGTTTCAGCGAAGGGGATGGTCCTTTTCGCCAGAACGTCGATCTAGTAGACTAGATCAGCTCGTTGGGGGAAGGTTTGGGGTCTCCAAACCACTGCGGTTGCGGGCAATCCTCCCAGACCACCAAACTGGGGTTCGGGGATTCTCCCAACCCGTCAAATTCAGTATTGCAAAGAAGGGCCTCCCTTCGTCGAAACAATATTAGAGAGGAAGGGTAGATAGAGAGAGAAGGAGAGAGACAGAGAATGAGTGGAAGAATAAGTGAGAAATGATGGTGGTAGGAGGAGGACAAGAACGAAAATGTGAAAAAAATTTATAGGTCGTTGATAATGGCAGTTTGCCGATGACTTTTACCGGCATGGAGAAAAAATTGTGGTGAAGGATTGGGGGACACAAAGAAATTAGGTTAAAAAATTTAACCAAAATTTTGCATCTGAAAAATTTCGTTTTTTTGCCAAACTTGTGTAAAGTTTCAGAAACCAAAACAAATTTTGGGTTCATAATGGGATCAACCGCCAATGAAAATGTGATCCACATACGAGTTATTCAAGTGCATCGACTGAAATTGAATTTCTTAACTTTAGAGAGATGATGTGGTAATTTTCAAGAACCAAATCAGTTGGACCGAGTATTTTTGTGTGTCAAAGTTGTTTTTCCGAATGGATTACGACTTGCTGAGAGGAGCATTCAAACTTGGCTTCCTCAAGTTTCTTACATCTCTACTCACTAGTAGCAAATATCTTCACCAAGATTTTAAAGTGTCTCAAATGCAATACTCAATCTTTAGAATACTGAGTGCCACCTAGGAATTCTTGAATTTTTCCTTACACACCTTCTCTAATACAAAATATATTTTGGATATCTAAGATAATTATAGTCAAATTGAGATATCTCTAAATGATAGTTTAGTTCTAGATGGTCTTCTAGAAATATCTCTAGTTATCAAACTCATCCTATTTAAGATTTAAACCAGTAGAAATCAAGTCTTTATATACCTTCAATGTAACTAAAATATTTATTTACAAAGATTATCATGTCACATAAATAAAGAAAACAATTTTAAAGACACGAAAAGCAAATATTTGAATAAATATTTTGTCACATAAATGAGAATCTCAATTGAGGCTTGAATTATATGTTATGTCGACGGGGTTTAATGTGATCAATACGAGTAATCCAAGATAACCAATAGGAATAGTAAAGAACAATCAAGAACAGAACACAGAGATTTACGTGGTTCGGTTGGTGAGACCTACTCCAGGGTGACAACGACGCGATGATTTCCACTATAATAAGCAAACAAGTTTACACAAGAGATTCGTGAGATTGTGCAATTGATTTCCACTATAATAAGCAAACCCTAATCCCACCGCCTCACCGACTCTCTACAACCGACTCTCTCTAGAACTGACATTATACTCGGATAACATTAATCACTGACATAAGCCTAGCTTTCGCATCCCAGCTCTGTCTTGGAGTCCAGCTCTGCCTCACAGCCCTGCTTCGCATACCAGCTCTGTCTCAGTAATCAGCTCCGCTAACGAGTCCAAAATTCGACGCCGAGACCTAAGCGGGTTGGCATGTCGTAAACCGGGTTCGATACCAATCCATATTCGAGTCACTTCTAACATTATAAAAATAATGGAGTTTTGCATTGAAGAAGTTCTTAGCTCGTCAAAGGCTCAATGACATCTGAACAAGGATGATCCAACGACAGTTATACTTTGGGCCCTTAACGTAAGTTCCTTCAATTGCTTTATAAAAAGTACAAAAAAATGAACTGGTGGGGAATTCATCCTTGATCAGTTGATTTGCAAATGGACTAATCTACTAACCCCACATTTGTTCCAACTATTACATGTAAAAGAATAACTTCCACAAACCCGGTCAGCGCCCCTTTGAAATTGGAGGCCCAAAGTTACCATTTTGGTGGCTTTAGTCCAAGGACGACCTTGCTTTTGAACCAAGTTACACCTTCACATATCGGACCATGGGGTGATATCAGAGCAAGGAGTTATCATTAGAATATACATAATAAGAGCATCAAGACTCAAACTCGAAATCTTAGTACATAGGATTTATAGAGTTTCCCTTCAAAATCCATCTCCAACGCAACACTGAACTTGGATCTCTAAAATGAGGTGGCAGTAGTTATTTTAGAGATCCTCAATAGAACACTATAAATTTTACACCAAAATATAAGTGCCACATAAATTTTTAAAGATCCTCAAGAGGACACTCGAAATTTAGAGTGTCCTCTTGAGGATCTCTAAGTGCCACATAAGCAAATCAGTTAATTTTACACAAAAATATAAGTTTTTAGAGTTTCTCTTGAGTATTGCATCGGAGAAGACTTTCCAATAGAGTAGGCAAATAAGAAAGACACCATTTAGAGATCCATTTTTCACACTTGACACATAGGAATTTTGGAGTTTGTCTTGAATCTTGCATTGGAGATGCTCTAAGCTCAAGATATGTGTGATTAAAGTGCAAGGTATCCTGGTAATACATAAAATATCCTCGAAGACATTATACGAAATGGCGTACGATATTCTCAAGATATTATATGGTGTCAAGATATTCTAGAGTGCTTCAGAGTATTAGTGTCACTCATATTTTTTAGATATTATTTCCAAGACAGATTGACAATCAATATGTGTACGTTTGTATGTGTTCTCCGCTCTTTTTTGGAAAGTATTGAGCCAAATATTGGTCAACTTCGGCCAAACATTGAAGTCAATAAATCGACCGAAGTGTACATGCGACAACCGTTACTAAAGTCAGTAGAGGGGCTGATCAGACAAAGTCCTGACACCTGAGCCCTGACATGGGAGGTGGGCACGAGTTTCGTAGGAGCCTTGAGCTCTGTTCTTACTTGGAGACAAGTCATGATGAGAAACCAGGTAAGTCCTGACAAGAGATCTCCTTTGGATCCAAGAGCATTAAGGGAGGTTAGTGGAAATCGGTCCGACACCTTGAGGTCCATCTTGCCTCAAGAACGGAAAGGTGGATCTGAGCTAAGATTTATCCAACATGACCCTTGACTTAATCTAAGGTATGGGGCAGAGAGATCTGCCAAAAGAGCTCAGTTGTTTCGAACTCCAAAATAACTTGAACAAAGCTATATGACGTGGAAGGCTAAAACAAGCCATACCCGCTCTCTATACACGAACCGTTAACTAGCAGATGATATTTTAGTGTCAGAATATACATACTCATGGGATATTATTTTCCTAATGCCATCAACACGCGATTCTGATGAAAATCAATCGGTGTTTTTGTTGGGATTTACTCCCTACTAATGTTTATAACGGAATCTCAGACGTCTCTTGTCTAACATTAATATCCCAGGATCACATGTATAAACTAATAATTAACTAAGTAAAACTAGAAGATTACCTTAGTCGCTAGTTTTCCCTCGAACCTTTCCAATCGCTTAAGAAGACCAAGATCTCCAATTGTTGATCCTCTACTTGGGACACCGAATTGACTCCTTAATCTCCTACCTTGAAGGTTTGCTAGTACCCAAACGATAGTTTGATACGAAGAACACTTCTTCTTGACTAGTTGATAGCTTTTGGGAATTAGTTCACTTTCTCCTCTCTACTTGATGCGGTAGAGTAAAAAAGCTATATGAGAAATTTCACACCTTAATCTCTGCCCTAAGAGTCTTTATATAGAATCCTAATAAGAATCCACCTCTAATTTGATTTCCTAAAAGACCCTTTAGAATAAGATTAAGGAAATTGCCGAAAATAGCAATTAGTTGATATTTTCTCTATTCCTTGAAGAGGTGACGTCCAAAACCAGCCAAAATTGGCAGATTCTATATTCCTTACTAGAAGAACTGACCCTCCAAAAATCAGCCCAATCCGAGCCCAAAAAGTTCCTTTTTGGCTCTAGGCCCAAAACCCTTTTTTCGGGTCTTTTTTGCTATCTTTGCCTAAACTTGTTTTAGGCCTATGAGATATATTTATGGACACTCCCATCATTATATATATATATCACTCCCACTAGTCATATCATCCGATTAAATAGCCATTCTTATGTGTAACCCGTTGTAAGATCCGATCGAAGTTAGCCGCGAATTACTTCGTAATTCGACGATCGTAGTTGGTTTCTAGCTAAACACTACGACCCCCTAAATCAATAAGACTTGATGATCTTCTTCATCAATTGTCCTATCCGACAAATTGCTCGCATTGCAATCTTGGTCTAAGGACATCTCTTTCAGACTCCCACTTGTACTTAGAAAAAGTGCAATGCTCGATTCCCGTGTCAATTTGTATCTCATCTGATACGTCACGTCATTCAGACTTTCTTGATACCGAGCACAACTGTGACGCCCCGTGTCCCAAAATAGACACGACCACGCCCCGGCAATTCACAGACGAGACAGAAATCCGACAGAGTCTCCTCTGTAAATCGAACCGGTCGCACCTGCAAACCTGTCATGCAAACCATACATTCGCATAAACAAGAAAAAAATAAACTAAAGCGGAAGCTAAACAAACTCAACTCAGTTTTGGGTCGAAACCCGAACCACATAACAAAAATATAAAAGCCTCTTACACATCGATACAACTTATAAACAACTCTAAGTGTTATATATATACATATTCGAGTTCAGTTCTGCAATAACTACATAACTTTAAAATAACGGAAAACCAATAAACAAAACCAAAGACAACGACATAACCCTGCCAGCCTCGTCAGACAAGATCACCGACTGGAATACACACTCCGCCTCGAGGCTACAATCAAGAACCTGCACACTGACAACTAGTAGGGGGTCAGAATACTCACCGACACGAGTTATTCTGGTAGAAGACCAATCCAAAACCCATCACGTTTTCAAAGGTTCATTTAACAAGTTGTAAACATCATGACAAAACGAGTTATCAAACCAGTTACTGTATATACTATATACAAAACGTTTTCCTTAATCTAACAAGCAATAGCAGTGATTAGCTGCCCACCCATGGTGCGCTCCCAATAAGAGGAGAGTTCCTTAGGAGAACCTAGAGTGCGTTAGATAGTACCAACCCATTTATGGCACTAGCTAATGCACTACGTCTCCTCGAGAAAGAGACTTACCCCTAGCCGGTAAGTCCCTCTCCCACTAAGGGACTCCGCAATCATTGAAGAGTTTACCTCATGATACATATATACCTTAAGTATCTAAATAAGTTTTTGATCACCGAGTTCGAATAAGAGAGCCGTCCCCCAATACCCATGGAAGGACCTGAACCTCATTCTCTTCGGTACCCTGTCATGCATCTAATGCGATCTTTCAAAATCAGTTTCATTCGTATATCAAAACCAATATTCATATTCAATTCATTATCTTATCAAACACGGAAGTGGGACAACCAATAGCCATATCACACACAAAGCAGAGGGATTCCCAATCAATGTCACCTCCCAGACGAGCGGTCAGGGGTACGTCCCTGAGCCTCGAACTGGAGGCACGAGCACCAATGGCCAGCAAGTGAAGCACTCTACTCCCACAGGTCTCATGACTAGTGTCGTCCACCTCACCGGTCTCACACGGATCACAACCGTGTCCACATGTCATCCTACCCTCAATGGCTACGTGCCCGTAGGTTGACATAATCCGCAGTCGGGTACATACAAGAAAATCCCAGTAGTTCACAATCATCGTAAAATCAGTTCGAAAACATTTCTCATATCGCATCAAAACATTTCAAGCATATTTCAGTTCATCACATAAATCGAGTTTCATGCTACCTAAACTCTAGTTATAATGGCGCATATATAACTGTATAATCTAGCATATTCATTATCTATAAAACCATGCTGGATAAAGGATTCAGAACCCCTACCTCAGTCCTTGCATCACCAAAGACCTCCCGCCTACCAGACGACCAAATTCCTCCTCATTCACATACTCTGGGATAAGGAAGAATAACCAAAACCGAAAAGAAACATTAGGTTCTTATACTAAGAACCTTCGTAAATAAAAAGAATCATTAAAACAAAACCATGAAAACTTAAAAGCAAAATTCGCTAAATTCGGAAGACTTCAAGTATATGTCGAATCGATCTCTAACTTTCATAACCAAGTCCATTGAATACTTGAAATGCATAGAAACCAACTAACCAATTTCCCAAAAACTCTATTTTTCATTTTTAGAGTTTTCATAAGCTGACAAATCATATAATGAACTTTATAATATAAATCTATAACCGAAATTGTCCATTTATATGAAATACGACAAAATTTGGGTAACAATCTCTATTCCAATTCATTTTCAAAGTATTCCAGATATGAAATTCGAGCCGTAAAATAATTCGGCAGCACCCCGTCTATATATGGTCATCCCAAAATAGTCCATAACATTCTAAACATGATCCTGAACATAAACCATTAGAAGAAATCGAATAATAATCGTCTAAATAGCTCCAAATTTCGATCCCAAATGAAATTAGTATAACTATACAGTTATCGAAATAACCATCATAAATCCACCAAATACGGACGAAATAAAAAATTCTAAACCGCTACATATGTAGAACAAGACGAATGGGATTACCTGGAATAAGTTTCATCGAATTCCGACGAACGAACGCGAAGAAATCACAGAATAAAGTTTATATCCCTTTGAAGCCCTAATTCCCAAACGATACTCCTTTCTCTCATCATTTGTAAATTGGTTTGGAACAGAAATGAAATTGGAAAAAGAATTAGGTGGGGAGGTGGGGTTATGCTGGAATTTGGTTGTCACGTGGAAGCATAAGTGGTTTGGTGGTGGCAATTAAAGGAAATTTGAGCTGCCACATGTTTAATAAAGAAGTGGCCATGAAATTAATTCCTTTTAAACCCTCCATTTACATAGACCTCAAACACAAGTCCCTCTATATTATTATCTAATTAAATCCACCTCCTTTGGTTACCATTTGACCCCCAATTTGATTTATTTCTAAATACCAAATAGTCCTTCTTCTAACCGTTGTCTTTTATTTCTTTTTCCGAAAACATGGGATGTTACAACAACTGTCAAAGACAAACGATTAACTTTTAATCCGTTTGAGCGCGGCCACGCATTTTTCAGTTGTTACTCATTAAGTGGCCTTTGAGACACTTTTACCTAATGTGATTAGGATGACACAATCCATTCTTGCACTCCCACTCAACTTCATGTCTATCATGTCCTTCCTAGTATCCGCCTTTATAACCTCCTTTTACGGCGCGGCGTTTAACGGAACCAAAGTCGGACATGCCTTACATAAGATGAGTGGAGCACTCATGTTTTGAGGAATCTCTCCAATCTTGTCTTAATGAGAAGAATTTGACGTTCACCACGAGTGATGTACTTCTCATTTGAAGGTTATCCAGTGTATAAACCTTTTACACACCCACGTAGTCGAATTGAATACTCCTATTCTATAGACCATGAAATTGCGCTATCTCATCGACTTCCCTTGCTAGTCTTCCTTAGTCGTCGTTGACCATGCAACGACCTGGACTAGAGAGATAATAATAAACATTCCAAGTTCACTTAATATGGTTTCATTCATCAGATCACGTATCTGATGACCTATTCGGAATGTTTTATTATCCGTGGACTGTCGTTCAAATACTAAACCAAATTTAGACGACTTATTTTCGATAACGAGAGTTTGTAAATTTGAGCCTCTTCTGTAAAACTCCTTTTACTTACTTAATCTACTTGTCGAGGTCTACCTCATGCCTTAGACTTATGTATGACTCTCATACTTTGTCTTAGATGACAGTTTAGTTTGACTACGGATGTACTCCGTTTTTAAACTCTGTTAATTATCAATTAATTTGAAGATTGCTTTCTTCAACCTTGATAATTGCTAGTAATCTTTTACTAGTATCAAGGCTTAATTCTTTTGTAGAATTTGCAACAGTTCCCGACTTGAAACTCTTTCAGCCTACTTTCCTTCTATGTTTGGAAGTTTGCAACGATGATATGTTCAACTTTTGTACTACTTCATCCTTCAACCTTCTAGGATGCTCTAAGCAGCGTTTCAGATTCTCCAATCCAAATTTGGATGTCGACATCAGTGTTCTAGATGTCTAAATGCTAATCATGTCCTACATGACCGACTCTATGTATTGTACATAAATGTCTTTCTCATGCTTGCTTGTTCATCAGCGTCTTTTAGACTTCGAGTCTTGCAACACCCCTTGTCATGAGTTTTTGGGTCGAAATTCTTATAAACTTTTCCGAGTCTCAGATTTTCGAATTTCGGATTTCAATTATTTTAGCGTACTAAGTTCTTTTAATTCTATCATCTTTTCAATCTATGTTTATAGATCTTCCATGCCCAAAAAGCATTTTATCCTTTTGTGTGTGGTCCTTTATTGAGTCAGTTCGTAACTGTTTTACAACATCTTTATGTCGTACTCAATCTCTTGTATGTACTCTGCATACGGACCTGAAAAGCTTGTTACTCTCACTCACCTTCTTGAAATTTCATGATTCAAGAATTTCTTCATTCCTCAAGAATCAAAATACTTTGATTAACTCTATGAATCGAAGATTCCAACTCTTGCATGCTTTTAATCCGTTGATGGATTTCAGAAGCATGCTTATGGACATAACTCGACTAGAGGAATCTCATTCTTCCTGTCTAGTTTTGGGAAACACGAATGATTCCATCCTTCTCAGTTTTCTACGATGGAAAACTAATTTAGGTCTTCCGTTGAATTAAATTATCAAGTTACATGTCTTGATGAGATATGGATTCCATATTGTTTTGGCTTGATGCCAAAAACTAGAGTCAGTTTTCGTCTCTGCGTAGGTCTTCTATCTCTTCAGAAAGAATTTAATCTTCCGAGTCTTTGAGTTTACTTTTGACCTTAAGGGCTTTTGAACAACAATTTGGAATATTCTCAACTACTTGATATTTTTCTTTTGAGACACTTTCAACTACTTGAGAGTTCTCCTGCGAATCACATTCCTAGTTGTGCGGTAGGTTTTAAGATCCCATCTTTACCTCTTCCTTTTCTGAGGAACCGCGGTTAACCGTTTTTAACAGTTTTGTTGCTCTTGGTTGAACTTAATCGGCCTGTAGAATTTGCATGATTGTTCCTCATGACTCATGATTTTTCTCATGGTCGAATAAATTCGACTTGTACTTTTCTCCCACTTATTCTTGTAATAATTAGTACTTTCTCCCAGAAACACTAGTTACGCTAATTAATATAAGAATACTATCATGAGCAACAAACACTTTGTCCTCTTGATCGTTTGTGAAAAAAAGCACAAATTTCTTCTAAAGAAATTGCGTCAGACTTTCAGCTAATCTTTGTGTCCTTGTAAAACACTTTTACATAGGCTTTAGCTTTTAGATGGAGTTGGTAATATGTGGGAAGCTATGTCTAGACTTAGTGAATTTTAGAGGACAGGGTTTGATTCGTATTCTTCATTTTTATCCTTTTGGACATTCCAAATTGGATAGGTTAGGAGTACTCCGACGATCAACCTCTGTTTTCTGACTCAAGACCTTCTTTCTTGTCAGTCGATTCATTGCTTCCTTAAGCATTCTTGGTTATTTTGGACATACCGTCCTCATCCTTTTGTGATTGGGATGAACCTGTCATGAGCGTCACAAGTCTCTTTGTAGGTTTAACCAAGTTTTAGAATCCTTTTGGTATAGATTGTTAAATTAACACTTTATAACATCTCAATATAGAAATAAACTTCTTTATTGATTCTCCATAATACTTAGTACAAAGATGACGTTAAACTAGAAAAACACTTAATCTAGATTAGTGCCTAAAGAAAACTCTGATCCCTTTCAGCATCCTTAGCAGTCTAGGCTTCTGCTCCCTCTTGGATCTTATCTCCTTTAGCCAAATACTCAGTTCCCTACTGCTCCTGTACATTTACAATGATAGGGCATTTTAGGTATCTCATACCAAATTGGGAATTTTACAGTATTTGATAAATTAACTGTCAATACCTGAAGTGGAAACCACTATTCCATTCTTCTTGTCCTCCTGGAACTTAGGGCAGTTTCTTTGCCAATGGCCTATTTCATTGCAGTAGAAACATTTGGATGTAGAAGGACAACCTTTGTTTTTAGTTTTAGCAATCCGTTTGCCTATTCCTTTTAACGCAGGTTTCTTCTTCTGCCTCTTGTTCCCTTGTGCCACAAGAATCTCATTCTTTAGCTCCATATCCATTGTTAATCGCTCTGCTGCTTGAAGCATTGCATTAAGTTCCTCTAAAGACTTGTTCCATCCATTCATAACATATTTCATCCGAAATAGATTGAACCCTTTATGAAGTGAATAGAGGATTATATCATTAGCCGCCGATAGGCTAACAGGATAACCCAACTCTTCTAGTTTAGCAAAGAGTTCTATCATTTGCCGAACATGAGGACCTATTGGTTTTCCTTCCCCGAGGCGCAGACGCAATAATTTATTGGTTGTATCAAACCTCTCCAAACTCGCTTTTCTTCGGATCGACTCCTTAGTTTTTCGAGTAATGGAGGGGATTTCCATGTTCAGGTTTCTCATCAAGAGTAGCCTCCATGGTTGACAACATCCAAGTAGTTATTGATTCTGGTTCTGCCCTCTTCTGATCATCCTCTAGATGCTTTACTTTTTCAGTTGTCGAAAAATCCAATTCTTTACTTGGATAGTCTGAGACATCTAGCTTGTTTTCAAACTCTCCATCCAATTTGCGAAGTATCTCTTGATTCCTTCCTTCATGGATGTTATCGTTCAGCACCTCCGTTAGATGTGTTTCAAGGTTGAATCTGTTTCCTTCTGTCATCTTAAAACTACATAAAAGATTTGCAAAGTTTTAAACTCGTTATCGTTTTTGAATTTTTTTTGTTTTCCCACATTATTCAATATAAAACCCTCCCCGATTGAATAACGTGATTCCAAGATCCCAGACTTTCGGAGTAAAGCGGACTATGGCCCTGCCCTCCACTCCGTCAATCCAGGTGAGTGAACTACTTCACTGATCATACCCTTATGACTCTTGGTTGATAGATTTCATTGATGAATGACTAATCTATCCTTTTGCCTCGAGTATCTAAAACTCTTTTGCTGATCTCGTTGAGTAAAACCATTTAGACGTGTAGACCCCTGCTATGAGTCTACCCGCATTGTCCCAAGATAGAGGAGGTACTCTGCTATGGCCGACCCACCTCTCTCGATCGAGGGCAAAAAGGGTGTCTTAGCTAGGGTAGGCATTTACTCAAAATTACTTTTGGGGACTTTTACGCTAGTCTGGCGTTTGTTATAGTGAACTACTTAGCCTAACTAACATCCACGACATAAAGCGTAAATAAGTAAGTAAATGCGCGCGAGAAAGTAAATCAAGCAGACATGGATCCTAGTATGGCCCCTAACCTAGAAGATCTCCTTCGGTTTCTTCTTGTTTCGCCTTTTGGTTCGCCTTAGATCGCCATCTTTGAACCTCTATTGATTTCTCCCACTCGGTTTGGATCTCATCCTCGAGCTTCTTCAATGGACTCATAGACCCTAAACTCTAATTACAAGACTCTAACGATTCGCAGATCGTATAAACTTAAAAATAAAATTTAATTACAAATTTGCACCAATCCGTGCTTAAAACAAGAAAAAAGAAACACTTTCTATGGTCATACTAGTTTCCCGCATTCACATCACATGCATTCATATAATATATCAAGGCTAAGAATTATATATGCATGATAATTCGGGAGATACTTTTGTCGACATCACATGTCAAAATACGGACCTTAAGTCTAAATTCGAAGAATTCGACTAATGGTGCGTTCTGGTTTTATCTTTTTTGATTTCTAAAATCAATTTTAAGAAAAACTCCTTTTTCGGCTTTTGAAGGCCCGAGTCAATTTCGGAAAAAATCGGTTTGATTCTTAATGATTTCACAAATCAATTTTAGGAAAAACCCGTTTTGGCCTTTCGGATGACCCGTAACAATTTTGGCAAAATTTGGGTGGAATCGGAAGAAAATTTGGATAAAACTCTCACTCAAATGATGGTCCCTTTTATAATCCGAAAAAGCCTCGAAAAAGCCCGGGACAAGTCTTCACAAAGCCCAAGACAAGTCCCGGCCCAAGCCCATTAAGGACTCGGACAAGGTCCAGACATGGCACGACCCATAGGGCCGACATGTCCAGGTCCGAGCTCCTCTCGGCTTGGTCGCGTCCTGGACGCGAGCCACCAGATGCGTCTAGACGCGTCTGGTGCAAGACCGAACCAAGATCTGGTGCAAGACGTGTCTGGTCGAGTGCTCTGGACGCGACCATCGCGTCCAGGAAGCTGCTGGTGGCAGTTGTTGGTCGCGTCTCACAGACGCGTGCTAGAGGCGTCTTAGACTACGTGCTAGACGCATCCTAGACCGCGTGATGGACGCGTCCTCCAGCAGTTGTGCTTGACGCGTCCCCAGAAGCTTCTGGTCCGGCCAGAAATCTTCGCAAGCATTCTGGCCGGATTTTAGGAGTTTCTAAAAAAAACTCCTAGTTTCCATTTTTTTTTTTGCAAATCATATTTGCTATTTCCATCTCAAGCATCAAATTTCAACTTTTAGAAACTTCCAAAAAGGTTCAAATTTGATTTCCAAAACTCTTTAAAGTCTTAAAATCACAACTTTGATTTTTAAGGAACTTCTAAAATCAAATTTCTATGTTCTTGAGACAATTCCAATTTTTAGTAACTACTAAAAAACTCGATTTCTTGATTCTTATCCAATTAATCAAAATCAATGAAAATCAAAGTTTTGAAAACACTTTTCAATGCCAAAATCAATCAAAATTGATCTTTTTGAAAAACTTTCAATCATCAATCTTTGATTATCAATTTGAAAAATCATTGAATCCCATTCAAAACATTCAAATTGGATGTTTAAAACCTTTTAAACATAACTATCAACCTAATCAAACATGGATTAGTCTGAAACTTAGCAAAAATTAGTTATTTGCAAGAGGCTTTGAGGCCACTGTTGGCATTTACTCCCTACTAATGTTTATAGCGGAATCTCAGACATCTCATATCTAACATTAGTATCCCAGGATCACATGCATAAACTAATAATTAACTAAGTAAAACTAGAAGATTACCTTAATCGCTAGTTTTCCCTTGAACCTTTCCAATCGCTTAAGAAAACCAAGAGCTCCAATTATTGCTCCTCTACTTGGGACATCGAATGGACTCCTTAATCTCCCACCTTGAAGGTCTGCTAGTACCCCAAAGATAGTTTGATACGAAAAACACTTCTTCTTGACTAGTTGATAGTTTTTGAGAATTAGCTCACTTTCTCCTCTCTATTTGATGTGGTAGAGTAAGAAAGCTATATGAGAAATTCCACACCTTATTCTCTGCCATAAGAGTATTTATATAGAACCCTAATAAGAATCCACCTCTAATTTGGTTTCCTAAATGACCCTTTAGAATAAGATTAAGGAAATTGCCGAAAATAACAACTAGTTGATATTTTCTCAATTCCTTGAGGAGGTGACGTCCAAACCCAGCTAAAATTGGCATATTTTATGTTACTTACTAGAGGAACCGACCCTCCAAAAATCAGCCCAATCCGAGCCCAAAAAGTCCCTTTTTGGCTCTAGGCCCAAAACCCCTTTTTCCGGCCTTTTCGCTATATTTACCTAAACTTGTTTTAGGTCTATGAGATATATTTATGGGACACTCCCATCATTATATATCTTACTCCCACTAGTCATTTCATCCGATTAAATATCCATTCTTATGTGTAACCCGTTGTAGGATCCGATCGAAGTTAGCCGCGAATTACTTCGTAATTCGACGATCGTAGTTGGTTTCTAGCTACACACTACGACCCCTAAATCAATCGGACTTGATGATCTTCTTCATCAATTGTCCCTATCCGACAAATTGCTCGCATTGCAATCTTGGTCGAAGGACATTTCCTTCAGTTTTACCAATGCATCATCTAAGCCGAACATCACAACCGATCAACAAAGTCCATATAAGCATATCAGGTTTGTCCTAACAAAGAGGAGAAGGTCCAGTTCTTCTCTTTGACTTTGAATTCATTTCCTTAAACTGCAAAAACACTTTACTAACTTGAGGGTCAGAGTGGTTTATTAACAACTAGATTTTATATCTTTCTATTTAATAAAAATTCTTGTAATATAATTTCAATTTGCATTAAGAACATCTCCAATGCAAAACTCAAAAAAAATCTCTATTTGTCATATTTGTCAAGTTGCAATTGAGATTCTCACTCCTAGATAACAAAAATGGAGATCCTCAATTTTTTTATTTCCAATGCAAAACTCTAAACTTATCTTATTTACTTATGTGGCATAGTTATTTTTGTAAAGAAATAATTAGTTATTTAGAAAATATAGAAGACTTGATTTCTATTTATGAGTTGGAAAATTAGAGATATCTCAAGAGGACAATTTAGAATAGAGTGCCCTCTTGAGATATCTCTATTCCACTCTCGACACGTCTTCTTTGAAATCCAAATAGAGTGTGCATTGGAGAGAGAACATCTCCAACCCAAAACTCAAAAAGATCTCTATTCACCCTATGTGTCATGTTGCAATGGAGATTTTCACTCCCAGGTGGAATATAGAGATCCTCAAATATTTTTGTTTCTTCAATGCAAAATTCTAAACTTATCTTATTTACTTATGTGACATAGTTATTTTTGTAAATAAATAATTAGTTATTTAGAAAATATAGAAAACTCGATTTCTATTGATTGAAAATCAAATATTGATGAGTTGGACAATTAAAGATATCTCAAGAGGACATTCTAGAAATAGAGTGTCCTCTAAAGATATGTCTATTCAACCCTCGACACGTAATCTTAGAGATCCAAATAAAGTGTTGCATTGGAGAGAGCTTTAAGCAAACTTCTAAAAATCATATGTGACACTCAAAGTTTCTAAGATCGAGTGTTGCATTAGAGATGTCACTAAGAGTTTTTAAGATTGAGTTTTGCATTGGAGATACTCTAAGAACAGAGTAGACAGTTGTTTTAATATGTTCGGAAATTAGAATTTGTAAACCAGATAAGCTTTGACCATTATTTTCTTGCAAGCCGTTTTTTAAAGAGTGTTATTAGACCCAAAATAGCAAGTAAACTCTAAAAAAACTAAAGGAATAGGCCCAATCTTCTCTCTCGGAGATGAATGTATAAGATACTACAGCAATACTTTATCAAGAATTACCTTTCAACAACAAAGAAACTAAACCAATTACCAAGAAAATTAAAAAAAAAATTTGTATAAAATTAAAAAGTCATACAAATTTAGTTGGCCATGGCACAAATACAAAGGGTTCTGCTGCATATGTTGAAAGACAATCCGATTTATGGATGAGAGTGTCAATTCTTCTAGTTCTCATATTGTAGTTAAAGGCATGAACATGTAAACCGTGATATACCAAAATAATAGCATCTGGATCTACTGGGTTGAAAGCTGAAGGCTCCAAATCAAACTTAGGGACAGGACTCTTAAGTCGTTTTCCCAACCAATCTTCACAATTTTCTCCGATTACCATATCGTTTACATTAATCTTGTGAATTATGCGCCATAATCCTCCATTGAGGTCGTCTTCAAATACCCAAACAGTCAAATTTTCTCTATAAGATTGGCTGTAACGAATGAATCCATCGACCACCGATATAAAATGTTTACCTTCTCTATCACCTGGCAAGTCAATCAATCTACATTCATGATTGCTACCATCGCCCTCGTTCTTCATGAGATGGGAAGCTACTAGTCTATTTTGATTTCCTTCAATCCAATATAAGGTGTCCTTAAAGATAACTACATTGCTAGGAAAAATCTTCGTAATTGTAACTTCTGTATAGCACGAAACTTCGTACGATATCCATGAACCCACTTCAGAATCGAATATTCCGATATTAAATGCCATTGACGGCTTTTTTGATTCAGCTACACGAACGACCTTGTACGTACTTTTAGAATCGAGTGACGAGTATTCACAAACGAAACCATGTAATACCGATTTAAAAGATTTGGGTGGTGGTGGAAGTAAGACCCATTGTTTTGTAAGTGGATTAGAAACGAAATACTTCGATTGATTAAGTAAACTAGTTGAGGAAAGAACAAGACCATTACTAGAACCTAAAAGAAGTATATTATTGTCTGGAAGAAATTGAAAGGAAAATCCAACATATTCAGAGTTACGACTAGGCGATGCAGATGAAAATAATTGGTGAACGGGACGATCTTCTTGGTAAAAAAGAGTCCATTTAGTTCTAAAATTAGGTTTTGAAAATCTAGACTTACATGACTTTGAGACACACTTAAACTTGCAGAGTTCCGTTAATGAAATACGATTGAAGATATTGAACACCACATCATCTGGTAAATCTTCCATCTCATCGATATCAGTTTTTCTGATTTTCATTCCATGTGAACTCATTAGTTGCAGGAGCATAGAGTCGAACTCCATATTCTTACAACAATTAGTGATTTCTATCTAATACTAATAAGTTTCTAACTCTTAGGAAATCAGTTCAAATTTATACCTTCAATTTTTTATATTTTAGAAACTATGAAAATATGTGGGCAAGTGATTGATTAACATTTTAGGAAGTCGTTTAAATTTTATACCTAAAAATCTTAATTCAACAAATTTCCTATTTTCTCCCGATTCTTAAAGTTCCCCAATCAAAATAGGTTTCCATATGTTATAAAGTCAAAGTATTTTATTCTTTTTTAGGTCAATACCATTTTATTCTTTTATATTGATTTCTTTTTTTGGAGAAAAATTAAATTCATTAATTTTAAAGATTATACTCAGTTTCCTAATATCTTTAGGTCATATTTTTAAGTGATTATGAATAGGTTTTGAATATGATGAAAATCATGAACCTCCTTTATGAATTTACTAGGGTATATCTCGTGTCATAGGGCACGGACACATGTATCAATCAAATGTTACTAAATTTATCGTTATATTTTATTAAGAGAGAGAGTTTTTGATTGGTTATCATTTTTTTTATTATTTTTTTGTTTCTTCTCTCTTAAATTAGTTATTATTTTATTGAGAGAGAGAGATTTTAATTTCTTTTTTAAACCCTTGAAATTTATTTTGTTTCTTTTTTTCTTAAATTAGTTATTTTATTTCTAAGAAGAAAAAGATTATATTTTAAATTTTGAGAAGGGCTTCCAGACAATATCCTTTATTAAAAAAGGGTGTTTGTTTCAGTCAATGTTTTCTCTTCGGTTAAGGAAAGGATTATTGTTTTTTAAATAGGTAACTTTATTTCTACTAAGGACTATATTTTAAATTTTGAGAAGGGCTTCTAGACAATATGCTTTATTGATGTTTGTCCCACTCATCGTTTCCCCTTCTGTTTTATTATATAGATAGTGTCAGTTGAAATAAATACGTGTTTGACATATATAGAAATACATCAGAAAGGAAGAAAAGTATACAAGGTAGGAAAGAAGAATTACAAGATAAACAAAATAATGGAAAATATCAAGTCCAATCTTATCATAATCTTTAGTCAATATTTACCTAAATTTGACCGTTATTAGAGCGTCTCCGATGCAATACTCAATCTTGGAAATTCTGATTCACATAGGAATTTAAATTTTCTTTCTTAAAAACTCTCTATAATGCAACACTCAATTTGGATCTTTAAGATGTCGAGGTATTAAATAGAGATATCTCAAGGACACTCTACTTTTAGAGTGGCTTCTTGAGATATCGATCTTTAATTGTCAAACTCATTAATATTTGAGGTGGAACCAATAAAAATCAAGTCTACATATATTTTCAAACTAACTAATTATTTTTTTTTACAAAAATAACTATGTCACGTGAGTAAATAAAACAACTTTAGAGTTTTGCATTGGAG
Organism: Eschscholzia californica subsp. californica; assembly: GCA_002897215.1. Lineage (NCBI taxonomy): Eukaryota > Viridiplantae > Streptophyta > Magnoliopsida > Ranunculales > Papaveraceae > Eschscholzia > Eschscholzia californica. The sequence goes on along the minus strand of BEHA01002939.1, from coordinate 442,226 downwards.
ACAAACAAGAATTGAGGATCTTTATTTTCGTCACCTAAGAATGAGAATCTCAATTGGAACTGGACATATAGGACTAATAGGGATTTTCTTCAGTTTTGCGTGGGAAATGTTTTTACCCTCCTGCAAATTGAGCTACGATCAGACGCGAAGGTTCAATTTTGGAACAAAACTCGAAGAACCAGAAGTGAGATAAAAGTTTTGTCTAAAGTGAAAATGACTATTCAGGTAGAAAAACTTATCATAATAACTAAAAAAAGCCTAGATCTTTTTCTAATAGGTAGAAGTTACCAAAACTTTATGTGTAATAGTATGTAAAGTATGAAATAATATTGATAATTATCAATAAGGTCATTTTCCTTTTCTTTCCTTTCCAAAATAACCTTATTTGTTCTCTTTCAAAAAACCCAAACAAATTAGGTTTTTCTTCTTCTTCTTCTTCTTCCTGAATCTTCTTCTTCTTCCTGAATCTTCTTCTGCTTCCTAACAACAAATTCAAAACCCTAACCACCACCGAATCAGGCTGAGACAACATGCAGCTGCGATTTTCTTCAATAGTTGTTGATCTCCCGCCATTGTTATTCATCTCTCAAGGGATGATACTTTCTCTCTCTAACTTTACTTTCAATACAATAAGGAACCAGTTTTTGGAGTACTGCACTTGAAAAAAAATCGAGAAAAAGAGAGAGAGAAGGGATCAGATATGTAGTTACGTTTTCTCATCAACCAAGGTTGTGGTTTAATCTTTTTCAGAGAGAGAAGACCAGGATCATCAAATGTCTAGGTTGGAAATGGTGAGCCACCCGACTTTCTCTCTTTTTAATTGCCTTCTTCAAGTCAGACACAATAACATTATCACCATCCTTCTCCATCATCTCTTCTGGAGTGTTTTATATTAACATTATAAAACACACCAAAAACTTTCATCTTTCTCTGGTGATTTTATTTAACATCTTGAATCATGTTAACAAAATTAGTTTGGGGAAGATAAGCTTTTGAGTTTGTAATATTACAAATGTATGGGAAATGTAAGTTTATTCAAGGTGCACAGAAGGTGTTTGATGAATTTCCTATTAGATATGTGATTTCGTGGACTTTAATTTTAGCCTGTTATATTAACTGTGGGTATCCAAGAAAAGCTCTTATGATTTTTTGTCAAATATGTTTGAAGGATCACGCTCATCTAGTGGAGGTGGTGACAGTGGTGGTGGTGGTCGAGTACCAATACTCTAAATTGAGGAAGAAGTAATGAAATTGTTGTCCGAATATGTAGCATTACCATACTTTGTTTTTTAGTTACAGGTGGGGTTAGTGGGTATGATGTTGGAAATGATTGTAATGGTGCAGAACTACAATTGTGCATTGATGACGGACCCAACAGACCGACTGTATTAAATTGTTGATTATAAATTGGAGTTTGAGTTTTCTTCACGAAATCGAGTTTGCAAGATCTCCAACCCGAAATCACATATGCAATGTTTGCAAATCATGTTTGCAATCTATATTTTGCAAACACAGTTTGTAGTTTACATTAGGTAAACACATGTTTGCAGTTTACATTATGCAAACACATGTTTGCAGATCAGATTGTTGCAAACACGTTAGCATAACAGCTTGTTGCAAACACGTTTGCAGAAAAACGTAAAGAAAAAAACGCTGTTTTGAAGTATTGAAAGTGGATCTTGTTAGAAAGCTAATGAAAAATCATTTCTAAATATATAATATTTGTAGAAATCCGACATCTCAAACAAAAGTTATATCGATTTAAAGTTTAAAGAGAAATAAAAGAATTTTTATAGAAATCCGATATATAATTTTTTAAAGAAATCCGACATCTCAAACAGTGTTAGGGTTAAGCTTGGTGCAAAAAAAAACCATTTAGAGTCAACGATGTTCATAGAGGGGTTGGGAGGCACCAAAGACAAAGTCTGTTGCTTCATAAGAATTGCCATTTTCTCTTGCATGGCGTGTGTTGTCCATGTATAGATTTACTAGCCATACGATATCCCCGCGGTTCCGTGATAGCAGACAAGGCGACATAAAAGCTGGAACAAAAAGAAATAAAAGTATCAGAATCATGGGGAGGAATTGGGTACCTGTAATATACCTGAGAGGGAGGTGTGTCAATTGGCAGAGCATCACGCATGACGTAGTCCATTAACCTGCAACCCTGGGGACCACGCTCCGAGCTAAAATCCAATAAAATGGATGAGGCAACCCCTCCTTTAACCATCAACGTAGAACACATAAAATTTAAAGCCATTAGAATTAGGAACAATGGAAGGGCCTCATAAATCAATGTGCACAAGAGCAACTAGAGAAAGCTCGTTTATTATTCAAAGTAAATGGAAGTCTATGATTTATACTCATATTATAATAAATACAAGTAGAAGGCATAGAATTCTTGGAGACAACCTAAATTAAATCCTTAATCAAAATATCTAATACCTTAGAAGACGTGTGACTAAACCGACGATGCAATACAGCAAGTGGTGCTTTAACTAAGACTGAGGTGGAACTAAAAATGATGAATGAGCTTCATCTAAGGTTGTGTTTGATATAACCTATTACCATTAAAATAAAAGAATTTACGTGGAAATAGGTATTCCACCATTTGATACGAACTATGTTTTCCTAGTTTTAATTTCTCAGAGAATCTATTTCCACGAAATACCCTACTTTTAGTTCCCTGATTTCTCTTAGGAATTAACTTCCACATAAAGTAAGAAATTAAAGAAATAATGTTATAGTATATGTTGATACTTGAAACCTTATATTTATTTCCATATATGTTCAAAATGACATTTTATAAATCAATATTAGCAAAATTCACTTTTACCTGGTGTAGTGGCTAAAAATCGTATTAGGTCCACTTCGCCTAAACGTCGTGTAGACCCAACCTACTTTGCATAAATATCGCTGGTCCCAGCCACTCGCCCATTGGTTGGACACTCTCCAACATGGAATCCGACCCTCTAAAAGTCTAAGGCTCCAAAGCCTATGTCAACGTCCATCTAGACGAATAATAAACCATCGAAAGTAATAATACTCCAAGCACCAATTGGTTGCCTTTAATCTAGCCTGCGAGTTACGGAGTCAACCTCAACTCCAAAGATCTGGCTAAGTATCCCTTAACTAGGTCACTCGAAGACCTCACGTCCCCTTAAATATCTTTAGGTCATGTCGGACTGCGAAGAGCCCTCGGTCGAGGAGGTGCAATCATATAGTCAAGTTACTCTAGGCCACAAATCAACGGCTAGAATGAGTCTCCCTTAGGATTCGGGTCCGTCTTCAACCCCTAGTATTCTGGATCTAATAGACTCCACGAGTCTATCAGTAAGAGGGGGCTCAGACTCATAGGAACATCGAATATCACCTAGAACTCTACTAAACCAATTTTCTCTCTCGGGTTTATTGTCTTTCAATCAATACTCCAGACTCCGATAATCTACCTTCGAACTTTAACACTCTTGAAGCTCTGCTAGACTCTCTGATCGATTCCACATCTCGATTACCCTGAACTTCCCATTAAGTCGACCTTTCGACCTGCTCCAAGAGACTAACCTGACAAACTACCTCATAGAGTCGAAGCTCCGACCACTCTAGTAGTCGAGCCACCCTCAGACGATACAACACGGTGATTCCCTCAACATTCCGCCATTTATTTGCTTTCTTTTTAGTTTGCTAACTTGACCATCGAAATCTCCTTGGCCGGAACTATCCCAGTATCCCCAAGACTTCACGGTTCAACTTGTTTTTTACCTGTTTATAGGTTCAACCATAACTTCGTCCATCTGGAGGTCTAAAGTTCAAGTTGTTGGTGTCCCACCAATCAACGACCTTTTAGTTGTGTGGTTTTCTACCGTCTACAACTATATGTTGCAAAAAGACATTTTTACCCTTCTATAGTTCCAAGATGACATGCTTACCTTTATGTTGTCAAAATGACATTTTTAGCCTAATGTTGTCGAAGTTACATTTTTACCCAAGTATAATACCATAATGACATTTTAACCCTCATATAATATCAAAATGACATTTTTAACCTTATATGGTCCGAATGACATCTTTTACCTTACCAAAATGATATTTACCCTATTATATTAAAATTACATATTTGCCCTTTTACATTAATAAACTGTCATTTTGTCCTTCTGTTGTCAAAATAGCATTTCACCCTTGTATGTTGGTAAAATTTCATTTTAATCTTGTTGTATTAACAAATTAACATTTTTTCTCTTACTTTAGCAAAGTACAATTTTTACCATTCTTTATTACCATAGTGCATTTCGCCAAAGTAAATGGGCAAAACTATAATTTTGATAACATAATAGTAAAAAAGTTTTTTTTTTTCTGTGAAAACATAATATTAAAAAAGTTGTTATGCAAACTTAAAGGTAAAAGTTATTTTTAACATATCTATCTTTTTTTTTTTGTGGGAAATAAAATACTCATAAAAGATAACATAGTTTTACAATGCCAAGTAAGATAAAACCATGCGATTTTAACTGAGAAGGACTAAACGGACTACAAAGCCAAACTATGGGCCTAATCCTCATTCGCTAGTAGATGAGCCACCTGATTGCAATGACGAGGAGTATATACTATGGTGACGTGTCGAGTGGAGATGCGATCTCTCAAAGCAGCGATCTCGTTCATCAAGCGCCAAGGGACATGAGAATCAACGGTCGTTAATAGCTCCACCATCACTCTGCTATCACCTTCTAATATAAAATCGTTTATCCCCAATTCTTCGGCTAGGTCTAAACCCAACCGAAACCCTAGATATTCGCTATGAAGAGGCGATCGTGGTCTGAAAAGTAACTTCTTCGTTCCTAAAATCAAACCCGAAGAATCTCTTGCAACTGCAGCTCCTGATGCTCGACTCTCCTTGAAAGATCCGTCACAGTTTATTTTGATTTTTCCTTCTGGAGGATGGCTCCAATTTTCTGCAACAATATTAGTAGAAAGTGAAGGTGAATCAAGAGAAGGAAGAACATACCTTAGAGATTCCTTTGTATTCCACCAACATCGGTTTAGATCTACTGGTTTTCGATTGAAGTGCAGGTCGTTTCGCATTTTCCACCACTCCCAGATAAGATAAGTGAATACAAACCAGATTCGTTCTAGTTCCTTATTCTGTAAACACTGTTTTAAGTTATAAATTAAATCTTCACCCATATTCTGTAGATAAACTTCTCCTGTGAGGGTTAATAACTGTTTAAAGAGTGAACAAGCTCCAAAGAGATGCATGGTTGTTTCTGGATCGTTTGTGTTGCACATCAAACAATTTTGAGGTAGTTCCTGTAATCTCTTGCCTATATTACTTAAAGTGGCAACTCCATCGTGTATGATTTTCCAAATAAACTGTTGTATGGTTGGATTCATACATTTTATCTTCCAAATTTTTTCCAAGGGAAGTCGTAAGCCTCCCGATTTAATACTGGACGCGAACTCAGCTTCGAATAATATGACTTTGTATTAAACTTCCCATTCTCTGTTTTACACCAAATCAGAGTGTCTTTGCGTGAAATCTGAGGAATATTCATACGGGTAATAGCCTGCACACTAATATGATCGAAAAAAGTATTGAGAATTTCAATATTCCATGTATTAGTGTCCCTTATGATTAAGTCCGAGACCCAGAAGACATTAGATGGTAAATCAGTAATAAGAGTAGGAATTTTATGCTGAAGGTTTGGAACCCAAGGGTCTGTCTTGATTTTTATACTAGTACCATCACCCACTAACCAGAGGATATTGTCTCTCATGGTGTTCTTAGTTTTTAATATGGATTGCCAAAATGGTGACATTGATGAAGGACTCTCAGTAGTCCAGAAATCATCATTTTTGTAGTATTTAGACTTCAACAGTCTGACCCAAATAGCATTTGAGTTTGATAATAATCTCCAAGTCATCTTAGCTACCAGAGCTTCATTGACTAAATGAAGATTTCTTATACCTAATCCCCCTTGATGTTTAGGGGAACAAATGATATCCCATTTTATAAAATGAATCTTACTATGATCAAGAGAATGATCCCACCAAAAACTTTTCTCTGCCACTTCAAGTAGATTAATGATATGTTTATGAAGAATTTGGTAGCTAAAAGGGTAAGTGCAGAAAGCAGCCAAAATTAATTTAGAAGGGTACCAATATCATTTTCATAACCTAAGGGTAAAAATATAATTTTACCAGTACAAGAGTAGAATGTCTTTTAGTATCATAGAAGGGTAAATATGTACTTTTAGTTGTGTTGTTCGTGTAGCCCCGTGGCAAGGGACCCATCTGTTGTCGTGGCGTTTTCAGTCGTGTGGTGCCGTGGTGAATGGTAGCCGTTGACGGTCTATTAGCCAATGCTTAAATTTTTTATTTTATTTGTTAACGAAAAAAGAGTAACAAAAAATAACACTTCATTTTTTCAAGTCAAACATTGTGGTCTTTTATTTAAAGCCTCACACGTTTTTTCCTTTCTTTGTTTATTTGTTGGAAAAGAAGTTGTTATATGTTACAATTTTTCACTTTTCATTTATCTTTTAGTCTATCACATCTTGGACTATATTACTAACTTAAATTTGATTTTTTTTTTGTATTGTAACAGTTAATAATTAGTTTCAAAAAGGTGGTAGTATTGTTTTATAAATTAAAATATCTCTTATAACGGGCTAACTTGGTCGTGGTGGGTCAGGAGAGACACGGGTCATGGCTAGCGGTGTTTCTATTCCTAACATGTCGTGGTTGACGAGTTTGGGAGCTTAAAATCTTATACCCATCACATCCCATTTGATCCGTGGCGGGTGCCACGAGTCATTTGTGTCATGTTGCCTTATAAACGGGGTGTGCCGACACGGCTCGTTGGCCACCACTAAATTTTGGCAGTATCAGAGTAAAAATATCATTTCAGTGACATAAAGGTGAAAATTTCATTTAAGAAATATAAGGGTAACAATGTGATTTGGAAGCATAAGCATAAAAATGTCTCCTTCATCAAAAAAATAAAATAAAAAAAAGCATAAAAATGTCATTTTGACAACAAAAGTAAAAAGGTGATTTTGACAACATAAGGGTAACACTGTCATTTTGACAACACAAAGGGTAAGTAAAGCTTTTAGTTCAACCCAATATTAAAATTCCTAAATATATAATTATCATATATGTGGAAGTAAGTTATCAACCAAATAACATAATTATGTAATTCCGCGAAATAACAAATGACAAGCAAATGAAAGAACTCTAATTTCTACGAAATATAGTATATGGAAGACTTTCAGTGGGAACTTTTTTATCTCCATGGAATTATTTTTCTGATATCAAACACATTCTCAAGCAAACAGATTTCCTCGCCTACTGCCAATGCCAAGAATCCCTTCGTTCTCGTGAGAAGTAACAAGACCATGTTTGAAAAGTGAACAAAACAATGAAAATCATCACAAGTTTGCCTACAGATAATAAAGTCTTAGTAAGATAAGGGACATGAAGAGACTCAGGCAAGGTGAGGACATCATGAGGTGTGGGGAAAGAAGAACCTTTATGTTGAACGGTGAGAAGTGAACCATCGCCAACGTTAACTTTATAAGAACTGGAATAGGGATTTAACTGAAAACAATCACTCTAATATGACTGAAGGCACCATTGCCGTTGCACCAAGAAGGGTCTAACGAATTAGTGATGATGAGAGGCTTAGGAGCATCATCGACGGTTTCATTGGCTCCAACATTGACAACATAGAATTCTCGATGAGGTGATAGAGACCATACATGAGGACGTCAATGAGATGAGTCACAGGTCTAAAGATGGGGGATTCTCGATGCGTTCGTCGTTGTTTGTATTGATCACGACTATTGGTGGTAGACCAATGAGAAAAAAACAAGGGTTAACAGAGGTGGTTGCGGAGATAGATATTGACAATGACGGGTAGAAAGATAGCACCTTCTGTAATAGGACGAATGACTTTAAAAGATTCAATAACACCCTCTTGAGTCTGGAGCATTGGTTGAACATCTTTAAAGTCGGAAGAGGTAGTTTAGACAACATAGATCCGGCTAAAGTTTCATAATCTGGACCGAGACCCTTCAGGAACTAATATACTTTCTCAACTTCAAAAAGATGATGACCTGTTGTGGTTAAAGTTTCACATAACATCCTATTGTTACGAGCGAAATTCGCTATAGATGAATTGCCTCGCTTCATACACTGCATTTGTTCCTTGAGTTGAAGAGATCGAGTGATGCATGGACTAACAGAGTTTTGATTGAGCTGAGCCTAGACATCAGCTACACGGATTCAGCCTATAATATTTGTCATTGCCTCTTTGGAGAAAGAACTATAAACATTCAGAAAAATAAGGCGATCTATAGTTAACCAAGATTCGTAGTGAGGATTAACAGTTAACGAACGTGTAGTGGTAACTAGCTTAGGTTCAAGAAGAGAGCCCGTGTTATCAAGATGATGAAGCAAACGTTGATTTTCCAATAGCAATAAAACTTGATGACGCCATAAAAAAAATCTGAATCAAGTTTCAAGTTATATCATTGAGCTAAGGTATTAAGCTCTTGCACTCTTGTTGCAGACCATTACAAAATATTTGCAAAACATTTGTACATGGTTTACAAACTGCTTGTAGACCATTACAAACTATTGCAAAGCATTTGCGAATGGTGTGCAAACTATTGCAAACTTGATTTTTGCAAACCATTGCAAGTTGTTTGCTAACCATTACAAACTGTGGAGGAAAACTATTGGAAACCTAACAATCCGATTTTTCTTCTCATTGAGACATTGTATTAAACACTTTGTCTTCACCAAAATGCCGAAGGAACATTTGAAATTTGAAATTGAAAGTAGACTCTTCATCCTACCTTTCTACAGGTTTAGCCCATGATATTTTGGGTTGTGATCACATTGTTCTTCTTTTTGGACATCCTCGAAACTATAATGAGGAAAATTGTTGGACAAACACCCTCAACAACTTCAATAGTAAAAGAAAGAAAAGTGTTACGGCAATGACTTGAGTAAACATGCCCTTAAGAGTTTTTAAGTAGTAAGATATTAGACGAATATAATCAATCGATCACGTTTTTGGTTACAGATAAAACAAATATCAACATCTATGTCAGCCACTAAAGATTAAATAATTGAAATTGCATATAAGCATTAAATAATGATTAATACATAATTAATGAAAAAAAAGTTATATGTGCATAATGTAGATTCCAGAGTTAGAAAAAAAAAAAAAGTGGTGGCGCTTTAAACACCAAAATATGGTGCTCAAAATAACTCGCAATTCATGCTTTAACAAAACAATAATATACTGATGTAATAGTATAGTCTTTCAAAAGAAAAAAAGAGAGCCAAATAAAGTACAGTCAAGTGAGCAATAAGGGAAGATCTATAGGGATCCAGACTTACTGATATAGATGCCAATACATACTGCTATAGTCTATAGACTCCCAAATTCATCGTAACAGGTACTCCCGCCTTTTTTTTTTGCTATACGCACCTCTTTATAACAAAAACATAAACTATGGTTTTTCTGTAATTATTTCACCCAGGCAAAGAGAGAAAAATAATCGAACAAACCATAGTTTTCACTCTAGACAACCGACAACAACCAAATCAAAGAAATTACGAAGAGAAATGGAAAAAAAAAATAACTAATCAATATTATCTTCATTCGGTTTTGGTTTATATCCATTAATATAAATAACTCCAAGTAAGTAAATTACTAAAATGTCCATCATACTTTAGTAATTACTTATACGAGTTTCCACACATTGAATATTACGACTTCGCCAACACATATAAAAATGATTGGTATATCTGTATTACTTTAGGGTGTTAGGTAAATAGCTCATAGTATACAACATTAATTGTTGAAAGTGTCTTGAATGTGGGTCGATATATACCCCGTGTGCGATCTGATAAACCCCTTTCAGACATTTTTGACCCGTTCAACTTATGTTTGCCAAATACAGTCTGGAGCTTATTGTTAAGGTATATCACCAGGCCCAAGAACACACAAGCCCACCGACGTCATGAGGATGACCGCCCGACTAAAAAGAGCAAGCCCAAGCCGGCTAGAATTAGGGTTTCTTAACTATTAATTGTTACTTTATGTGATAACTTGTATAAGGAAGTTTCCATGTTTCCTAGATTTACTTCTATATGTAACTTACATGTAAACCTATAAATACTCATGTAAACTATATGAATAAACACAAAGAGAAGTCTTTCTCATATCTCTCTCTCTCTCCCACACGATTTCTCTCCCTCTCTCTCTGTGTTCAAGTTAACTATTATCTCAATTATTCAAGAGGTGATTTACCTCTTCACATGGTATAAGAGCCAATTTAATTTTTTTTTCTTTGAATATCAATTTATTTTATCATGACTACTACTGAAGTCGATTATGGAGACTATACTCCTAATTCTCCACCTAATCCAGTGTTTGATGTTCATCACTCTGATTCACCAACTACTATTCTCATCACTCCTTTATTAACCGGAGATAACTATGCCTATTGGTCAAGAGCCATGAAGATGGCTCTTCGAGCTAAAGATAAATTCGGGTTTGTAGACGGTTTTATTCCCAAACCCACTTCTCCAACTCAAATACACTCATGGGAAAGGTGTAATGATCTTGTCAGTAGTTGGATTATCAACTCTATTGCTCTGGATATTCGGTCTTCCGTTTTATATGATGAAAGTGCCGCCGATATTTGGCGTAATCTTTATGAACGGTTCTTCCAAACCAATGCTCCCAAAATTTATCAATTAAAACGGGCAATTTCTTCCTTCAAACAAGAAGGACATGATGTCTCTTCCTATTTCACTCAACTCAAAACTCTCCAAGATGAGTTACAATCTCTTATGGTAGTCGATCCATGTATTTGTGGTCAAGAGAAATTATTACTTGATCGTACTAATCAAGAACGTGCCATGGAATTCCTTCAAGGACTTCATGATAGATTTTCGGCAATTCGAAGTCAAGTTTTGTTAATGGATCCTTTTCTTTCGATCTTAAAATCCATTCACTTGTTAAGCAAGAAGAAATCCAACAAAATATCATGGCCGCTACTTCGAATCCACCGGAAGCCGCCGCTCTTGCCACCTACAACAATGATCAACGTCTACCTCGCATGGATAAATCAACTGGTCAACGTCCTAAACGACCGCGTCCGTTTTGCGATTATTGTCAACAGCACGGTCATATTCGGGCAACTTACTTCCAACTCCATGGTTACCCGAACCGACAGGGTCAACCGACTCGCACACGGCCATATCGTCCCATCGGTTCAGTGGCAGCTAACATGGCAACCCCTAACGATACACCTAGTCAAACCGAACCCAACATCAATCTCACGGGTTCGGCTACCAACCTCTCAGGTATTTCCTTTTCATCCCCCCCTTGGATTATCGATTCTGGCACCGCAAAACACATTTGTTGTCACTAATCTCGCAAATAAAATAATGACACGATATTTAACGTGGTTCGGCCGAATACTCAAGACTTACATCCACAGAGAAATTACTTCATTATTAATAATCACCACATACAATTGTATGTGGGGTTGATCGGTTACATAACTCGATAATTTAAACTCTGTAACCCAACTCAGATTTATAGAGTGATTCGGGTTATCTAGTTTCCTAAGTTTCCTAACTAAACTTAGGAAAGAATACAATATAAGAGATATCTTGAATATATGAATATATCCTCTGATCTTCATATATCTTGGTCTCTTCTTTTATCGTCGGATCACTTCATCTCGACCCGTCTCATATATTTTGTATCTTCCGATATCTTCCATATCTTGTATATTAGTAGTCACCATATCCAGTGTATCTTCCATATCTCAATACCCCCCGCAAGTTGGAGCACGTAATTTTGAAGTGTCCGACTTGGACAGAAGATAAACTTGTTGATTCTTTTTTTTTTGCTTGTAATTCTTCGATTTTGGATGCTTGGTGAAGATGATGGAAGAATGATAAAGTCACAACGAAAACGTCGGTAAAGACGGTCATAGATTGAATGATAATCAATGGCAACGAGAGTAAATTTATCGTTGTCATGTATGAGAATATGTCATTGTATAAACAATGTGAAAGAAAATGTCGACAACAAAGTTGTTATTAAAATTGACAAGGAAAGCAATGTCAATTTACCAAAAAATGTGTAGAAATAACCATAATGACAGTTTAGGAAAAATTGTCGACAAAAGATTTCTTGTCGTAAAAATGTCGAAGTCGCGGGTATAATTCCGGAAGAAAACCAAAATAGATCGATGAATCAAGTCTATTTTGGAGATAAATATAAGTCATCACAAAGTATGATCTTGAAAATGTCACGGTTGAATCCGGAATGAAAATCAAAATAGAGATTCTATTCGTTGAAAGAAAAATTCTATTCGGTGAAGAGATATTCTAAAATGTAATTTGGTAGGAAAGACAAGTCATCATAGACAAAGTATGAGTTGGAAAATGTCACGAAAGAATCCGGAAATAAAAGTCAAAATAGATATATTCTATTCGAGGTAGGAAAAGTCCAAAATATAATTGGAAAGAAAGATAAGTCATCATAGACAAAATATGAGTTTGTAAATGTCACGGGTGAATCCGGAAATAAAATTAGATGAAATTAATCTAATTTAGTGTCACAAATAGAAGAGAAAGATGACAGAAAAATTGCGTCACAACTATAAATAGTTGGGTATAAGTAACAGTAAACGTCTGTCACAAAATAAAATTTCCAACAGTATGAAACCATGGCAAAAAACTTGTGTCGCAACTAGAAAAAGTTGGATATAAGTGATAGAAGAGGTCAGTCACAAAATAAATTTCCGACAGTTAAAAACTGTGGCAAGTGACTGTCACAAAATAGTAATAAGAGAAGTCGTCATAAATTATTAATTTGGGGAAATTGAAATCTCTAACAAGAAATTAGGGTTTTCCTAAAGTTAGGATTTATCAATCTCGGATTAGGATTCAAATTAAACAAGAGAAATTACATTTAATGTGTATGAGGCTCCTAATCCATGATTTGTATAATCTATATCAATCAAACTCGACCATGAATTGCCGGTGATGGATCTGGTTCGTAGAGAGGGAAAGCTAAAAAAAAGTGATTTTCGGTCATAAAATAGTTGATTCTTCACCAAATAAAAAAAGAATCGATTATTTTTAGTCCAAATCGATGGAAGTGATCGATTGTAACAGAAATATTCGCCGGAAATAGTCGCCGAGGTTGAACCCTAGAGTTTCTGTATCGGGAAAGAAGAAGATGACGGTCGGGTCAATGTCTGAAGAATTCACGGGTCAATGTATATTGACTGAGTCAATGATGACGTCAGCATGTGTAACGAAACACGGGTCAATAGTGATTAACTAAGTCAGCGTGTTCATTAAGGGTCTGTTTGGTTGCAGACTTAACTAAAAACCGGGTCGTCTTTGTTTGGAACGGGAAATCTGGTTAGTTGAAAGTGAACCAGATCCGTGATTTTAGTTCCGGAAATTTCTATTTTTAATTTCAGACCTCTTTTAGGTCTAAAAAAAATTCGAAAAATTTGTAAATAGATCCGAAAAAATTGAAAATAAATGTAGAATCATACCTTTGTTGGAGAGGAAGTGTGTCTTCGATAAACTATAATAATCCCATAAAATCATCAATAATTTCGGATCTCCTATTCTTGGTTGAAAAAGATATATTTTTACTTGATTTTCTCGTCATAATCACAAGACTAATCTTGGAAAACAAATCGTATACACGATTGAAATATAATATAATCACAACTAAAAGAAAAGTTGGAATTTGCGGAAGCATAAATCAGGATCAATTAACCTGGTCAGTTGGTGATCTCCACGATGATCTTTATTTTCTTCGCATGGACATTAGAATTTGTTCGTTTTCAGTTTCCAATACTAGTATTAATAATAAAGATGTTTCCAATATATGTCATTGACGCCTTAGACATCCCTCTTTTACTTCCTTTAAGTATTTAGTTTCAAAAACTCCATGTATGAAGTTAATATCTATTAATAAAATTCCGTGCGAAATTTGTCCTTTGTCCAAATTTACACGTTTACCTTTTCCTTTAAGTCATACCTCATCTTCTCATTCTTTTGAACTTATACACGCCGATTTATGGGGACCCTTCTCTGTCCCTTCCCATTCCGGTTGTCGTTATTTTCTCACTTTGGTAGACGATTTTACTCGTTGTACTTGGATATTTTTAATGTCAAACAAATCCGACACCTTTAGACTAATCAAGAATTTTTCAAATTATATATCCACTCGATTCAATTCGTCCATCTCTCACTTAAATTCCGGACAAGGAACGATTCCGGTTCCCAAAATTCAAACCATTCGCTCTGACAATGGTACCGAATTCATGAACAATGAAATCCAATCATGGTTCCGCAAGAAAGGAATACTCCATCAAACTAGTTGTCCTCATACTCTACAACAAAATGGAATCGTCGAAAGAAAACATCGACACATTCTAGAAGTTGCCCGTTCTCTTCGCCTTCAGGCTCATCTTCCGCTTTTCTTTTGGGGTGAGTGTGTACTAACGGCAGTTTACCTCATTAATAAATTACCTACACCCACTTTAAAAGGCCTTTGTCCTCATAAAAAGTTATTGGGATCTCCTCCCAAATTTGATCATCTTCGGGTTTTCGGTTGTCTATGTTTTACTAGACGACCATTGGTCAAAATCAAATTAGATTCCCGTGCTTCTCCGGGTATTTTCGTTGGTTACCCCAACAGTAAAAAGGTTATCGCGTTTTTTATCTCAATTCTCAAAAAATCATCACTTCCCTGGATGTTATCTTCCATGAAAACAAATTTCCCATGCTCACTTCCAATCGGGTCCCTCCTTTGGTTCACACACATCCGATGATCTCCATTCCGGATGATGGCTCATTCATATTTCCCCCTTCTTCTCCTTCGGACTCAACCGGTCTGCCTATAGGCACACCAACTAGGATCACTAATTCAGCTCATGCCCTTTCCGGCACTCCCGATCCGCTCTCTCCTTCTCGCCCTACGAGCACTACCGAGCCTCATCAATCTCGGCCCACAAGCCCACCGAGCTCCTCTTTCGATCACCAATCGGTCCCTCTAGAGGCACCCTCGTCCCTACCTCTAGAGGCACCCTCATCTCCACCTCCTTCTCTTCGGCCTTCACGCCTCCGTCGTCCACCGGCGCACCTAGACGATTATGTTTGTCACTCATATCCGACTTCTACTGTTGACTATCCACTCACTAACTATTTTCACTTTAATCAATTTTCAGCCTCTCACCAGGTTTTCCTTAACTCTGTAATCTCTACAGTTGAGCCTACTTCGTTCTCTCAGACGGTCAAATCCCCTCACTGGCGTGAGGCAATAGAAAAAGAGATTGCAGCCTTGGAGGCAAATAAAAAATGGACCATTACAGACCTCCCTTCCGGAAAAGGGCAATTGGTTGTAAATGGGTTTACAAAATCAAATTCAGAGCTGATGGCTCTATTGAACGTTATAAGGCTCGTCTTGTCGCAAAGGGATACACTCAGATCGAGGGCCTTGCTTTCCATGACACCTTTGCTCTTGTCGCCAAATTAGTTACAGTTCGCGTCCTGCTATCCATTGCAGCTGTTAAAAAATGGTCCCTACATCAATTAGATGTCAACAATGCCTTTCTCTAAGGCGACCTCGACGAAGAGGTCTTCATGAAACTACCTCCCGATTTTTCAAAATAGGGGGAGTCTAAAGTTTGTCGTTTACAAAAGTCTCTATATGGCCTAAAACAGGCCTCCCGTCAATGGTTCTCTAAATTCTGTTCAGTCCTTATAAAAAAGGGCTTCACACAGTCCTTTCCAATTACTCGTTATTTTCCCTCTGCACAGATTCTGTCCGTCTCTACGTATTAGTTTATGTAGATGACATCGTTACTGGAAATGACGAAATCGCCATTTCTCAACTAAAATCTTTTCTTCACACCACTTTTTCTCTCAAAGATTTAGGTCCTCTTAAATACTTTCTAGGAATCGAGGTCTCTCGCTCCTCTAAAGGCATCTTCTTGTGTCAGCGCAAATATGCCCTTGACATTATTACAGATTCAGGTCTTTCTGCCAGCCGTCCCGCTCCATTTCCAATGGAACAGAAACTTCGTCTAAGTCCTTCTGATGGTGACCCTCTTCCGGATCCCACCATCTACAGACGACTGATTGGTCGTCTCCTCTATCTCACTGTCACCCGACCTGACATCAGTTATGGAGTGAATAATCTTAGTCAATTTCTTCAAAAACCTAGTACCACTCATCTCGATGCTGCTCATCGTGTTCTGCGATATCTCAAAGGGTCCATTGGTCATGGCCTACTCCTATCTTCCACCAGTTCTTTACACATATATGGATATTGTGACTCGGACTGGGTTGGCTGTCCATCCACCCGTCGTTCTACGACGGGCTATTTCACTATGTTGGGTTCTAGCCCACTCTCTTGGAAATATAAAAAGCAACCTACCATTGCTAAGTCTTCTGCTGAAGCAGAATATCGTGCCCTAGCACATTTAACTAGTGAACTTCAATGGTTGAAGTATCTACTTCACGATCTTGGTATCGACCACTCTTCTCCTATGTCGGTTTACTGTGATAATAAAGCAGCACTCCACATAGCTGATAACCCAGTTTTCCATGAACGTACAAAGCATATTGAGATTGATTGTCACTTCGTTCGGGAAAAGATTAAAGCCAACATCATTGCTCCCCGTTTTACACCTACTTCTGAGCAACTCGCGGATATTTTCACGAAGCCACTTGAAGCAGATGCGTTCAAAAATATTATTGGCAAGTTGGGGATCACGTCCCTTTCTGCTCCAACTTGAGGGGGAGTGTTAAGGTATATCACCAGGCCCAAGAACACACAAGCCCACCGACGTCATGAGGATGACCGGCCGACTAAGAAGAGCAAGCCCAAGCCGGCTGTAATTAGGGTTTCCTAATTATTAATAGTTTCCTAACTATTAATTGTTAATTTATGTAATAACTTGTATAAGGAAGTTTCCATGATTTCTAAATTTACTTCTATATGTAACTTACATGTAAACCTATAAATACTCATGTAAACTATATGAATAAACACACAGAGAAGTCTTTCTCATATCTCTCCCTCTCTCTCTCCCACACGATTTCTCTCCCTCTCTCTCTCTGTGTTCAAGTTAACTATTATCTCAATTATTCAAGAGGTGATTTACCTCTTCACACTTATCTTCGAAACAAGGTTGATCTTAGTACGGTGGTTATAAATGGAAGGGGTATCTATGTACATTCATAGTGGAAATCATTGTCCCATTGTTTGTCGTGGAGTAGATCTAATCACTGAACCACCTAAATCTCTTATGTTCTGTGTGATTATTTATTTCCGTTACTAATTTTCTTGGTTGCTTATCATAATATTAATCATATAATTTGCACAATTAATTACTAACATACTCTTTGTTGTAGCTTCCGAGTTAATTTGGGTCTTTGATTTGTTGATTAAGTGCCATTCTCCTTTCTGTCGACCCTCTGTGCTATATTGTGACAATATTGGTGCCCAAAGCCTAGCTATCAACCTTGTTTTCCATGCTCGGACTAACCATATTGAAGTCGATTATCACTTCATCAGAGATTTAGTAACAACAAGTTGCAGATTTGCTTCATTCCATCTCTTGAACAGCTGCGTAAATCTTGGCTAAGGACCTTCCAAAGACAACCTTTCTTCTTATGAGAGACAAACTAAAGAACACTGCAACCATTAAAGCTACTACAGTCTACACAAAGCTCAACCTTGAAGTGTAACCTTGGTGTAAGCTTAATTATAAGAAGAAAAATTGTGGGTACAAGTAACAACGGTAAATGACGGTAATGGCGGTGCCTGTAGACTTAACGAAAGTTCGTTATGGTTTAATAACGACTTTCTCTCTATAACGGTTTGTAACAACCTCTACTCGTAATAGACTAGCTCGAGTCTATAAATTGAGTAATCTTCATATATATTTTGCTCGGTCGCTGAGTAAGAAGAGTACCTAAATTTTTGGATAAAAAACGTTAATATACTCTTTTTGAAACCAAGCAAATTGCAGATTTGTCTTTCTTTTCTTTAATGTGTTTGGGGACTTTGATTTGATTGCTAAGGGCACTTGTTCTGGTAATTTTCAGTTGAGAATGACAGAGTGCCACTTTTTCTCTAATGGAAGAAGAGAAAAGAGACAGCCACTACAACAATGCACTAAATGAAGAGTTGGGAGAAACATCATTTTCAGTTGATACTTTGGAGAACCACTTCCTCTTCTACACAACCACATGATTCATGTATGGTTGCCAAGGGTTGTTAGTTAGTGCATTTATCCTCTCAAAAGTGGGGTTTTGAACCCTAATTTCTTCTTTCCTTTTTGTTGCTAATGTATTCCAAATAGCTGGGGGAAATTTGGCACCTATCTCCACTAATATTTGCTGAATCTAAACAGCACAGTGGGTAAAACAATATGTGGGTGAGAGAAAGTCCTGCAACTAGCATGGTTTGGAGAGACACTAAGTTCAAATTAGGTGAGCTAGTACCACTCGTCCGGGTCTTGGAAGTCCTAATATTGTATTCCCACAACCCGAAAATGCTAAAACATATTGCATTTAACTGGAGTAGGTCTAGTACTTTTTGTAGTCTCTTCTATCATTTTCCTATTTTTAACGCAGTGGAAAACAAACAACGTGGTTTATGATATGCTAATACATAATTCTAAATGAAACTTAATTGGGCCATTTGTCCCAAAGAGGGAAAAAGATTTACATTTTCAAGTCTTGGAATATTTGGTTTTACATAATGAAAAAGCTAGACAATATGAACATGGAATTAGGAAATCTCACCCTTGAATTTATAGTAAAAAAAAACCACACAAGTGATCATATTGCAAAGACCTTCTCAACTTGATAGAAACATCTCCCTCACTCCACCACCCACACCCAACAAAGTCATTTCATCTATCTAGTCTCTCTACGCATCTCATCGCCACCACGCATGGAATCACAAATTATCAACTTAAAATATATTGTTCAAATCCTATAGGTACAAAATTTTGTTCAATTATGTCGAAAGCTCTGCGAACCTATTCAAATGACCTGAAATTTTTTAGTACTCTCACGCTTATATATCAAATTTGAGACTCTCACCGAGTAATATAGAACTATCAGAGTCAAGTTTCAGATCTAAATAGGAGAAGTAAAACAACAAAAAATGTATATGTACACCTACCTACCTAGCTAACTCTAGATGGGATTCTCCTTCAAGATTCCAATCTCAAGTGTTTATAACCTTTTTGGTGAAATGCTACTTCAATTCGACTATTACTATAGTATATAGCTAGGTAGCTACCGACAGATCTGATAAAAAGCAATAAAGAAGATTGTTCTATGAACCCTTCATCTTCTTCTTTCTCTTTATAAGAAAGACAAGAATCACCTCCTCCTTGGGATTGCTTAAATCTCTTACACACCCCATATGCTTCTTTTTCTTTTCATTCCTCTTTCCCTTTCTCTCTTCTAACTCCAACTTCTATTGATTCTAGTATTCTACCAAAGATGGTCAAAAGATGCCTGATTGGTCGTTGTGACCGATTTATATTCACATAAAAAAAAATGTTGTTCCTCCCAACCCTATACTAACATAATGCCGACCCATTTATGTGAACGGGTACAATTTAAAGAGAAAAATAAGATCAATCTATCTGTCTCTAAATCTTGCACATTCACCTAACTTAGTCAGGATTTTGATGGCAGAGAAGTCTGGCATAATATCACCAATTTTATGTATTCACATCAATTTTTCCTAAGAGAATATTAGCAATATAGTTTTCTACTGATGTATTTTCGTAGTTTTTCTTTTTGTTTTTTCATTTTTTCTTTTAATTGTTTCCTGAAAATATTTTCTATGATAATTCTTTTATAGTCGATGTTTTTTTAAATTTTATACTAGTTATCGATCATCGTACTACTGTTTCATCAGCTGGGAAAATTCCATATCGCTTTCAAAAAGAGATGGCGTTTAGACTCATAAGTAGGTGGAACGTCTGACTTTCTTAGCTAGCTTTTGGAGTAAGAAATGTTGAATGAGATACGATACTGGTATTTGATACTCAAGAACACAATATATCTTGCGCCAATATATAGTCAACCAAAGTTAAAAATTGTGTATTAGGAAAAAATTGGTTGGATAGCTCCTCATGAGTTGTGTAATTGAAGGTTTGTCAGTTCATAAGTGAGATAAGAGATCTCCTTGGTTTGAGATACTTTATCTTTGGTTAAGAGAAGATAATCCAATTGTCATTTTCCTAAACTATGTCTATATGTACTTGTTAAAGTAAGGTTAAGATAACATTGGAGCCTTGTAGGAGTATAGAGGGAAGTAGTGATTATGATTAGGGTCTAGATTAGGGTTTATAAGTGCTACTTTGAATAGATGCATGGGTTGTGGGGATTAATCCATAATTATCATATAAATTTAATCATGATCATTGTGAACAACTTATCCCACTTCACCTACCATATAGTGTGCTTAAAAGAGGTGCATGAAAGAGTTCATTTAATCCTAAGTATGGTGTTTTAGTCAAATCGACCCGTTTAATAATATCAACATTTTATAATTTATTAAAGTTTTCATACTCGTGCGGTCTATCATGCATATTGCATAGAGATTAGTGGAATTCAAAATGATTATTTTGATGTCACATTTTTATTGACAAATCTTTACAGAGAAGATTAATCATTAATAATGTTAGTCATACGAATGTTGAATTTGTTCTCTACAAATTACCACTACTAAAATTAAGTCAGTAAAAGAAGATAAGTATAAACTTAGTCGATTGAAATTGGGTACGTACCACCAAAGGAAATATAGTAAAAAGATAAACTAGTCGATTTGTCATATTATAGACAATCAACCATCACTAATAAAACTTATAACTTTAATTTGTTATTAAAGAACTAACGATATTTAACAATGGTTTTTCGTTAAATCGTAATACTTCTAAAAAATGATAAAATATATTGAAAAATAATCGAAAAATAAACAGACAAAAAAAATGTAAGATTTTGTGTCATTTTTTTATTCAACAGACTGTCTTGTTGCTCTAGCTTTGATCGATTGAGGGAATCTACCTTTTTGCTAAAGAAATATAGAATTACTTTATAATGATTAAAATGAGAAAATTGTCAAAAGTAAACAACACACAATCTTAAAAGGCAATCAATTTACTAGCATTTTGATTGATACCACTTCTTTACTATGCTAATTTCCTGGTCTTCATGAAACCATGCACCATTTTCCCTAGAGGATAACTTCAAAACTAACAAAGACAATGAAATTCGAAATATTAAAGGTTTAGATCAACTAAAAGGCAGGATTAGTTGGTAAAATGATGTATCAACAACATCTATCGCCTAACACTATATTTTAACTAAAGTATTGAGTTCTTTTAAGATGTCGTTTGTATGTGTGTATTTCATTTAGCCATTTAGGGGCATGTGAAAATTGCTATATCATGTCATAATATAGAAATCTTAACGTCAAACACTTGGTTGTTCAAGTGGTCTAAGTGTTGACATAAGCTCTAAACACTCCCAAAGGCTCTGGGTTCGATCCTCCACAGGAGGTGGAGTCCTTGAGTTTGGGACCATAGTTTAGTTAGATTTTAGATGTGTTCTTATTAAAATTTGAAATATTCATGGGATATTTAAAAAAATAATAACTTATTAAATAATTAAAAACCGTTATAAAGAAAAAGTTAAAAGAATTCCATCTCACTAGCAGTCACTACTTTCTCTCTTCTCATGAAGGAAAGGTCTGTTCTTTATTTCTTATTCATACTTCCTTACTTTTTATCATCATTTTATTAACATGTGAACACATTTGTCAATTCCTCATTGCTTCTTTCCTCTCTCCTTAAATCCATTTCTGATTTCTCTTCAAACCCAAGCAAGAGTAAGAAATTGACAACTCAACTAGATTGATGGAGAAGAAAAGTATTTTAACAACAATTTCATAAGTCTTGCCCTAATTAGAAACATGAAATGGAAAAATCTATTCCTTGGCCAATACAATTCAATTTAATAGCATTCTACTGCAAGCAATTGGGACTTCTAATTCATGGAGACTCTGAGACTTTTATGTTTGAGAATAAAAGAATCGCTCTATGACATATCCGAACTTTATTTCATAATTTGTTCGATGAGATAGACGAGCTAGAGGGTAAAATGTAACACATCTATCATGGACTAAATTCAGTAGCAATCACATAGTGAATTTGGATTTAACTTCTGAAACGAGATAGACTTAGTTTACTGATCTTTTTTGTAAGGTGTTCGACATTCTACATTTCAGATCAGATACTTTCTCTTAGGTAGACAACAAGCTCCATTTGCAGGTTGATTCCGTCTCAACAAGTTCTAGAATTTGGAGATTTTATCCTCCGATTTTAGCTTTTTCAACAAATATTTGTTAAAACAATAAAAGAGTTGCTAATAAGAAAGATCAATACAAAAAAAGAAAAGAAAATAGAGAATATCCCAAAACCAATACCATCTAATTAAAACAAATATAATTAAGGTGATTACAAGATTAAGCCATTAGCTATAGCATAATTAGTATGAAAATGAGTTGTTTCATAAACAGGAAGCTCTTCTCTATACCTTTCAATCCCACCCATTGTTCTAAGATGATCAAGTTCAAATAGATCTGAACTTGAACAACTAGCTGCATCATCATCTTCTTCTTCTTCTTCGTCGTCTTCGATATTCAAATCAACATCTCTCATTTCATAATCAGTCTTGTTTCTCTGATACCCTTTTAAAAGATCTCTTGCTACTTCTTCAACTCTTCTATTCTTCTCCATTATTTGAATCTTGAGTTCTTCATTCATATTCATCAATGGAGATGATGATTTAGTTGATATTGCCATTAAACTTGGCTCTTGATCTCCATATAGATATTTATGTCCAATTGGTTTACAATCTTCATCTACTATCACACTTACAGGGTAAAATTTAACTGATCTTTTAATTCTAGTACTTGTTGATGATGATGATGATAATGGAGTTTTACTTAAACAAGATCTTGAAAATGATGAAGCTGATGAACAAGTAGATTTTGATTTTGTTTCAGAACTTGAATCTTGAAGATGATCACTA
Source organism: Eschscholzia californica subsp. californica (assembly GCA_002897215.1). Lineage (NCBI taxonomy): Eukaryota > Viridiplantae > Streptophyta > Magnoliopsida > Ranunculales > Papaveraceae > Eschscholzia > Eschscholzia californica. The sequence goes on along the minus strand of BEHA01002939.1, from coordinate 419,033 downwards.
CTAAACCCACCACCATTAATTGATGAATGTGATGAAAATTTAGGTTTTTTTGGAACTCCAGCTGTAAACAAAGAATTTATGAAATTAGCAAGTTTACCTCCTGGAGAAATTGGTTGTTTTACTTTCTTTAAATCTCCATAAATCTTCAAAGCTCTTGATTTTGTTTTAATAAATCCATTTCCAATCTTGGGTTTTTCTTGAAGAACGTTAATTTTCTTTTCTTCTTCATGAAATTCAAACATATTTGATTTCTTTGAAACAGAGGTAGAAATCATCTTTGGTGGAACAGACACACTGGTTCTAATTGATTTAGGTCTGGATCTTGAACTATAAATTGATTCAGCTTCAGATGATGAAAACCCACTTCCACAACAAGAATCTGAAGAACTAGAAGTTGAATTTGAGATCATTGAATTTGAACCACCATTATTACCCAAATTTTGATTTTTCTGTAAATACTTTGAAGTGAAATCTTGAATAGATTTTCTTCTAACAATTTTCTCACTCATTTTTTCTTCAATCCAATTATCAATTAAAGAAGATCTAGTAAAATTACTAATCTTTTGATCTTCTTCTTGTTTTTTATGAACTTTTGTAGTGTTGATTCTCTCTCTAAAACTGGTACTCTGTTTTTTCTTCATGGTTTCTCTGTAAAAATCAAATTCTTCTTTTTCTTCTTCTCTGATTGATTCATCTCCTTCATCAATTGAACGATAAATTTCGTCGAGAAGAGATGAAGAGAAAGATGGGTTTCTTCTTTCGTGTCGATATTTGTTTTGTCTTAAAGATTTTTCCCACTGCATCTGATCCGCCATTAGCAAAACCAGAGGAGAGAGAGGGAGAGAGATGAGGTTTGAAGTTTAGAGAGAGAAAGCTACAGAGGGAGGGAGTGTTTCTTTGTTATGTGTCCATTTAAAGGGAGTGAGACCGAGTGAAACACCCACACGTGCATTTGATCTTAGTTGGCTTAAGTGACAGAATGGAAATTTGATGAGGTGGCATATGATTTTTTAAATCTATTTTTGTACTGTTATTGTTCTTCTTTTCCATGGAAATGAGATTACCAACTGTTTTGTATACCTTATAGGCTTATACTACATCCATGAGGAAATCATATGAATTTATTAGGCTAGGTTAATTTAAAAATATTTTAATAATGTCTAAAAATTTTATTACTATTTTAAAATGATTGTTTAGTCGGTAGGGTAATTAATATTTGGCGCGGGGAGGAAATATGATTCTTGGGAGTCCGATTATTTTAGTTTGATGCTTAATTTTAGAATAGGAATTCGATTCCTGACAGATTTCTAACATGGTGTTTGATTTGTACAGGAATAATAAAGTAAATTTTTGTAAAAACTCTATTATATCCTCTTACATAAACTACATGAATGACACGCCAACTTTATTATATATTTTAATTAGTATTATTTATTCACTTCATCAAAATTCTCCCTGCACCTAGACATACAATTTTCTTTATAGAAATTAACTTCATCTTCCCATACTAACATTCTCGGTTAAAATATTTATTTTTAAATGATATAAAATCGATTGGAATGAATAAAAAACGAGGGAGAGAGAGAAGGAAAAAACTAGAGAGAGAAGGAAAAAAACTAGAGAGAGGGAGGGAGGTAGAGAGAGAGATGGTTAGCTTTAAGCGAGAGAGAGAGACAGTTGCTATGGTGGTCGTAGTTGTGATATTATATTAAGGACGGTTTTAATATTAGTCATTCTAGTATTTTATTAAGGATAATTTCGTCCATAAATATTAAAACAAATCATTCCCAGAAATGATAATCACAAACCCATCCCATGTTGTTCCTCTGGTTATCAATCGATAAGTCGATTCTCTCTGTCTTGGCTTGTTTTAGACAGAGTTTTCCTTTCTAACTTATAGAGAGATAGACTATAAGCGAATAATGACTTATCAGCTCTTGGATACAACGTTAGGGTACTTCTATATTCTGAAAGCAGACGAACCTTCGTAAGTATTATGAGCTCTTGAACTAATGCGGATGATCTTCTAAGACGCCTTAAGTATTCCGACACACAGAACACTAGTGGTTAGAAGAGAAGAGAAGAGAAGAAGAAAATGAATTACTTCCCAATAAGTATTCCGACATACGGTACACTAATTGTTAGAAGATAAGAGCAGAAGAGAATGAAATTCTTCCCAATAAGTATTCCGACATACAGAACACTAATTGTTAGAAGAAAAGAGAAGAAGAGAATGAATTTGTTGTGAAGAATGAAGTGGGTTTGGATGGTTTATATAGGAATCGAATGGATGCATTTGTCTTTTAGGTTCAAAAGACATAACCCTTCAAAATCACGGACTTAACTGAAAATAAAGAGGCGGCGCATCCTAGGACGTTGGATCTGGCTTAGTCCCGCGGAAATAACGCCATACGTTAGATGGGAATCGAAATCCCAACACTGTCCCGACGCAGAGCAAGCGCAGGCCGTTGGATCTCGCTGATCCAACGCACCTAGCGTGATCCCGACACGGTCCCGCTACTCATAATCCGCATAATCCGTGGCTGTCAGATCTCGCGAATTCCCGCGGACAGAACGCCATCCGTCCAGATTTTGACGTGCGTGTTTTGCTCAAACGGTACCCAATATGACTTGTTCTCTTTGACGATTTAATCCATATTTCAACCGATCTTCGTCCAAACTTTAAACTTGAATTTCTCATTCATCCGGAATCAGATTCGAGTGATTTTTGGCTCTAAATTGAAGAGCTCGACGAGACGAACACAATGACGCATTCCGTTTCTAAGTTTGACGAGTCGGGTCGAGCCAAATTCGGCCTCGATTCCAACACACCATTCTTTGGGCTTGCGATTATTCTCTTTAAGAGATCAATCCCATTCTCGGAGGAATACGATTACCGTTCCATTTCCACGAGCCAAACAGTAATCTAGATTCTGATTTTCAGGATCCACATTCCATTCTCATGCCATTCCCGCACGTCAAACATGGTCTCAAAGTGAAACTTTCATCTATCTCTTGTTTTCCTATTTTTTATTTATTTTCACTAATTTATTTTAACAACTTTCACAATTCTCTAACAATTGTTGTCAACACTCTTTTTTTTTGTTGAAATAGATTCTATCATTAATGAATAATACAGTTATTACAATATTTGTCAATTAAAATACACGGAATATTAGACCACTTCTTATTTCTATTCTTCTTTCTCGCCCATTTAGCTATCTTGTCTGCGAGCACGTTGCAATCTCTATTAATATATTTGAAATGAACTTTCTCGAACCATCGTCTGATTCCCCGTATTTTCTGGATCTGAGACATCGATTGCCAGTGAATTGCGTGCTTCTGGTTATTTAAGTGATTGATGATGTTGCTATTGTCGCTTTCTATGATGATTGACTTGAGGTTCTGTTCCTTCGCCCATTCAAGACCCTGTAGAATAGCCTTCGCTTCACTTTCTTCACTGTTTCTAGCCCTGGTAGTTTTCACTTGTGCTTCGATGAATTTAGATTCAGTGTTATGAGCTATCAAACTGATTCCCACATTGGATATTACGTTCACAAACGATGCGTCGACATTAATTTTTATGAATTGTGGGGGCGGGGGTTGCCATTTTTCTAGGGGTTTTTGTGTCTTTTTCGCTGTATGTTTTTTGTTTCTCGGATAAGATATGATCATTTTAATCATTTTATTCAGTTCATTTATCTCATGTTGAAAGCAATGGTCACATCTAATTTTCCATATAATCCAAAGAATGTTCGCAAAATGTATATCTTCATTCGTGAAACCAAGGTTTGAATCGTTCTCCCAGGAGAAGATCCAATCCCTGATGGAAGTAATATTTTCCGAAATAATATTAAAGTGGAACCAGATGTTCTTAGCTAGAGCACAGTGGAGAAGTGCATGCTCTATAGTTTCAACTTAGTGCAGTTAGGACACGTTATGTTGTTATCGATGTATTTGCCAATTCGATCTCTAACCGGGAGAGAATTTGTGCATATTTTCCATATGAACATTTTAATGCGAGGAACAGTGGGGAGAGCCTAGATGAACTTCCAATTATGAGATATAGTTTCTTGAGTACTATTATTGGTGCTGAGGTATTGGTACATGGATTTCACAGTGAATTTGCCCGATTCCGTTAGCTTCCATTTGATCTGATCATTTCCTTCACTGTTCACAGGGATAGCCTTGATGAGATTCTGAGTAACGTTATCGAAGTTGGCATTGAGCACTTCTTCATTCCAACTATTATTCGTGATGAGCTGGGAAACCTTCGTCAGATTAGATTGATTATTGTTTTGAACAACTTCTGTAATTCCTGGGATCCAATGATCTTCCCAAATGTTAATGTCTCTGCCCGATTGCACTTCCCAAGTAGCCATGTCCTCAATAATGGAGTAATGCTTCCTAATGGTCTTCCAATTCCAAGAATGATGTTGCTTCGCTGGTCCCGGTTTATCTGTCGTCGGAAAATATTTGGCCTTGAGAAGTTTCGCCCATGGCTTTCCTGGTTCCGTTTTGAGCCTCCAGGCCATCTTAGATAGGAGAGCAGTGTTATCCATATCTGGTAGGTGAATACCCAGCCCCCCTTGGCTCTTGGGTTTGCAAATATAAGACCAAGCTTTAGTGCAGATACCCTTTGTCTTACCCCACCAGAAATTCCGCAATCCTTTGATGTTTTGCTTAAACTTCTATTTACATATTCTAAACTATTTATTGTTTTTTGCTATTTTTCTTAAACGTTATTCTTACTTTTTCCTTCTCTAGAATGTTCCTTTTTTCATACACATATTATTTGTTCAAAACATACAACTATTTGTTTCCACCATAATATTTTTCTTCCTAATTTCCGCGATGTAAATATATAACATTTTTTCGTACTTCAAAAACAGCAAAAACATTAAGAAACTTCATACCCACGCTATGAGGTTTTAAGTTTTTTTTTTTTGAAAAAGATGCGATATATTGAGGTTACGAGACAACATTTGAAGTGTCGAGCTTGCGTATTAGATAACATTGACTCCCTCATAACAAGAAGACTAAGAAAGTTACTCCTATAAAAATTCTAGTTGGCAAATCCCAAGTATAAATTAATGTCTTGACTTCTGCAATTATTTGTTCAGTCGAACTGAAACTATCTTTAAATATCTTTGTGTTTTGTTCCTTCCAGAATGTCCACCATATAGCAAAATGAATGGAGGTTCATATGTATCATTTTCTTGCGCCTAACTTATCTCTCTTCCACCTTGTAAAGAAGACCTCCATCAGATATTCAAATTTGAAACACTCCTCAAACTAGAAATTGCTTGTGTGAAAAAAGAAATAAAGTTTCTTAAGTATCCCCTTCTTGTGTCTCCGTTAATTTTGGACTTCAGTTTTCTTTTTTCCATTTAGGTCACATTTATTTTAAGTTGTAGGTCGTTGAAATACCCATTGAGATGACAAAAATGGACTTTTATTGATAGACCTTACAAGGAGCCAAGTTTTTATCGCTAGGAGTTTAACTCTATAACGATAAGACTCAATGATTTATTGTTCAGGACAAAGTTTTCTCCACCTAATTTGGGGTGGTTTTCAACTCAAATCTTGAGGATGTCCCCCACCTAAATCTTGTCCAAAGCTTACACCAAGTGAAATTTTTTTATGAGGAATGGTTGTTATTAGGGGGTACAGGTAAATAGATAAATATATATATAAATATATATATATATATAGATGCCAGCAAAGATGAGGATCTAAGTGGTAGTGGGCAACTTTCCAAAAGAGCAAAGATAAGTGATATCATTACATCAATACCCCTCTAGTCAAGCTCAATGACCCACCACATTTAACCCAATTTCTCTCTACACAATGTATATTACCACACCACTGTATTCTTTTTCTTTATTCATCAAAACATATATTTATTAATGAAGGATTTGTACCAAGGCTACAACAAAGGAAGCCATAGTACTACAAAATTTGTAAAATTTGTAGAAGTTAACAAAATAATAATTCATAAAAGAAGTCTTTTAAACAAGCATTTTTTCATGGGAAATTTGTACCTAATTAAGTATTATACTTCTACATGTAAGACCACTCGCCTCTATATGTTTGATCATGCTCAATTTTATTAGGGTCCTATAGAATTTGTCGATTAAGCAGTTTATCCGTTTGAGATTTGGAACTTTTTCGAAGATTTTGTGACCATATATTCAACATGGACTCCGGATCTTGGTCAAATTTTACTAGGGACTTGGCAAACTAACCAGGACTCTGTCAAAAACGAGTTACATAGATAGGTTGTTTAGCATTTTGAAATCTACCGAACACATAAATGTCAACTAATGTCATTCTTGAATTTATCTTGGCCATTCTATCATCATGACCACAACTTATCAACGTGACGGGTCATGATTGAACTCAAAATTGTGGGGTCCAAATAAAAATATTTCTAACGGCATTGTAGCCGTAAAGTTTATTGTTCTATTAAACTTCTTTGGAATGGATTGAATGAAGGAGTATATATATGAAAAGGAAAAGTGTAAAAGGGGTGTTATAAGGACTTAAGGTATATAATCCTTTTAAGAAATACTAAATTTAAAGAGATAAAGCTTCTCCTTGTATACACACTTATCTTAGCTTTTTTTTAGTTAGGCAAAATCTTTGGTTTAATGGAACAATGACCCACATGATCTTTAATTTCTTTTAGTTAGAGTTTAATTGTTATTAATAGATAACTATCTGCAAATTTAATCATTAAAAAAAGTGTGTGGTTTCCTAAAGAAAATAGTAATAAAAAATCGAAGAAAACTCCTTTGTTAGGAGTCACCCAAACAATGATACAAAAAAATATGTTAGTAACGAGTAACAGGTAGGGTAGGCCTTAGTCTAAGTGTTCTAAGCGGAGTTTCAGACGTCTAACACTAACTACATTAGGATCGCATGCACAAACATGTAATAAACAAGTCGAAGCAGAGATCATACCTTATCTCACTTCCCTCGAACTAAATCGAATTGACTCTTTTGTCGAAGATCGAGAACTCCAAATGTTGCGTAGTTCCTCTACCTAGAAACATGAGCAATTGACTTGATCACCAATCTTTAGGTTAGCTAGAATAGAAGCCAAAACAATGGTTTAAGTGTTAAGAAGTCTGTAATGAATTCAATCAAATGTTTAAGTTGCATTAGTAGTAAACATCATCGTCTTCCTTTCTCTTTTATTATACACACATCTACTATGCCAAATGAATTAATACACTCTGATCTCTGGGGTCCTTCCCTTGAAACATCACCCTCTGGTCATCGCTATGTCCTTCTCTTAATTGATGATTATTCGAGATTCAGTTGGGTTTACTTTCTCAAACATAAGTCTGAAGTTAAAGTTCATTTTCAAAATTTAAAAACTTTGTGGAAAACAATTGGGACACCCCATCAAAATCTTCCAAACAGATGGTGGTGGAGAATATGTTAACACTGGTTTATCAAATTTTCTAGCTTAAATTGGTATAATTCATTGTCGATCTTGCCCTCATACTCCTCAACAAAATGGAGTGGTTGAGCGTAAGATACGCCATCTCGTGGAAACCTCTATGTGTCTTCCTCATCAGGGCTCTGTTCCTTATAAACTTTGGCCAGAGGCCTTTCAAACAGCTGCTTACACCATTAATCGCCTAGCAAGTTCAGTTTTAAATGGTATCTCTCCCTTTCAAAAGCTCTTTCACACACCTCCTTCTTATGACAATCTCAAAACTTTCGGTTGTCGTTGCTTCCCTCTTCTCACTCCTTATCGAAGTTTAAAGTTCGAACCCAAGTCCAAATCTTGCATTCTTCTTGGTTACAACCCTAATCATAAAGGCTACAAATGTCTTGATCTCGATTCATCTCGGATTTACATTTCTCGTCATGTCTTATTCGATGAAGAAGTTTCCCCTTTTCGAACATTTCCTCTGAAATCAAAATGTCTAAGAACCCTAATTTGCTCCTATCCCTCTTCAATGGACGGTCAGAGACAACTCTATTGTTCCTCTACGTCAAGGGACAGGTGGTCCTTCTATTTCCACACATCCCACTATAGTGGCACCTGTTCCTGCTTCTACAGTTGTTCCTCAACCAACTCATACAGCTGGTGGTCCCACTTCTGAAACGCGTCATCTCTTTCTTTTGTGCCATTTGTCTCCCACTACTCTCCTGACCACCAAGTAATTAGACTGTTGCGTGCCCAGTCATCTACTCCTGCCACATCTGTTCTTCCATCTTTCCCTGTTGTCCTTCCACCCGTACCATTGTCTCCCACTCACCACTAGCTGTCCCTTTCGTCCTCACCAGTCAACCAACCTTCCCCATTACCAGGACCTTTGCCTTCTCCTTCTCTCCCAACGAACCCTAATGATGAAAATCCAACCTCCATCCTTCCTTCCTGTTTCATTCATCCTATGGTTACAAGATCAAGAGATGGCACAAGAAAACCAAGAATTCTTCTCTCTAAACATATTTCTTCTTCTCTGTTTTAATCAAGCTTCCAAACATGATCATTGACGCAAGGCAATGGATGAAGAAATTAGGGCTCTCATCAAGAATGGTACCTGGTCTCTGGTGTCGCCACCTCCATACAGTAATATTGTTGATTGTAAGTAGATTTTTAAGGTTAAACAGAAGGCGGATGGTTCTCTTCAACGACATAAAGCTCGTTTAGTAGCTCGTGGTTATTCTCAGCAATATGGCGTAGATTATGATGAGACTTATAGTTCTGTTGTTAGGCCGACGATGATTAGAGCAGTGCTTTCTCTTGCAATTTCAGGTAATTGGAACATCAAACAATTAGATGTCAAAAATGCCTTTCTCAACGGCAATCTGAAAGAGTCTGTTTATATGACTCAACCTCCAGGGTTTGTTGATCCCTCAAACCCTAATTTGGTCTGTAAGCTTCATAAAACTCTCTATGGGGTAAAACAAGCACCTCAAGCTTGACACTCTCGGTTTAGCAATTGCATTTTGAATTTGGGTTTTCAATAATCAATCTCTGATCCCTCAATGTTTTACCTTAAATCTACTTATGATTTAACCATTTTATTACTTTATGTCGATGACATTATCGTTACAAGTTCGTCTTCTACTCTGTTAAATCGATTGATTCATAATCTTAAAACAAGATTTGAAATGTCTGATTTGGGGGGATTTGAGTTATTTTCTTGGTATGGAGGCCAATCGTTCTACTGATACTCTTATTTTAACTCAACGAAAGTACTCTATGGATCTTTTGGCTCGATTTGGTCTTCTCGATTAAACCAGTTGCTACTTCAGTCTTAACAGGGACGAAATTATCAAAACAAGATGGTGATGCTTTCTCTGATGCTTTCATGAGTAAATCGACGTCAGTTCATCTCATCGATGCTAAAAGAATTCTCTGATACCTTAAAGGCACTCTCTCTCTCTCTCTCTCTTGGTTTAACTTTCCGGCGAGCCACGAGTCTTCCTCTGTTTGGTTTCTCAGATGTTGACTGGGCTGGGTCGCCTGATGATCGTCCAAGCACTACTAGATATGGGGTCTTTCTAGGGCCAAATCTTATTGCATGGCCCTCCAAAGCCCAGTCTACCGTGGCTCGATCATCAACGGAGGCCGAGTATCGGGCTGTGGCACATACAACGACAATAATAATTTGGGTTAAAAACCTCTTAACGGAATTAGGGTTATCATTACCCTCCACTCCGATTATATATTGTGATAACATTAGTACTACTTATTTAACGATAAATTCGATCCTACATTCGAGTACAAAACATGTTTCCATTGACTTCCACTTTGTTCGAGAACAAGTCAAACATGGTAATCTCAAGGTTCAATTCATTCCAGGTGATGATCAATTGGCCGACATTTTCACCAAGGGTTTGCCTTCTACAAAGTTCCAAGGTTTAAGTTTCAAGCTTTCACTTGCTAACGCAGTTACGCTTGAGGGGAGGGGGGTGTTAGTGTATATATTGTATTCTTTGGTCTTATTTGTATTTTCTCTTTATGGCAAGGACATTACTGTAAATTGTATTTCCTTTAACTTTCTATAAATACAACACATACCCTATTCATTAGGGTATCTTGAGTCAAATCCTTATAGTTTCTAGCTAATTAAACATTATGATCCCCAAAACAACAGAACTCGATGATCTTCATCATTTCTTATCGGAGTAGTTGATTTGTATTGTCACTTCGATCGAATGACTCCTCCTTCAATCTCCCACTTGTCATAAAACAAGAGCAGTGCTCGATTTCCTCTGTCGCTTAATGTCTCATCTGAAAATCAAGTAAGATGAAACGTGATCCTTTTCAGACTTTCCTTATTGATCCAAAGTATAATTGTCAAAACAAATGATTAACTTCTTAATCTATTTGAGCATGTCATACATTTCTAGTCACTACTCTCCAAGTGGCCCGGAAACACCAACCCTGTTTCAATAGAAATTGCAAAGTCCATTCTTGCACTCTCACAACATTTGATAGACCCAAAGCTGTTACATTTCTTACATAAGATAGATGGAGAACTCTTGTTTTAGGAATGAAAAATAGTGGACGATTTCTTAGGACTCATTGCAATGAGGCTAGACAAAGAAATTGAAAAAAAAACTAGTAATAGAGCTACGAATGTTTAAGTACAACCCGACCAATTTGAATCAGAGTAAGCTAAATGGCTATAACACCCTAGGAATATAATCAGTAGGACCCAACTAAAGTGTAGCCCACAGTGCAGCTTCTTCATCACCACTACTTAGTGTTTGGACTTGATGTGAAAAATTGTTTGGCACTAATCATTTCACTCGTGCCTCTCTTCTTCTATTCTTCCTCTTTATCGGATTGAAGAAAAGGTGAAACAAAGATAAAGAGAGAATGACACAAAAGATGATCATCAAATATATACAAATATGAAATAGATCGTTAGTTAAACTACAAGATACTCATTAATTAACTAATAAAGGTCTTTGTTGCTGGATTAGCTAGATCCTAATCCTTTATTTAACTAATATGCACATTTCTTTGAAATTTTATTATACGCACATTCTTACGCGGTTTAAATTTTTGAAAAGGAACAATTGTATATATAAGTCTAAATGATCAGTAGTTTCGTACTCTTCAGTAACATTAACCTCTTTAGACCAAAAAATATATAAATTCCTAAAATAGTGATAACATATTCTCAAAATCAATTTTCATGACATACTTCTCCCAATCTGCAAATGACCAATATCTTCTGAAAACAACAATATATGATAGATTATTAGATTAGAAGTAGGTGTCAAGCTAGGGATAGCAATTTTGGACCTTTTATAGTTATTTTACTTAGTTTTGAGTAGTTAGGTTGTTGGTGAGGCATTGTGGTCGAAAGAGAGAAAGAAAAGACATGTGTGGGGTGTCTCTCTCTCTCTCTACCTAGGCCAAGATTCCAATTAAGTTCCTATCCTCACATGCACTCTACCTAGAAGCTAGCTTCCTTCTATTTACGCTTCAATATTATTGATATACCAAGCGTGCATAGGAAATACTATTACTTTAGTACTATTAATGATTTTTTGTTGCTTGGGTAAGAAAAAATCACATCAAACATACTAATTTTAATAGGTTAATGAACTTATCCCTGGAACAATACGTAATTGCACTTGCACCCAAAATAATTCGTAATTAGGGATACTATTAAACTTAATGTGTAGTCGATTATATTTGTTTTTCTATTAGTAAGTCAACTTACCCCTTTTATCGTATCTGATCTTATGGATAGTTAATTTATGCAAAATTGATAATCTTAAAAAAAAGGTAGCTACTTGGAAATGTCGGTATCTTTCTAAAGGAGGAAGAATGGTGTTGATCAAAACTATTCTCTCTGCTATTCCTTTGTATTACCTCTCTCTCTTCTTCATGTCGGTTTCTATTAGAAAATCCATCAATAAGATAATCAGAAACTTCTTTTGGGGATCTTCCTCATCCAAGAGAAAGCATCACTGGGTAGCATGGTCAAAACTAACTTTGAGCAAGAAACTTGGAAGTTTAGGCATTAAGAATATGGAGCTTAATTATGAACAAAGCATTGGTAGGGAAATGGATATGGCGGTATGGTCAAGAACCCAACAGCTTCTGGAGAAGAGCTATAAATGAAAAATAAAGAGGCTTCTCTTTGTTATGGTTCCCCATCGATCAAAAAGCATCGAAGCACTCCGGCCCCTGGAAATCAATCACCAAAATGATCCCAAGTATCCAAAAACATACCAAGCTGGAGATTAACAGAGGTAAACAACTAAGCTTCTGGCTAGACGATTGGACCAAGAATGGGTCTTTCAAAATTCGATTCCCAACTCTTTGGAAGGCTACCAAGAAGAAATATGCAACTACTGAAGAACACTTGGGTAGTGATTTTAATGATGACTTTTGGAACCTCCATCTCTCACGACCCATTCGGAGTAACGAGATTGAAAATCTTTCAATTCTTCTTAGTGACACAACTCAAGCTTTAAGTTCTTTATTCTCCATGATAGATAATCGAGTATGGATGCCTCTCAACATGGTTTCTCCGTATAACTCCTTCTATAGAGAGCTCTAACAACAATCTGTCACTCGCCAAAGCTTAATTCCAAAATGAATTTGGAATAAATTTATCCCATCAAAGGTGTCATTACTTCTCTGGACTATTATGTTAGATGGTGTTCCAACCATGGATATGATGATAAAAAGAGGATCCACTATGCCAAACAGATGTTCTCTGTGTAAGTTAAACTGTGAAATCTCTTCTCACCTTTTTTTCCTTTGCCCATTCACATCTAAAGTGTGGGATTCTATATATCCTTATCATCCTTTCGGCAGTAATGTCCATACTATTTCTCAAGTTCTTAGTAATTGGAAAGTTTTAAAGATTACAGATAGAAAGTCTTTTATTCAGTTGTGTATCCCCCTCCAGCTATCATCTGGATAATCTAGTTCGAGGGGAATCTCCGAATTTTGGAGGAAGAAGATGACACTGAACAATCCGTAGAGAATACAATCGTTAAGGTGTAGAGCATAATTTACTTTTGAGCCTCGAATCAGGATTGGATTAGCAATACTCATTTCAGTTACCTTGTTAGTAATGGTCAGGCTATAAGCCAGTTCAAATGTAATCTTTTGCTTTTTTTGCTGTCTCGGGATGGTTAGCTTCCTTAACTACCACTCTGTTTTTCTTTAATCAATGAAATTATTTTGCATTCTCTAAAAAAAAATCTACCGGATGAATGAGAAAATAGGGAATGGAGAAGAAGATAGGTGGGATGTTATTTACTTACAATTGTGAAGGTATTTAAGTTGGACAAATTATTAAGGGTACTTCAGTCTTAAAAAGAATATTTTAAAAGAATTTTAAGGTGGCCAATACGCGGACAACCGTTTTTCTTATATGGACAACTATCTTATGTGGACAACGCAAAAAAATTAAATTTTTATATGGACATCAGTTTCTAAGGGGACAACTCTCTATTGTTTTCACTCAAGTCCTCTTAAAATCAGATGTATTATTTGATGACCTCTCTCTTTCTCCATAAACCCTAGGTTAGTTTAGTCTTCATCTCTTATATTACTTGTTCTTCATCATCACCCAAATTTCTAGAGAGAGAAACTCCTTGGAGAAGCATTGGTGGTTATGGCATCAAACAAAGGCAAGGGAGTTGTTGTAGAATCTCCCCAAAGACAAAGGTTAGAACCCTAAAACTCTAAAACCAACCATTAAGAAGAAGATGGTACTGATGGCAGAGAAAATTAGAGAAGGTGTGGAAGACGAAGATGGATCTGTTGGTTCCGACTCTGGAAACGATGGTGAAGAGAAAGATGAATCTGGTAATTCGGTTTGTGCAAAAATATGGCATAACAGAACATCACTTGCGACGAAAATCTGGCATAATCAGAAAACTTGCCAGATTTTCGTCGCAACTTAGCTTCTGTTATGCAATATTTTCGTCGGTTTTCTCCGAAAATACGGCATAACAGAAGCTAAGTTGCTACGAAAATCTGGAAAATTGTCCGATTTTGCCAGATTTTCGTCGCAAGTTATGTTTTGTTTTACCTCATCAATGTCATTAATGCCTATTATAGAAACACCTGGAAAAACTTCTTCAGGTGCAGATTGAGGGATTTTGTCTTCTTCATCCATCTAGGGTTTGATTAAAAAAATGGTAGAAACTACAATTTATTTTTAGTAGAAGTGAAGAAAGAAGAATAATACTAAGAAGAGATTTTGTCTTCTTCATCCATCTAAGGTTTGATAAAAAAAAATGGTAGAAACTACAGTTTACTTTTAGTAGAAGTGAAGAAAGAAGAATAAGACTAAGAAAAAGGAAGAAGATGAAGAAGAAGAAGACAGTTTAGGTTTTCAATCTTTAACTATTATTTTTGTTAGTAGTCCACAAGTTACTAATTATTAGTATTTAAGACTTTATGGAGTTGTCCCCTTATTAAATAAAAGTCAACTAAGTCAAGCATGGTTGACTCGCATCGGGCCCGAAAATAGTTGTCCACATAAGAAAAAGGTTGTCCGCGTATTGGCGACCAATTTTAAGGGGATAAGTTTAGTTAGTGATGGAAAGGTGTGATTATGCCAGTATTCTGGAGGCAGTTAAATTCTGATTGTTCCAATTTGGGTCTTAAAAAACATTATTTTTACGTATAGAAAAATTCTGAGTTCAACACTGCATATACCTAGCTAAATATAAAACTTACATTTGTTTGTTTGTCCTAATCCAACATTGCAATTTGAATGATCAATAATTTATTTGTTAGATAAGAAGATAACCGTGATATTCCTCAAAACATATCTATTTATGGATCCAACCAAGCAACCAAAAAAGTCCAATAATTAAGGAATTAGAATTGTGATTAGTTAGGAACCAACCATATTTAGGGCCACTCAAGTGAATGTACTTCCCCTACTACAGCAAAGCAATATGACCATATGTAGCTAGGAATATATATATGGGCAGACAAAGAATGCCCCAAATGAAGTTGCATGGCAACAGTGTGTAACCTAACTCATCATCTATACATGTTACTTATCAACCCCTCTACCCACCCACCAATCAACTTAATTATTTTGGCTTCTTATGCTAACAAAAGATAATTAATTAATGGGCTATTTCTCAAATGACCTCCTAATTTATGACCAGTTTTCTTCCTAACCCCTAGTTTTATGCAAGAATCCTAGATGCCCCCCTTTTTAACGAGTCATCCAAAATCTTTCCTATTTGGCCCTTTTTGTCTTTTTCTTTAAAGGTTCTATCTAGTCTGTTACTTTATAAGAAATGTTGTTTTGCGCCCTCTTATTTGACGCCTTGCAAATCAGCCCGAGTTTCCTCTAATTTGGGTCCTTGATTGATTAAATGGTCCAGTTAAAAAGCACAAACTAAAACCCTAAATCTAGGTCATTCTTGCTGGTCAACTCTTCTTCCCCATTATAAATCTTAGATCTATCTCAATAGATATAAATCCCTAAGATGAATTGACAGGTCCATTGCGACTTCTTTATTATCCAAAAAAATAACTAATTTAACTGGCCACTTAAGGCCTGCCATGAGAGACAGTATATTTCACCAAGAGAAGATTCATTGAATGTGATAATAAAGGTACATTTTTTCTAAGGAAATTGTATGGGAAGTTTTATAGACAATGTCTAAAGTTGTTGAATGAAATGTGTTTCTTACTCAAGACTTGGTCAAAACAAGTTTACCGAGTATGGTTAGAGGCAATGGTCATCTTCTCTCTTCTCCGCCAATGGTCGTCGATTGGCGACCTAAACTAGTAAAAAGAAGTCTTCCTTCTTCTCTCTTCTGATCTTCTCTTTACTCTTGTCTCTCTCCCGCTAAAGGGAGAAGCCTCTTCGCCGAAAACGTTTAGCTTCGTTTGGAAACTAGACCTTAAAAGTATGGTTCGTCAGGTTTCCAGGCGAAACCAGATATAGGTTCTTCTGGAACCAGACATTTTTCGGCGAAGAGTCCTTAGGCTTATGAATTTTATTTATTGAGTCATCTCTAACCCCTTTCTTGGTCTCATTTAGAATTTACTTTTTATTTCTCAGTCTTATTTCCTTCCTTTCGCCGAAGAGAGGCGAGAGAGAGAAGAAGAAAAAGAAAGATTTTTTTTCATTAAGGTCATCGGCCAAACATTGCCGGTCGGTGACTTTTTGCTGGAGAAGAAGGAAGACGGGCATTACCATCATGACCACATTGCTTCTAATTATTTATGGGATTGTCTTTAGCGAAATTGTCTCTAACAACTTTTGACATTGTCGGTAAAATCTCCCAAGTTTTACTAATTTCATAATGGGGGTAGTGTTCTTAATTCATGTATAAATATAGTTCGTCAATTATCGAATATTTGTAAAGTGTCACTCTGTAACGCACTTGAATATAACTAGATCTCATGTAACATGTTCCACAAAACTAAATGTGCTCAGGAGCACGGATTATACCTGCCATGGTGCACATATAACACACTGATTGTACGGACTTAGTTCACCCATACCCAGGTCAGGATTGCTACTTGCAGAGCGAGACCCTACAGTTGCAAAAGCCAACCAGGTAAGGTCAAAATAATAATACTTATAGATCGTGTGCATTTAATTGCTTTCACATAAACCTCGTGGATAGGGGACCCATCCTATTTGGGCCCAACTGTTTCTTTACTACATAACATCATAATAATAATAAGGGTTAATTCCGTTTTGGCCCCCGATTTGTGACCAACTGGCCGTTTTAGCCCCCATAAGTGTCCGGCAGTTCGTTTTGGCCCCAAAAAATTCCTAAATGGCCCCAAATTTTTTTAACCTCCCAATTATACCCCCATGGCATTTCTGTAATTTATTTTTTTCTTTTTCTTTGTCCACCTCATCTAACAATTGACACATCACTCTGTCCACCTCACCCTTCTTCTCCGGCGAAAGGTTGCCGGCCGGAATAAAAAATTCCGGCCGGCCACCTTTACCAAAATAATTTTTTTTTTTTTTTATTTCTCTCTCTTCTTCATCTCCTTCTTTCTCTCTCTTCTTCATCTCCTTCTTTCTCTCTCTTCTTTATCTCCTTCTTTCTTTCTTCTTCTTTCTTTCTTCATCTTTCTTTACCTCTCTCTCTCTCTAACCCTTCTATTTCTCTCTCTCTAACCCCTCTCTCTCTCTCCCTATAACTCCGGCGAAGGGGCGGAGCCCCTTCGCCGGAGAACCAGACCTTGAAGGTCTGGTT